>CM067511.1:32291962-32441962 GCA_034509495.1 Acestrorhynchus altus | reverse complement strand
CCCCCCCCACCCCCCCCTTTCAGAGCGCGCGCCAGTAAATGCGCTAATTGGGCGCGTTCACGCTCTGCGCGCGCTGAGGTTTTAACGCAGTTTTATTGCCTCCGTTTCAAACGTTAAAGACAAATAAGAGTCCAACGAAAATCAGATCAGATCTTCGGATTTGGTGCGAAATCCGAGTTGAATGAGTTTAATGACGGATACACTGTTTTATACACTGTTTTATACACTGTTTTATACATTGTTTTACACACTGTTGGATACATTTTTGATGCATTGTTTTTGATGCATTGTTTATGTATTTTTTGATACACTGTTTGATACACTGTTTGATGCATTTTTTGATACATTGATGCATCAATACATTGTTTGATGCATTGTTGCATTGTTTGATAAATTGATGCATTGTTTGATACACTGATACACTGTTTGATGCATTGTTGCATTGTTTAATTTATTTTTGATACATTGTTTGATGCATCAATATGTTGTTTGATACATTGTTTGATGCATTGTTTGATACACTGATACACGGTTTGATGCATTGTTACATTGTTTGATACATTGTTTGATACATTGTTTGATACATTGTTTGATGCATTTTTTGATACATTGTTTGATACATTGTTTGATACATTGTTTGATGCATTTTTTGATGCATTGTTTGATGCATTGTTTGATGCATTTTTTGATGCATTGTTTGATACATTGTTTGATACATTGTTTGATACATTGTTTGATGCATTTTTTGATGCATTGTTTGATACATTGTTTGATACATTGTTTGATACATTGTTTGATGCATTTTTTGATGCATTGTTTGATGCATTGTTTGATGCATTGTTTGATACATTGTTTGATGCATTGTTTGATGCATTGTTGCCTTTTTGAAAATATGTCCGTGGTGCAGAGGAGCAGATAGAGGGCACTGTGAGGAAATGGACTGTCCAGATAATACTGTCCAGTGTTTCAGCATTCCCCTCGTTCTGGCTGTGGCTTTGTCTCAGGTGTCTCAGGGTTTTGTGTTTATAAATGTAAATAATGAGATGGGGGGGGGGGGGGGGGTCTGTTGATGGAAGGGTTTGGAGAACACAGTCCTGATGGTTCTGGTTAAATCCAGATGTTGGGAGGCACATCTTCCCAATAAAAACACTCTTCTTTTAAAGATGATTTTTTATTTTGGGGGTCTGGAGACCACCGGCTCCGCAGCAGCCCCAGCCGCTTTCGGTGGGAGGATGTTAGGAGCACAGTTGCCATGACGACCGCAGGGGGGGCGGGGGCGGAGGGGAGGGGGGTTAGTGCGCGTGTCGGCTGCGTGGCGCGCGGCAGACGTCGAGAGCGCGCGCGGTGCTGCCTCGTCTCGGGGCGGCCGGGATTTACTTATATCGCGAGCGCAGCGCGAGGACCGGACAGAGAGGGACAGACAGGGACAGACAGGGACACGGAGCGGCAGACACGGGCCGGTATGTGCGTCCGACACACACACGCACACACACACACACACACACTCACACAGCCAATAGAGGGCCTCTGTAAGAGTGTCGGATCGGATTTCTGTGTGTGTGTGTGTGTGTGTGTGTGTGTGTGTGTGTGTGAGAGAGAGAGAGAGAGAGAGAGAGAGAGAGAGAAAGACAGTGTGTGTGTGTTTGTGTGTGTGTGAGAGAGAGAGTGTGTGTGTGTGTGAGAGAGAGTGTGAATGTGTGTGTGTGTGTGAGAGAGAGAGAGATTGTGTGTGTGTGTGTGTGTGTGTGTGTGAGAGAGAGATTTTATTGGGCTCAAAATTTGTGGCATCAGAATGAAAGTCGCCTCCTTCAGGGGCAGCTGAGGATTTAACTTAGAGCATGCGCAGTACAGAGAGAGAGAGAGAGAGAGAGAGAGAGAGATGCAGAGATGCAGTGGGGGTCAGAAGGGGACAGTGATGGAAAGGGAGGGACAGGAGGAAAGAGTGGACAGGAGATTGATGGGAGTGATGGGAATTGGACAGAGAATCTGTAGAAGTGAGCCAGAAACAGACGAGTGTGAAAAAGAGACAGGAGGAGGTGTCGGAAGTGATGGAATAGAACTGGCAGTGGGGTGAGACTGGGAATGATGCTGATGGAGTGAGAGAGTGAGGTTGGAATTAAAGTGAAAGTGGGAGCTGTTTGCGGAGAGAGGCTGGGTTTCTCTCAGTGCTCCTGTTTGCTGTCGAGACTCTGGATCTGAGTGAGTACCAGGATGCAACTCGGCATCATGTTTACTGTGTTTGTATTTTGTGTGTATATTTACAAAACATTCGGAGAGTTTTGCCATCACACTCATCATTGAGCTCAGGTGCATCTTGTTTCTACTGATCATCCTTCAGATGTTTCTACAGCTTGATTGGACACCTGTAGTGAATTCTGCTGATGATGATTTGTAAAGACACACATGTTTATATAAGGTCTCATAGCAGACAGTGCAGGTCAGAGACAAACCAAGACATGAAGTCTAAGGAACTGTCTGTAGACCTCAGAGACAGGATTGTATCGAGACACAGATCTGGAGAAGGTACAGAAACATTTCTGCTGCATTGAAGATCTCAGTGACCATAGTGGCCTCCATCATCTGTAAATGGAAGAACTTTGGAACCACCAGGACACTTCATAGAGCTGCACGGCCAAACTGAGTGATCGTGGTAGAAGGGCTTTAGTCAGGGAGGTGACCAAGAATCCAAGGGTCACTCTGACAGAGCTCCATCATTGCTCTGTGGAGATATAACCTTCTAGAAGGACAACCTTTTTTGCAGCACTCCTCCAATCAAGCCCAAATGGCAAAGTGGCCAGAGGGTCTTACATTCTCCTCAAGCCCCCTCTGATACAATAAAGATTTCACGTGGTTTCTTTGATGGAGAGATCTCCAGACCCTGCTGCAGCAAAGCAGCCCCAAACCATCACACTTCCACCACCATGCTTCACAGCTGCTGTGAGGTTCTTGTGCTTAAATGCTGTGTTTGGTTTGTGTCAAACATGTCTTCTGTTACTGTGTCCAAATAATTCAACTTTGGATTCATCTGCCCAAAGCACATTGTTCCAGAAGTCCTGCTCTTTGTCGAGATGTTCTCTGGAGAACTTAAGTTTTGTCCTGACGTTTCCTCCTTAAACACCTCCATGAAAATCTCTTTCTGATGGTTGAAGCTACACATTGACATCAGCTGTGATGAGAGCTAGCTGTAGGTCCCGTGATGAACATTGTAGGGTTGTTGGATCTTCTTTATGCATCATGTGGTTCTGTTCTTGGGCTGAACTTGCTAGGACGGTTTCATGTGGTTGTTTTACATGTTCTTCACTTGTAAATGATGTTCCGGACAGTGGGACAGCTGATTTCTGATTGTTCTGAGATGTCTTTGGGCCTTGCAGTGGTGATCCCATTCATTTCAACAATCAGCAGCAAACCAAACTAAGGTCTGTGGCTTAAAGAGTCAGCCTCCTCCAAGTAATGGTCTAAATGATGTGCTGCACCTGATTCTAATTTTAGGCATTATAAGTAGTATTAAATGTGGGGGTGTCCTAAATTGTCCCTCAAGAAAATTGCGTTTCTATGTACATGTACTGTAGATATTTCGATTGGATCGCACGAGATCAAAATCAAACATCTGTACGAATCTTTCAGATATCACAAGGAATTGGATCAGTGTTTTTATAGGTCACTGTCTCTTTTTAATTCCCAGCCGAACCTTTCCCAGCACCGGGAGTCTCCCTGTGAGAGAGAAAGCTGTTTGGAGTGAGTGAAGGAGACAGTGGAGGAGAGGAACGAGGGAGAAGAGCACAGAAGCCGTCCATCAGGGCATGATCCAGAGACCAGGCACCACAGCTGGAGGGGGAGGGGTGGAACTAGGCTAGTGATGGGGGAGGGGGTACACAGAGACAGATAGTGATAGTGTGTGTGTGTGTGTGTGTGTGTGTGCGTGTGTGTGTGTGTGTGTGTGTGTCTATAAGCAGTTTCAGTGCCTGCTTCCGCCACACATTGCACAGCCTGGCTTACCTCTGCTTTCATATTCATACGTTTGGATGGTCCTGGGATCTGTGTGTCGAATGCTGACTGTAATATGCAAAATACAATAATGGATATGTTTATGATTTATGAATCATACCCTGCATAACAGGTTTGAGCAGCTTGGCTGAAAAATGCATTTTATAATTAGCAATGAGTAGCTGAACGCATTCATTTACAAGGGATGTCCCCACTTTTCCTAAAACACTATCTCTGACTGGAAGAACGACGTTCCCACTCCCATTCTTTCAGCTCTGTGATGTTCCGTTCTCCTCAAACCCCCTCTGATACGATAAAGATCTCATAGTGGTTTCTATGATGGAGAGATCTCCACACCCTGCTGCAGCAGAGCAGCTCCAAACCATCACACTCCCACCACCATGCTTCACAGCTATGAGCTGTATGTATCAGCCAGAGGAGCCAGCTGGTGGTTTGGAGTGTTGCAGACATGCAGACTCACTCTTGTGGTGTGTGTTGCTGTGGGGTCGAGGTGTTGGAATGATCCGATTCTTCTGGAGTGTGTTTTGGTGCTCCCTTTTACAATTCGTGTCACTAGCTGTAGGTTTAAGAGCTTCCATAGCTCTTAAAACAAGTTTAATATGTACACGTAGGGACGGATGATATTCCACAAATATTAAGCTGATATCCTGATACGTTATCACGATACGCAAATGTGGGTCATAGTATTTCAGGATTTCAGATATTATAATCAGATTGCTTCACTACAAGCAACATGGGTTTAATGCAGCATTCAATCTTTTTTTAGAAGCCATATAAACATTCTTATAGGGGGTCTGTAAAGAAGCCACTATGTACTCGGGGGGTGTGGTTACGTTTCTTGGACAGAAACTCTAAAACTAAAACTTATTTTAGTGTTTTGATGAAAGTTTTGTGCTTGTCCCACCAGCGGGAGTGCTGACTCCGGTTAAGATTGATCTTGGCTTTATATAAATCAATATTGAATCATTCAAACAAAGATCGATTTGAATAAAAAAAAAAACAGTAGCCAAGCATCATCTGAATGTTCTTTCCAGGATATTTAATCCAAACTGACCCATTTTTTTTCTGTTAGGCTGAATTACTGTAATCAACACGCAAATGGAAAACTACTTATAGATTATGTAATATATGTAATAAATGTGTAATTTATGTTCAATATTTAAATTCTTCTATTTTTCTGCATAAATCTCCCACAAACTGCTTGCTTCAGGTCCTTCCGCAATATTTCTATTGGACTAAGGTCCAACGGACACTGACTGGACATTCCAAACCATTAACTTTATTCTTCTTTAACCATTCTTTGGTCAAACCAGTTGTGTGCTTAGGGTCGTTGTCTTGCTGCATGACCCACATTCTCTTGAGGAGCTTTAATGCTGGTCATTTTTCTGTCAGTACTGATCTGATTATAAGATCATTGTACATTCTTAATATTGATTTGGACCGGGCAATTTGCAGTTCATCACGGGACTCTTATATTCTGAATATATCAGATATATATTAGTATTTCAAGAACGATCTGAATGATTATAATGAAAAGTTCATCGTTAGTCCTGTTTAATTGGGTTTAATGCATCACAATGTGTGAAATGTTAGTCCAGAAATCTTTGTTCTCACAGTGTTTGATCAAATGTTTTTTAAAGTGGTTCCCTCTGGGATCCCTACTGTCATGTTCAGACTTACTTTGTAGACCACAGTCTCTGTTTTTCTGAAATTCATTTCTTACTGGACTAGTAATTTTTATAAGGTGGTGCTTGAAAGTTTCTATATTTTTGCATAAATGTGACCTTAAAAATGTTAGTGAACCATTGTGTTCAATAACTTACTGAAGATTTTTGGTAACTGTTGATCAGTGCTGCACTAATTTGAGTCCATTCCTCCACAAACCAGCTTCAGGGTTTCCTCCATCAACTGCTGCTTCAACTCCTTCCACAACATCTGTACAGGATTAAGGTCAGGACTCTGACTGGGTCATTCCAGAACCCACCCATCCAGATCCATTACCTTTATTCTACTTTAAACATTATTTAGTAGAACAACTTGTGTGATGAGGGTCATTGTCTTGCTGCATGACCCACATTCTCTTGAGATTCAGCTCACAGCAACCATGAAACTACCACCACTATGTTTATAAAGAGTTTTATGCGGGAATGCAGTTTTTCTTTTCTCCAAATATAACGTTTCTCATTTAAATCAAAACACCAATTTTGGTTTCATCCATAAAATTGCTCCAGTCTTCTGGCTTGTCCCTCTGAACATCTGCAAACTGCAGATGGGCAGCAAAGTTCCAAATGGAGAGCAGCAGCTTCTCCTTACATCCCTGCCCTTCTCACCACTGTTGTTCGGTGTTCTCCTGACGGTGGACTCATGAAGATTAACATTCTCACAATGTGAGAAGGACCTTTAGTTGCTTAGAAGATCCTTTGGGTTCCTTTGTGAGCTGGTTTACTATTACATGTCTTGATCTTAGTGTGATCTTTGTTGGTGGAGCACTCCTGGGGAGCGTAATAATGGTCCTGAATCTGCTCCGTTTGTACACAATCTGTCTGACTGTCGATCGGTGGAGTCTAAACTCTTGGAGATGGTTCTGTAACCTTTTTCAGCCAACAAATCTTCTGAGTTCCCCATAAATCTCTTTTGTTCTCCATGATACACTTCCACGAATGAGTTGTGAAGATCAGACTTTGATAGAGCCCTGTTTTTTAAATAAAACAACAGGCCACGCCCACTCACACATCCTAAAGGCTCACATCCTTCCCCACTGCTTTGTGAATTCCCCCACTGCGGGACTAATAAGGGATTATCTTATCTTACGTCCAGACACTGTTGTATGTTGTTTGTCAGATTCACACTGTTTTCTGAATGTGTCTCTGTCTCTCTGGACTGCAGGTCTGATGAGTATTCCTGCACCGTCTGGGCAGACAGGAGGTGGAGAGATGCAGTCACCTGCAGCAATCAGCCCATCGTTCCTCCCACCCCCGACTGGGAAAGTTCCAGGTCGCAAGAGGGGACGTCCACCACTCAAAAGACACCCCGAGTACCAGAACCACTACCCAGAATCCCTCCCACCCATCAGAGTGCCCAAGAAGAGAGGGAGGAAACCTGGTTTCAAGGTGAGTCAGTGCATGTGTTCAACGAATAGAACGGCTACCGAATAGCCTTGTTTTCAACACCGTAACAATATGTATAGGTAATGTTGCGCTGGTACCAGTGGACCAGCGCAACATTCTGTGACCAGCGTTCTGTGAGCACTGATGAATGACCAACACAAACTAGGTAGGAGCAACCAGATACGAGTGTCTAATAGAGTGGACAGCGAGTGGACACTGTGTTTAAACACTCCAGCAGCACTGCTGTGTCTGATCCACTCGTACCAGCCACACACACTGACACACCACCACCGTGTCAGTGTGACTGCAGTGCTGAGAATGACCCACCACCCACATCATATCTGCTCTGTGATGGTCCTGTGGGGTCCTGATCATTGAAGATCAGGGTGAAAGGAGGAGAATAAAGTCTGCAGAGAAACAGATGAACTACAGTCTGTGATTATAGAACTACAATGTGCTCCTGTGTGGTCAGAGGAGCTGATAGAGTGGACAGTGAGTGTAAAAACAAGGACATGTGCCATTTTTATGTTGGCAGTGATTTTATAGTATAGTGGGTAACACCTCGGCCCTTCACGTGTCAGACGAGAGTTTGAAACCCCATACAGGCAAGAACACCACCCACTGAGAGACACTGGGCAAGACTGCAGAAGCCACGCTGACGTCCCTTACAAACGTCTTCTGCTGAGTGAAGCACATCAAAACAAATGTGTGTCCTGGAATTGAATTTCTTGGCATGGTCCCAGGAAGCAGTTTCAGGGTGTGTTTTCTGTGGATTCATGGAGATCACACTTTCCCCCGCCCCCATTCTCATCCTTCTGTACTCTGATAGTATCCAGACACTTTTACTGGAACACATTCATGTTTCTCACTGAAGGGGTGTGTATGTGAGAGAGAGAGTGAGAGAGTGAGCAAGGGGAAAAGGATAGTGTGTGTGTGGTTTCACAATGACTGATGTATCTGCAGTCTGCTGCTGTAGTGGAAGTTATTTTTAGCTGCATGTGTCTGACTGCAAGCCTCCTACTACTGCTGCTGATTTAAAGAGAAACACACACTCGCGTGGTTCGGGTGCAAGTTTGCCTGCAAGAGTGTGTAAGAGTGAGTTCGAGTGTGTTAGGGTGCTCTAAATTTTAGATTTGCATAGTCCTTGTCTATTACAGCACTCCCAGTTGTTGTTGTTTGTTACTGTAATGTGTTATTGTTGATTTATATGGTGAGATAGAGTTGCCTTGTGTCAATGGACGAGTGAAGAAATGACTATATACTGGATTATGTTGGACACCAGGACAGGGTTAGGGTCCCGGGTGTTTATTTCAACAGCCCCGGGTCTCCAGCAGGGACACTGAGGGGTTTAAACACTCCAGCAGCTCTGCTGTGTCTGATCTAGGGCTGCTGTAATGAGGGTTTGTGTCTGACACCGTGCATATACTTGTTATTAACATCATCTTTTCTTCAGGGTGGTCCGTCGTGGGCTTGTGTTAGATTAGATTAGTGTTGTGTTGCAGTCGTGACTCTACAGTGGCCTCGTTTATTTGAACTGAGTCAGTCTTAAGTATGACTCTAAACTGAGTCATGGTCAGGTCTCAGTAGTATATTTTCCATTAAACTGGGATGGTGAAGGTTAGTCTTGGCCTCCCCCAGTTCCAGTCAAGCCTGTTCTGGGATTTAAGGGCTACAGCTGTGCAGTACTTTTGAGTGACTCAGTGCATTCAGTAGAGAACACGAAGCACTTGACTAAGCATGTGGTCTGTGCATGTCTGATTACTTGGCACGTTGTACTGTGGTCCAAGCCAGAAGGAGATGCACTAGTGAACTCATGAGTAGCTAGCACCCATAATAACCCTTTCAGACATTGAGAGTGGTGCTTGGACATTTGTGAAGCCTTTAGAATTTTCAGCATCCATCCATCCATCCATCCATCCATCCATCCATCCATCCATCCATCCATCCATCCATCCAAATGATCCAATTTTACATATCTGATGGTGAGTTTCCTCCCATGAACTGCTCGCTTCAGGTCCTTCTGCAACATTTCTATTAAGGTCAAGGTCAGGACATTTACTAGACCAACTTTATTCTTCTTTAAACTTTCTTTGGTAAAACGACTTGCGTGCTTAGGGTCGTTGTCTTTCTGCATGACCCACGTTCTCTCGAAACTCAGCTCATGGTCAGATGTCCTGACGTTTTCCTTTAGAATTTGTTGCTGTAATTCAGAATTCATTGTTCCATCGATGATGGCAAGCTGACCTGGCCCGGATGCAGCAGAACAGGAGCAAACCATGATACTACCACCCCCATGTTTCACAGAAGGTTTATATGCTGGAATTCAGTGTTTCAGTTTTTTATGTTGTTGAACTTTTGCTCTTTTAAAGAGTGTAACTGAATTATTATTTTATTATTATATTATTATTATTATATCAAGATATGTCCCACTCCGTAACAGGTGCCCTTTGGCTTTAGATAAATGGATCAAATCTTTCTGATATGTTTGTTAGAAAAGGCTTCAGGACTCATATTTAATAGTTAGTATGAGTCTGAGAATATAAACGAATAAGAAAAACAAATGTTAGATGTGTCCAGAATGATGAACAGAGCTGTACACGTTTAGAAAATGACTGTGAATAATTTAGTTAATAATGAATTAATAAGTTAATACCAGAATATTAAATCATGCAGGTTTAATTTTCTGTTCTTCTCAAAATGCTTTGAGATGTATGTTTGTGTGTGTACATGTTTATATGAATATAATAAAGAAGAGATTTTTGAATGATAGTGTGAAGCCGGGGTCGGTAACTCTGTCAGACTTAGAGCAGGGAAGTCAGCAAACTATGAGGAAGCTGATACTCCAGGACCAGGATTGCCTACCGCTGTTGTAAGCTATTCCAAGTAATTCCAGGCCTTCATTGTGGAACATCCACAATATAAAGTGCAGCTGGTGTTTTTAAAAATGACGTTTTGAGGTTTTGAATATGCAGTGGTGATGTATGCTTCAAATATTTGTGTGCGTGTGTGTGTGTGTGTGTGTTTAGCTGAAGTCTCGGCTGGCGATGACTCCTCTGGCCATATCCCCTCCTAGCAGCACACCAGAACCAGACATGAGCTCCATTCCCCAGGATGCTGCTACTGTTCCGCACTCTGCTACACCAGAGGTCCTTACAGGTAAACACACACACATACACACACACACACACACACATCATTAGATCAGGACATGGATCTTCCCCGTTCTCTGAGGAACTCATAGATGTGCATTAAAGGTCTCGGTTCTGTCTGTTCCTCCAGCGTAACTCTGGTGTTTAGTGTCCTACAGAACAGTGCAGGATTGTGCAGCTGAACGATGATGACAGTTTTGATTTCCTTCACATCGATAAGCTGATGTTCGACTCAGCCGTGACTGTGTACATTGTCGTCTCAGGTCAGGTGTTGTGTTTAGGATTGTTGTAATTAATGGGTTAAATCAATCATTGCAACCAAAATATTTCATTAATTTATTATGTAAAGAGATTTATTATTGTCACTTTTCTGTTTTTATATTTTTAATCTTCAGGCCTGTTTTGGGGGATGTTTATAGAAGACAGTCACACACGCCAAATGTTGTTATTTTCAGACCCAAGGCTACTCTAATTTGCCTTCATTTGAGATGTAACAGGATTTAAATATTTGTATGAATCGGATCATGTTTTGAACATGCTCTCTGGTGGTCCTGTGGGGTCTGAGCATGGATGCAGGATGGGGTTCAGAACCCCTATTGGGTGTTCTAAAACTTTTGACCGGTAGTGTGTGTGTGTATATATATATATATATATATATATATATATATATACACACTCATATATATATGACGTGGCATAGTAATGAACAAGGATGATTATATTTCTTGTACCACACTCACACACACCCACACACACACACACACACACACACACACACACACACACACACACACACACACACACTCATTAACTTAGAGGTCATAGCCCTGTGATTCCAGAAGGTCATACTTGCCAAGTGGAAATGCAGAAACAGAGAGAAGTACAGTAATTACTTCTCTTTTTTAAAAGGTCAACAGCCCTGAGGTCTCTGGGGCATTACTGAAGAGTACTGACCGATATGGCATTTCATTTGATCTTCAAATCAGTCATTCAATTAATTAAATAGCATATAATCAAATTATTGCTCATTAGTATGTATTTTTGCATGGAAAATATGCATATTACCTCATAACTCATAATATGTCACCAAGGACAAAGTACCCTTCTGTTTAATTAGATTTATAGAAGGGGGGGGGGTCAGTGCAGTGGGCCAACCATGTAGAACCTTTAGTTTGTGGTTCTATAATTCCAGACTGTAGTTCATCTGTTTCTCTGAGACTTTATTCTCCTCCTTTCACCCTGATCTTCAATGATCAGGACCCCACAGGACCACCACAGAGCAGATATAATGTGGGTGGTGGGTCATTCTCAGCACCGCAGTCACACTGACATGGTGGTGGTGGTGTGTTGGTGTGTGTTGCGCTGGTACGAGTGGATCAGACACTGCAGTGCTGCTGGAGTGTTTAAACCCCTCACTGGGGGTTGAGAACAGTCCACCAAGGTTCTAAGGTTACCAACAGAAATCGTGGTTCCAGCATGGTTCCACTGATCACCCATCAGCAACTATCAGCGAATAATCCAGCAATACTGTCAAAAAATTCCTTAAATTCCTTTTCAAACGGTGTAAATACTGTGTCTAGTTCAGCACACACATCCACTGTCCTGAGGAACACTGCTGACATGATGTTTGTCCAGAAGAAAATCTTTGACCCCCTCCAGCATTCCTATTATCAAGACCCTTCTGAAGCAGAGACAGCATCGGAAGTGTCTTACGTGGACTAAGGAGATAAAGAACTGGACTGTTGCAAGTTCTTCATTTCATTTGGAATCAGGAGTTCTAGAGGCTCAACTCAAGCTCCAAGAGTCTGGAGGAAGAGTGGAGAGATACAGAATTCAAGGTGCCTGAAGTCCAGTGTGAAGATTCTGCAGTTTGTGATGGTTTAGTGGGGCATTCATCTGTCCACTGTCCAGTGCTGGTCCACTGCAGTGCTGGTCCAGTGCAGAGTCAACACAGCATCTATAAGGAGTTTGTAGAGCACTTCTTGCTTCCATCTGCTGATGAGTTTTATGGAGAATCTGATTTCCTTTTCCAGCAGCTCCTGCCAGCAGAACCAGAACTGCTACCAAATGGTTTACTGACCATGATATTACTGCGCTTGATTGGTCAGCCAACTCTCCAGACTTGAACGACTGTCAAGAGGAAAATGAGAAACACTCTGCAATACAGATGAGCGGAAAGCAACCTGGGCTTCAGTACCATCTGTAACAGGGCCACAAGCTGATTGCCTCCATACCACACGGCACTGATGCAAAAAAAGTTCACTCAATCAATCAATGAATGTTTATTTATGAAGCACTTTATACAACAAGGAGCTTTACAGAAATCCGGGGTCCGAGCCCCAAATGAGCAGCCAAGCTCAAGGAAGAAACCTTGAGAGGAACCAAGGCTTAAGGGAGGAACCCGTCCTCCTCTGGTCGACACTGGAGAGCACAGACATAGACACACACATGGGCATCAAAGCTGTGGAACAGAGGAGGATGTTGCTGCACTAAATGTAGTGTAAGAGTCTCAGATGTGGATGAGTAGAACATCTGGGTAGAATCATTCAGCTAAAGCTTCATGGGAGGGCGTGGACCAATGTCAGCCAGGCAGCAGGGGCAGCTCAGGACATGGGGGGGGTGAGAGGGAGATAAATTAGTGACCCCTTAGAGGTGTTCATAAAAAGCCTGCGTGAAGAGAAATGTTTGTCTGAGTTCCGAACTCATTATACTTTTGTTTCAAGCAATAGAATTAAATTAGCCATTGCATGTCTTGGGATGTGAATATTGTGCATCTCCATATTGTGATGATGATGCTGAAATGATATATTGGACAGGCCTGAAATCCCCCTTTGACCTAAAAATGTAAGAAAGCAAACACACATTCATGCCCTCCTCATATGTCTTGGTTAGAAAACACAATGTCAGTATGTGTTATAGCATGTGTCTGTGTGTGTGTGTCCCTGTGTGTGTGTGTGTGTATGTATGGGAAAGAGAGAGAGAGAGACAGAGAGAGAGAGAGAGAGTGTGACAGACGCCTAAGGAAATCCCTGAGCATGCCGATCTGTCACATAAAAGCAGCAGCTCGGCACAGATGAGAGGGGCGGTGTGTGTGTGTTTGTGTGTGTGTGTGTGTGTGTGTGTGTGTGTGGTAGGGGAGGGCTGCTGAGCTATTGGAGGATTCCTACACACATGCACATTGCTCCCTCAGGCTTGCTCCCCTTATCCCCCATTTATCCCCCTCTTATCCCCTCCTCCACCCCTCAGTAACAGCGTTCACTGAAGCCCAACATGACTGCGCCTCCTCTGTCTTAATTCCTCCCCTGTGTTTTTTTGAGGACAGCTAATGGGTCACACGAAATAATTAAAGACCCAAACTGCTCGTTCTGTTACTATAAACCCGACATCAGAGCTGGATAATCAGGACGAAGATTTAATGTTTAAATGCTGTGTCCACACAGCCTTCGTTAACCTCCTTTCACCCTGATCGTCAGTGGTCAGGACCCCACAGGACCACCACAGAGCAGATATGATGTGGGTGGTGGGTCATTCTCAGCACTGCAGTCACACTGACATGGTGGTGGTGTGTTAGTGTGTGTTGCTGGTACGAGTGGATCAGACGCAGCAGTGCTGCTGGAGTGTTTAAACACTGTGTCCACTCACTGTCCACTCTATTAGACACTCCTACCGAGTGTCTCCACCTTGTAGATGTAAAGTCAGAGACAGAAGCTCATCTGTTTCTGCACAGTTTGTGTTGGTCGTCCTCTAGTCCTTCATCAGTGCTCACAGGACACTGCCCACAGGACGCTGTCGGCTGGACATTTCTGGTTGGTGGACTGTTCTCGGTCCAGCAGCACTGCTGCGTCTGATCCACTCGTACCAGCAACACACACTAACACACCACCACCATGTCAGTGTGACTGCAGTGCTGAGAATGACCCACCACCCACATCATAGCTGCTCCTTCATTATTGGAATTCTTAATGGTTGGGATCTACTCGTAACTCGTGGTTCCAGTGTGTATTAAAGCTGTTTGATATTCTGTTCCATTTTTAAGTCAAAAAGAGTTCAAACGCAGACCCCTTTCCTGCTCCTCTCTCATGAAGGGCTGTATTTCAGGTTACATATTTTGTTGCATCACTGCAGGTAACACTCATGATGACGTTCCCACAGAAGCTGTAGATGATGACCTTTTTGAAAGGAGATCAAAAGCCCTTAAATCTTTCATTTTGTCCCGTCCTCTGTTCTGTTCATGCTCTTCTCGCGTTTACTCCTGTCTGAGTGTCTCTCTCTCACATGAAAAATGTATCCATGCCTGTCTTTCCCTCTGCGGCGCTTTTCAAGTGTGCAGGCTCAAATATTTGAAGATCATCCAACAAATATTTGAGGCCAGGATTTGAATGCGAAACCCTGGCCTTGGTTGATGTGAAGATAAGGGTGGACTCTGTGTGAGCTGAACTGTTTATTCTGTTAAAGTGAATTATCTTCTGCCTCGGTGAATCTCAGAAAACAGAAATATGAAAGTAAAATATGATCAAATGAGTTCTGCAGCACTATATGTATTATATTATATATTACCGTCTCTGACATCGACTGGAAGAACGACATTCCCACTCCTCCATGCGGAATTCTTTCAGTTCTGTGATGTTCCAGCGCCAGTCTTTGTACGGACGCTCTTACGTTCTCCTCAAACCCCGTCTGATACAATAAAGATCTCATAGTGGTTTCTATGATGGAGAGATCTCCACACCCTGCTGCAGCAGAGCAGGACATTTCCACCCCATATATGTAAGTCATTCGAAAGTTGTTTGGAACGAATTGGAACCAAAGCTGCTTCATGTTCCTGCTGTTAAATCAACAAATGAGCAAACATTGGTTCAGATTTTCGGTCTTTCTCACAGGATCCACAGGATTTTGAACTTCTCGAATCACCTGATACATTGATTCATTTCTCTTCTGTGTCTCCTTTAGTGTGTATCTACGTGAATAAGCAGGTGAACACAGGTCCAAACTTGGACAGGCAGAAGGTTCTGCAGTTGCCTGATCACCTTGGTCCAGCCAGGCCCTCCGTGGTGCTGCAGCAGGCGGTGCAGGGCTGTATTGACAGCGCGTACCAGCAGAAAGCTGTTTTTACTCTGCTCACACAAGGCTACGGAGGAGAGAAGATATCAGGTAATCATCAGTCAGACATTGTGTCCCATCATTGAAGTGGCTAATAAATAAAGTATTCATATTTCTTCCCAACCTTCAGTTCAGTCCATCTCAGGGAATTGGAATATGTTCTAAGAAATCCAGTTTCTCATATCATCATATCATATTTGGTACAGTGGGCGGAGCTTAGTCCTGTAGTAAAAGGAAATCGGAATCTTCATAAAGTGCTCAAAACATTCCCTGGAAGATGCTGTGGACCAACACCAGCAGATGATATGGTGATGGGTGATGGTTCGGGTCTCCTAATAGATCTTCACAAAGGGGCTGCACCTCCCAATACAGTTGTTTGAACCAATGATCTTGGGATCTGCAGCTGTTTAGAAATGGCTCCAAGCAAGCTTAACAGATGCGAAACCCATATCATGGTGGATGGACCACCTTTTGAGGTGAAGGGGGACAACTTATGGATTATGCTTCTGCTGCTCGTTAATGTACTCTTGTCTCTGTTCAACAGCCACGTTTGATGGTAAGCAGCACCTGCTGAGTCTGCCGGTGGTGAACAGCGTGGGCTACGTCCTACGCTTCCTCAAGAAGCTGTGCCGGAGCCTGCTGTGCGAAAATCTCTTCAGCGACCAGCCCATTGCACCTTCTAGCTCTCCCTCCTCCTCTTCCTCCTTCCACACTGACAAGCACTCAGACGGGCAGGCCAAGTCGAGTAGGTCTTTCCATCTCTTCCCACTTTCCAGCACGGTTCCCGTCAACTCTACACACAAAGTGTTTACCGCTCAAAGCAGCCCGTCTCTCAGAACCGCGTTCTCTTATGATGAGCGCTGTTTTTTCGGACTGATTGGCAATGCTTTTATTTTCGCCTCTCTTATCTGATCTCCCTGCTGAGAGCTTGGAGGAGGCCTTTAAGTCCTATCTGAGCTCTCTTAAGTGGCAGTCAGAGGGCTAATCTCTCCTTTAGTGTTCTGGGCTTTAAGTGCTGGGCGGCTGTGGCGTTTCTGTCTCGGCGGCTCTGGAAGCAGCAGGAGGGGCTGGGATCAGGTTGTGAAGTTGGTTGATGATGCAACTGCTTGTGGGGCTTCCTTGGATATGTTCCCATGGTGATTTAGCCTCATGCTGGTGGTTAATGGAAATAAGAAGGGGATAGATATCTCAGGAGTGGCATGCTCGTTTTTACAGCAGGCTTGGGCACGTGTGTGTGTGTGTGTGTGTGTGTGTGTGTGTGTGTGTGTGGGTTTGAAAGCTTTAACTCTTTAAACTCAGACTTATTGCTTAGTTATCGTATGCACATTACTATGTAATTAATAGTTACTCTTTGGTATTTATTAGGATTGTAACAATACATTGTATTGTATTGCAGCATATCATGCTGTATCATGGGTAGTATGTTAGAAATAATTGCAATAAACAATATTATTGCCATTTTATTACACTGATATAGTGATCTTGTGTGTGGGATATTTTTGTAGTTTGATGTAATTTTATTCACCCAAAAAAAAAAAATAGAAGTGTGTTTTTGAGCTGAAAATTCTTCATTATACTTGACAGTGGTCCAAATAAAACAAACAACCTTCATGTCCTTTATTATTTTTATTATTTATGTATCAGTATTTCACATTCTCAGGACTTTAATTCTGAAATTTGAGCACTTAGTGGACAAAAAAGAGAGCAAACAGCCCCTCCCTTCTTGTTTTCATTTGTCACCCGATATCTGGGTCATTGATGTCAACAGCTCCGCCCCCTCTCTGATCAGTCAGAGTCTGTATGCAGGTTGAGCGTCAGCCCCACCCCCTCTCTCTGATCAGTCAGAGTCTGTTTGCAGGTTGATCATGTTCACATGGACAGCAGGGGAAACTCCTTCTGCGTTTAAACTGGGATTGAATTCAGGTGGAAATGAGTGAATTTTATCTGCTTGTAGTTTATGGTAGAATATCTTATATGTATCATATCTGTAAGTTACTCTGATCCTGAGATATGAGGCCTAAAAAATGGCATGTAACTGCCATCTCAGGTTCGGGATCTCGAGTTAGATTAGATTAGATAGATCAGATAGCTTTGAATAAACAAATTCAAAGTGAGTTGAATGAACCAGTGATCAAACCTTTGAAGTTTGAGGTTTAAGGTTCCACATTCATTACACATTTGTTACACATTAATATTCACGTTTACACTGTCGTTAAAGAGATTGGAGTCCTGATCTGTTCCTCTTCTTGTTCAGCAGCCTCTATGATGGATGATTACCACACAGAACAGATGGAGTCCAAGCGCTACTCTAGTGACCCTAGTGACGCCACTTTCGGCGCTTTGTCTTCACCGTACACGGCCCCGAAATCCAGCTATGGGTTCCGTGCTGGTTCTGCCTACTCTGGGGCCGTGTGCAGACAGGCGGCCAGTCCCAGCACATTCCAGGAAGGAAACAGAAGTGGTAAGAAAAGTCAACATGTATCTGGGGACAATACAGACCAGCATCCAGATTATTAAAGCCCTGTCTATATATATATATATATATAAATAAAATCTATATATTAATGCAGTATAATCATAGGAAAATCGCGAGCTGTAGCCGTTCAGAACTGCGAGGGCGTGTCAGGTGACAGAATGATTGGCAGGAAATACTGATAACTGTTGAGCCCCCGAATCTGGTGGTATTTTTTACTATTTCATGAAATAAAGATAAAGAAAACAACTTGAAAACACTCACATCTGTGCAAAAATCACATCTCGCTGCATGAAGCTGAAATTCCACCTTAAAACAGCGCCACAGTTCCTCCAAAACAGAACCTTTTAGTCCTGCCCAACTTAAACCCAACGGATCAATGGATTGGTTTTGTTTATTTTATTATTTTTTAAATCAGTTTTGAAATCATTCTGTTTTCTGCCCAGTTCACCCTATTTTTATCCAGTTCACCCAGTTCCCTTTTATCCTTATTTAGAACGAAATCAATGGTTCTTTTCTCTCTTTCTCTCTCCGTCTGTCTCTCCCTCCTTCTAGCCTACAGTCCGTCACCAGAGGCTAGTGAGTCAAAGCCTCCCTCCAGTAAAGACCCATCCCGGTGGAGTGTAGAAGAGGTTGTGTGGTTCATCAAAGATGCAGACCCCCAGGCTTTGGGACCCCACGTAGAACTTTTCAGAAAACATGTAAGTCCAGCGAGTACTTTCAGCACAAACGCTCACGGTCAGAAGTTTTACAACAGTTCTTCCCATGTTTTTAAGACATTTAAGACATTTATGCTTCTTAACTTCTTAACTTCTTATCCAGTGAATAACCTTACATGGTATAAAGGTAAGCAGTAAACTGACAGGACGTTTGAGGGAAACGAAGCAATAAAAAACAACTGTGAAATCTATTTTTGGGGGACAGTTCAATGGTTAACATTGTTGGATGTTGAGCAGACTGTGATACCTCCCTCTCTCCTAGTATTTCAACAACATTGCACGTTCAGCTTGCTCACATAATGACGAGAAAGACGTGACAAGTGAAGACATATAGAGCAACTCTTTAAAGTGGAGGTCTGTCCCTGTGGAGCCCCTAAGGTGAATGAAAAAGTAGCTGTGGCCATGACTCCCTCATTGTACGATCCCGTTTTTCAGGACGTGCATTGTCCCTGAGGTGTCTGTGATCTCAAACGTAACTGTATTTTCGCAAGGAAAAGACTGCAGGGGTCCCCCCTCCCCGTCCCCCCGAAGGATGAAGCATCGTAGTAGTTTGTCTGGGTTTTTGTTATGAAAACATATTACATTTTAAATACGGTAGAAGCTGCACTTTGACATCAACTGTGGTGAGAGCTTCCTGAAGCTGCAGGGCAGTCGTGGCCTGATGTTTAGGGAACCAGCCTTGTGACTGGAAGGTTGCTGGTTTGATTCCCTGAACTGGCAGGACATGATTGAAAAGCACTTGAACAAGGCACTTAACTCTTTAGCTGCTCCCCTGGGGACATTAGATAGGGTTGTGTGCTCACTGCTCTGCTCTGTGTGTGTGTGTGTGTGTGTGTGTGTGTGTGTGTGTGTGTGTGTGTGTGTGTGTGTGTGTGTGTTTAATGCATCTGTGTGCAGCAAAGTGGTTCTATGTGCACCCTTACCTTATCTGTAGGTCCTGTGATGAACATTTTAGCATTGTTGGAGGAATCTTGTCATATCTCGTGGTTCTGCTCTTGGGCTGAACTTTCTAGGTTGTTCTAAATGTTCTCCACTTGTAATTGATGTTCCGGACAGTGGAACGGCTGATTTCTAATTGTTCTGAGATCTTTATAAATCCCTTCCCAGACACATCTGCATCTACAACCTTCTTTCTGAAGACCTCAGAGAGCTCTTTGGATCAATCTATGGTTAAACCTAATCACTTCAACAATCAAGAGCAAACCAAACTAATGTCTACTCAAAACGTTCCTCACATTTTAGAAATGATGTTGAGTTGTATGTGTTTGGTTGTGTCACTTCCATCTCTCAGTAAAGTTACGGTGAAGATCAGATGTCCGTATGCAGTACTGTTTTTTTTGCTGAAGCGTTGGTCTGAGGTGTTGGTTGAATTGTGATTGGTCTTTCAGGAGATTGACGGCGATGCTCTCCTCCTGCTGAAGAGTGACATGATCATGAAGTATCTGGGACTCAAACTGGGCCCGGCTCTCAAGCTCTGCTACCACATCGACAAGTTAAAACAGAGCAAGTTCTGACCTGCCACACTCACAACCCCTCATGAGCACGCATGCATATAAGCCTCTCCCTCCCCACACATACACACGCATTACCAACACACACTCACATGCACTGAGACAGACCAGTTCGTGGCTTCATCAGCTCCATTTTCATTTACAGTGCGTGGTGTTTGACCCATCTTCATTTTTAACCCCCACCCTCGTCCTGCGTAACAGTCTGCAGGCTTTTCACACGCTCCCGTGGTCGTCCTGCTTGACTACGGACGTGTCGCTGACCGTGATTGAACTTGTTTTTAATGGGTGAACAGAGTTATGATCCAGTATCTGCGGTACACCTGGAGAGTGCCTGGAATTACCAGTCTGACAGAAGATACATGGATACAGAAGGAAAGGTGTGACTCGGAGCAGCAGATCGTCACGTCAGTGAGGGACGTTTGGATGTTTTAAGGAGACGTACCGTCATGGACTGCCCCCACGTGTGGGTTGTGTTCATTTCTGTGGTGTACACAGAGGTGTGGATTGTCTAAAGCTGGTCTTTGGCCACCTAGTGGTGAAGCAGAGGCACTGCAGTTCGCTGCCTTCCTGAGACACTGGACCCCATTTTCTCTGCAGCATTTTTCAGAGAGCAGCTACACACAGCACGATCACATTCAGAATGTGGTGTACAATCATAAAGGTTCAGAATTCAGAACTCACACAGGGCTACATTAGTACAGGTGCATCAGGACACGAACGGTGGACCAGTCCTATATTTTGTTTTACGTTTAAACGTCAGCCACAAACAACACAGTACAGTTTCTACAGTCTTTGTTTTTAATATCAACCAGCAACCAGAAACGCACACATGCCAGTGTAGTTGACAATGCAGTGCAGCCAAACCCAATGGACCAAACACAGGTAGAACCACAGTGAGTGTCTTTAAAGAGGAATTGCACTGATTTTTCAAATTGTCTGCTTAACTAAACTCATTCAGGTTTGATGATGAAGGTTCCGGTCTGAGGAATCAAGTCACAATTGAAGTGTTAAATGGCTCTAAAAGAGAAAGTAGCCTTTCTAGATACCCACGGACACGTTACAGTCGGCTATCTTTACAATCGCACACAGCACCCTCAACCAACACGCACCGGTGAGAAGCAGCAGCCAATCGCGCAGAGCATACTCTCTACAGCAAAACGACTGTCCACCTGGAGGACTGCATCGAACCCGGGGACAGAGTGCCAATCTGTAACTGGCCACGCAGACATGCATACAGTCACATACACACTCATTCACACACCAGGGCAGTTTACAGTAGCCAATCACCATGTTTTAGGAAACCGGAGTCCCCGGAGGATTAAAATCAGTAAGCTTCTCTAGAACTTTGAGATTTTGAGGCACATCTTTGCAGAAAGTTGAAAAATCATTGGAATTGCTTTTTATCAAACCGCATTTATATCTGCCTCTCATCCAAGTGTCACGTCAGGTGTACATTTTTGCAGATTCAGCAGCAACACCATCCCTTCCTGCCTACACGTGCACTTTTCATATTAATTCAAGGGGTATTTCATACAGATTAGACCTTTACTATCAACTGGTTTAAGAAATACACAGTCCGGTCACTTTATTGTGACCGCCTCCATTTTCTACACTTCATACACAATTTCATCAGCTCCTCTGACCACACAGGAGCTCTTTGTAGTTCTATAATTACAGACTGTAGTTCACCTGTTTCTCCTTTCACCCTGATCTTCAGTGATCAGGACCACCACAGAGCAGCTATGATGTGGGTGGTGGGTCATTCTCAGCACTGCAGTCACACTGACATGGTGGTGGTGTGTTAGTGTGTGTTGCTGGTACGAGTGGATCAGACACAGCAGTGCTGCTGGAGTGTTTAAACCCCTCAGTGTCTCGGCTGAGAACAGTCCACCAACCGGAAATGTCCCACTAACAGTGTCCTGTGGGCAGCGTCCTAGAGGACTAGAGGATGTCCAACGCAAACTGTGCAGAAACAGACGAGCTTCTGTCTCTGACTTTACATCTACAAGATGACGCGGTAGGAGTGTCTAATAGAGTGGACAGTGAGTGGACACGGTGTTTAAACACTCCAGCAGCACTGCTGTGTCTGATCCACTCGTACCAGTGCATAGAACAACGACCCGCCACCTACGTAATGCCTGCTCTTACTAAGTACAAAGTGTAGAAACATAATAAAGGGACTCAACTGTGTATTTCCGAGCGTTGCTGTAGAAAAATAGATGTTATTAATAAATGAATGCTTCTATTCCATATTATATTGGAGTAAATTATGTATTATTTAAAAGACTGGTATCTACAGTTACTCTACAGTACACCAATGTTTTACGCACGATTTCTGGGCCTTATCGAAGGCTCGTTCATATGACTGGATATTTAAGCTATGGTTAGTCACGAGGGTCAACGCGATGCCACTTGAAGCTGCATTCAGTGTGGAGCACATGACTAACGGTGGCTGGAGACTGTTGTAAAGCATCTTAGTTTGTGTTCTTGTGTAAATATCATTTTGATTCCAAGCCACAGATGTACATTTGCAAAATCACATGGGTTGTTTGTCCACTGGGCGTCACTGAACCCAAAGGTGCAACCGGGAAAAGAAATCTTGTACAGTTAACGTTTGTCTAAAACATGTAATCAGCTCTCAGCTCAGCTTCACTGTAGTACGCCTCTCCGCATCTAAAGCTAAAGCTATACTAGCTCACTTGTACAGAGTCAGCGGCTGCAAAGGCAAGAGGCTGTTCCTGGCTGTTCTCTTTTGGTGGGATCTTTCCCACGCAGGGAAGAGAAAATCACACGAGTACTCTATGCCATACTGTAAAAGAAGCGCTGTCCAATTGGACTCTTCACTGTAAGCTGCCAAGCATTCCCAACCAGAGGTGGCTCTTTCAGGTCCAAGTCCAAATTCACCCCAGGATTTGTCCTAGATTATGTTCCGACTGGTGCAGCTCAGCCTGCCAAGCCTTTATTGAACTCAAGGTGGAGTAAGAGACATTCTAGAAATGACCAAACCTAATATGCAGGGGTGGACTTGAGTGCGTCCATTAAAATCTTCCGAAAGACTGGCGACTCCCTGGGAGGCTCTGCTGCGGATTTAGACTCCCTGGACCTGAGATACTAACCTGCGTTGAAAAGTACCCTTCATTCCTCAACTGCTGGCTCACTGTCATCCAATCGGAACAAAATACTGGATTTGGACTTGCTGGACCTGAAATTCCCAGCTGTGTCCAACTGCCAATGACCCTTCAGAGTTGGGTTATTGGGAAAGTGCAGCTTTTTACATGTACCATCTGTAGAGGTCCGTAGGAGAGTATAACGTGCTTGGCACTTGAAATATTTAGAGGAGGCAAAAAGAATTATGTATTGAATGCCTAAATGTATGATTCAGATTAGCTTGAAAAGCATAGAGGTGCTGTTTTTAAACTTATTAACTGTAATATGTTTCCTTTCCTCACCTCGTAGAGCACTTCCCCTGAGACAAGTAGCACCACACCTGTCTTAGGCCCGAGCGTGCTTTCTGCCTTACCTCAATCAGGCACCGTTTGTGTTATTTCTGTTGGTTTATTTCCACCGTAAGGCTGGAAGGGCTGTGTTCACAAGGCTGCAGAAGCCTTCCTGACATAAAACCATGAACAATTGAATATGTACAAACTGCCCCAAATATAGTTCATCAGCCAGGAGATGATATCTATAAAATCAGTTATTTAACTTCAAATTAGAATTTTAAGACACTACTGTTCAGAAGTTTGGAACCACACCATTTGGAATCAGCTCTCCATTCTTCACTTTTGGAGATCTTCCAAACCTTCCACTTGAAGGTCAGAAGGTTTTTTTCATTTCCTGTAAAATCATTAATAGCTATTATATGGCAAAATATAATAAAAGAGACACCAAAGGGGTATTTTCACATTCAATATTTCATGTATTATCAGTAACGACCAGAGATAATTAAATGTCTGTTGTTTACAGTTTACAATTTGTGTTGTGTTTTCCACCCTGATGTTGGTTGGTGTGCAATAGATAACACTACCGGTGAGCCACCACACCATGTAGGAGACTGGGGTTCAATTATCAGTTTGGGCAACTATACTGGGCTACACCAATGGGCTGAGGCAATATATCGATATTTATATCTATATCGGGATATAAACAGAGCGGGATATGGGCTGAGCGATATATCAACATTTATATCTATATCGGGATATAAACTGCTGGACACGGGCTGAGTGATATATCGATATTTATATCTATATCGGGATATAAACAGAGCGGGATACGGGCTGAGCGATATATCGATATTTATATCTATATCGGGATATAAACTGCTGGACACGGGCTGAGCGATATATCAATATTTATATCTATATCAGATATAAACAGCAGGATACGGGCTGAGCGATATATCGGTATTTATATCTATATCGGGATATAAACTGCTGGATACAGGCTGAGTGATATATCAATATTTATATCTATATTGAGATATAAACAGATTGGGATACGGGCTGAGCGATATATTGATATTTATATCTGTATCGGATATAAAGAGTGGGATACGGGCTGAGCGATATATCAATATTTATATCTATATTGGGATATAAACAGTAACTGCATCCATCAGTTATATAATAATGAAAATTAACACTGATTCCAAACTTCTGAATAGTAGTGCACAAAGGGGTACCACACTTGTGTACGACCCTCAAGGGTGCGTCTTCAGTGGCTTAAAGAACATAACTACTATAATCTTTTGCAACTATTGTTTTTAATAATGAATTATTTATTAATGATTTAACAATGAATTATTTTTATGTCGGAGACGTTCCATTCCCCAATACACTCAGTACTGTACTTGTTTCTTCACTGTTGCAGGGTTCCCATGTGTCCTGGAAAACAGTGGACTTGGGAAATGAGAGGGAAGTAAAATATCCTGGAAAATCTTGAGTTGTACTGGAAAATCACTGCTTTTTGATGAAGGTTTTGAGCTTCTTGTGAAGGACATTTCACAGATATGTATGTGAGAGATACAGAAGCATGTGGACTGAGGTGGTGTGGTGGAATTCACATGCAGCTCCAACAAAGGTACAGTGTGCAGTGGCAGCGTTCCGGCACAGAGTGGGAATCCCGATGCTTCATTGTTAAGGGAAAATAGAACATAACATATGATCATCACAGAGAAATGTCCTGAAAATGTCCTGAAAATGTCCTGGAAAATGATCTTTAGAAAAGAGTGGGATCCCTGTACTGGATCTTACAGACTTCGTCCGTGTTGAACAAAAATCTACCTATAAATTTCATTATTAGTGCATCCTATTAAATTAGTGTTTTTTAGTCATAATTCAATTCAAAAAGTCAAATTTTATATTCATTACATTTAAAGTGATTTATTTCAAGCTGTTCAGGCTTTTATTTGTTAAACTGATTTGTAATTTTGTCAAATTTTCTTAAATATTGTAAAAATTGAGCAACAACAGTAAATAAAAAGTATGAAATGTGTCACTTCACATGTAATGAAAGTAAAATCTGACTTTTATTTTGAAATTATGATCACAAATGTACTTTTTCATAATTTCCTAATTTGTTGAGATGCACTAATATGTCATGGACGAAATACTGCCATTAGAATAACGTAATACGGTTTATAACGTAACGTAATGCTGTGTCAACCAGTATCTCGGTTAATCGGCTGCGTTTGGGAGTGAGTGTCACCGTTACAGCAGCCCTGGAGAGTTTTTGTCTGTTTTTGTACTTTGGCCTCAGTGTCGGGTCACGTCCGGGTTTGTTTTTTTTATGATATAATGCAAGTGTACGTGTACGAATGCTGCTCTTGCTGACAGTCCGTTCCACGAAAGACATTTCAAGTACAAGATTCGGAGGGACTTCAACACAGACCATTCACGTTGGTGCTAATTTACAACTGTGTTCAGTGATGACTCATTTTATTCGTTTGTTTTTACATTTTTTTCTTGTTTTTTTTTTGTTTTGTTTTTTTTTTTTGGTTGATTGATTTCAACAGTGTGGCTTCAGTGTTGTGAAATATTGTGAACACCGACAGGCGTGTGACCTGTCTGTCTGTTTGTGAGATATACAGTATACAAAACATTACAACAGCATCCGAATAAAGCATTAAAGCAGCTCCAGCTCTCCTTCTTAACACCCTCCACTTCGCCGCCCGTCCTCGCTGCTTCCTGCGGTCAGCGTCCGGTCACATGTTCATTTCAGATTTGCTGAAGTTCAGATTCCTAATATCCAAGTCATCCCAAACTGAGTGGTCAGTTTCTGGACCCACAGTGACCAGGAAGACGTGGATAAGAAGATGGACGTGTGGATGGTCTCGGATTTAATCCGCAAACATTAAAGCTGATTTAAGCGAGCGTTGGCATGTCTTGTTCCTGGGCGCCCCCTAAAGACAGGTAGTGTAACTTGCACTTGAAATAAGATTGTATTTCTGAGCTGAGATACCGAACCGTCACTGAACGTTTAAGAGATGTTGACTGACGTGGTAGTGTCGTATTACAGGGTTTTACATGAATGTTACTCGAGTTATGCTGTGTTACGTAGTTCTGCTGAGTGTTTTCCTGCCTCACTTCACCAAAGTTACATAGTGCGGCTGGCGGCGAGTCGGTGATGCCTCACAATGATTATGAAGCTATTTTACAGTAAAATGCTACACAGTGGTGCATAAAACTATACATTTCCATTTGATAAATGGATAAATGAAGACCCCACGAACAGCTTTCTCTAATAGTTCTAATCGTAAGGACGTTTGAGCTTCATGATGGAGGTGACACAACTAAACAATGTAATGAATGTAATTTTCTTTTGATGGGAAGAAAGTCAAAGATGTTCATAGGGTGTCCTAATATTTTCACACCACTGTACCGTCCTCTGTCCTTTGTTTTTTGCATTTATTGGATTATTGTTTTTGTCCCAAATATTTAACGCATCTAGTCTAGTTGGCTTTTCTTCATCTCTGGTTCTGGAGGAGGTTCTACAAAGTTGGTTCTAGCACAGTCTGGTGATGTTCCTGCTCATACAAACCTGCAGCTCATTTGATTCTTTTAGTGGGTGTAGTAGTTCAATGTTTGGGTAAAGGAACTGCAGCAACAGCGCCCCCTACTGTTTAAACAACTACATCAAGCAATCCAGAGTCAGCCTTGAAAAGATTTGCATAATGAACTTTGGAGATTTTGATTGGACAGTTGACACAAATCCCCCTGTTTATGCCTAGTTTGCACAATAAAGAGCAAAGTTCTTGCATCCTCTGATACATTAAAGATCTCATAGTGGTTTCTCTGATGGAGAGATCTCCACACCCTGCTGCATGACACTTCCACCCCCATGCTTCACAGCTGGTACGACAATCTTGTGCTCAAATGCTGTGTTTGGTTTCCACTAAAGATGTCCCCTCTAATGATGGTCCAATCATTTGGAGATGATTTGAGGGTCCTAACCTTCTCCTCACAAGAAAACTGACTCAAATGTATGTCTGTGATTTCTTCAGTTGTCTGTGTTTAGTTGTATCACCTCCATCTCAAGATCAGATGTCCAGATGTTTAAATATGTTTAAATATGTATGAACACAACTGAAGGCCTTCAGTGTGTGTTATGGCGCCATCTGCTGGACCAAACATAGAATTGATTGTCTAGAGCCATGCAGGTGAATCTGTCTCCATTATCAGAATTACTGTATTAATCCCAGAAGGAAATTGACAATTATTAGAGATGCACCCATTTATATAATAATAATAATAATAATAATAATAATAATAATAATAATAATAATAATAATAATAAACAGAGCAATGTAATGAATGTATAAGCAGAATAAAATAAAACAAAAAAAAAAACCCAATAGATACCTTCAATTAAAAATAAACAAATAAATTACATGTATGTCAAACCAATGGCTATGATAATAAATAAATATTAACATCTGTATATAGAAGACTTTCAGAATAAACCCTTTGAATAAACTAAACAATTAAAAATACCTTTTGTATTCATTTTTCTGCTGTTGCCACTTTCAACCAATAGGGGACGCTGTTGTGTCACAATTGTTCTGGGCCAAAGACCTTGGTGGATCCAACATTCAGGTATAAACTGAAATGATGACCCTCATTTACCAGAACTCTTGTCAAATATTTATCTGTGCTATTCTGGAATCTACGTGTGCGTAAATCCAACAGTCACACAAAAAGAGCCCGGTGTATCCGGACATCACGTTCTGGGAATTCACGATTTTATAATACTGGCATGAAAACAGGGATACGACCATACAAACAACTCCTAATTCAAGTTCAGTGCACATTTTGCAGCAAACTGTATCTCATAAATGTTGAATACATTTATCCGAAGGACTGAGGCCTGTAAGGAATTACATTCAATTATGGAATTTCTTGCAGCTTTAAACTTCATTCCATTAGAAGTCAATGCAAGGTCAAGTGGAACCTATGACTGTAGGTTTTCGCCAAAATACTGCATTCATCTCAGGTTCTTTCATGCCTCCTATAGGAAATGTGCTGCTGCGTCTTTTCTCAACTACCGGTCACACAGCATTTTAAGCCTTGCTGCAGCTGACCGCTGTCTCCAACAAAGAGACTATTGTCTAACAATGGGCATCATCCCCAGGGATCCCCACCTACGGATGTTAGCAGAATAGCTGGTACTCAAACCAGTGTCCATCTGGAGGACATGCCTCTGCAATATGGAACAGGGCTTTAAAAGGGGTACTTCTGGGGCCGGTCCACTTCTGGATGTTGGTGCTGATAAGAAAAAATCTGGTGCTCAAAGCAATGCAGTGTGCCATTCCATAGTCCACATAGAAGAACCTCTTTGGTTCCATAAAGAACCATGTTTGTAATACAGGTGGGTGAGTGAATGCAGTATTCATAATGCATTAGATGGCATATATACTACCTTATAAAGAGCGTCATAAGTCTGTATAATTACTCATAAGTACATATAGTGACTTACATAACTAGATTTGACAGACGTGTGAGGAAAAAGTCAGCATTATGACTTTAAATGCCCGAAATTATTATCATGTGCTGCAGATCAGCTGGCAACCGTGAAGCATGGGGGTGGAGAAGATGTGTAAAGAAGATCCAACAATCCTAAAATGTTCATCGGCAACAGGTAGCTCTCGCCCCAGTTGATGTCAAAGAGCCGTCCAGACGGTTTGCTCAATGCTCCCCATAGAGAAAAGGGGAAGCAGCGTCCTGCCAGAGTCTCTTGGTAGAACTTTCACTAAAGCGTCCATGTCTTCAGAGCCTTAATGCCAAAAGCCTGATACCCTGATAGCTCATCCCTCAGCCAACAGTGCTTATACTCTTCACTAAACTGAAATCAATGAGGTGTTCTTTTAGATTTCTGACTGGAGTTTTAGTACTGATCTAGTATCTCAGGGAGTCTGGGATCTGCTTAGCTTCTACAGGACCTGAATGACGTGTCAAAACTGACAGATCCATGAATTCTGCTCTCCATCAGAAATTCTGAAGGGGAATGGCTGCCTGACAGTTGGCTGAAAGCAGACAATGGCACGTTCTTTGGGATTTCTGACCGGGGGTTTAGTGCTGCTCACCGTGCTGCTGTGCTGAGCTCCTATCGTGGAGGCAGTGTTTCTCATCATCTAATAATAATATGGTGTCGCACATTCGATTTTGACGTCTTATTTCATAGTTAAATATGGCCAAAAGATTCTGAGCACGGAAGGTAACAGTGTGTCTTTTCCACATGGACACATTAACCATATCGAAACCATCGAAACAATCTGGAATGATGAGGGTAGAAGAAGCATGGCATGGCCTCAAGAACCGTTTGTCTCTGCGGTGGAAAAGCTTCGGACGTTCACTTGAAAAAACATTTTGCGTTTGATTTGGAAATCAAGAGTCATAGAGTCTCAACTCATGCTCCTGGAGTCTGGAGAGGCAAGAATCCAAGGTGTGAAGCTTCCAGAGTCTGTAATGGTTCAGCTGATGGTGTTGGTCCACTGTGTTTAATCAAGTTCAGAGTCAACGCAGCATCTACCAGGAGATTTTAGAGCACTCCATGCTTCCATCTGCTGACAAGCTTTATGGAGATTCTGATTTCCCTTTCCAGCAGGACTCAGCTCCGCCCACACTGCCAAAACTGACACTAAATGGTTTACTGACCATGATATTAGTTCTTGATGTGCTCGATTGGCCAGCCAACTGTCCAGACCAGAAGCCCACAGAGACTACCCGGAGTATTATCAAGAGCAGGATGAAGAACACCCAACCCAGCAACTGACGTTCCTCGTTATTCCATGTGGAGTATCAGCATGAGGAATTCTTTTTACAACAGGTGCAAAGTTATTATCGTTAATTGCCGTCAAGTTGATTCCAACTCCTGCTGAACATATGGATAGTGTTCCTCCAGAATGTCCTGTCTTCTGTTTGGGTCTTCAGGCATCTGAATGGTTGGTTCATTATTTCTTGAATTGTATCCAATTCCATATCCAATGGATTTCCAATAAACTCTTCCAAGCTGATGGTCTTTTCCAGTGAATCGGTTCTTCTCATAATTTGTCCAAAGTAACAGAGCTTCAGACTGACCATCTGGGCTTCCAGCGAGAGATTAGGCTTGATTTGGTCCAGGATCCATTTGTCTTCTTTGCTGTCTAGGTAACTCTCAGAAGTCTTTGCCAACACCAAAGTTCAAAGGCGTCTGTCTCACTTGTTTACTGTCCAGCTTTCACAACCATTCAGAACGACAGAAAAAATCATTGTCTAGATAATTCAGATCTTTGTTTGTAAAGACAGATCTGTACATTGGACAATCTGTGGGGAATGTATTGAGTGCTGGTTCCTTTGTTGTTAAAAGCTGAACCGAGTAGGCAAAAGCTGTCCACGATCTCCTCATCTTCTCCATCAATGGTAAAGCTTTTCTCTCATCATGACCATAGTCTTCTTCAAATTACAATAGTCATAATAAAGGTTTATGGAAATCCAGATTCAGGTCTCTAATTTTCATGTCAAGGGCATTAGAGGTTTTTCAGAGGAGCCAAGATGCAAAAGTGCAATCCATCCTTGATCACACTGGATAGAAAAACATGAATGCAACTTTATAAAACGTGATTAGGATCATGAATAAAAGATCTAAAGAACCTGGTCATTAGACAGGATCCAGATTAACCAATAAGCTTTTTGCATTATGTCCTTGAAGACTGGAACAGGGAGGTGAACTTCACCTGGAGTTCAGAGTGGTCTCTGGTAGGTGTGGGAAGTCCAAGTCATTCTCATGGACTCAGCATATTCTGATGGTGTCTTGTAGTATCTGGCATTAAGACGTTGAAGCATATCCTTCATGTTCTTGTTCAAGATGCCTTGTTGTTTCAACACATCCCACAGATGCTCGATCACATTGAGACGTGGGTCAAAAAGCTCTGCCAAAGTTCTACCAGGAGACTCGAATGCCAAGCCTTCTTTCCTTCCTTAACCAATCTCTTGCTCCCACTTGTCTTTAAAAGGTCTTTACTCACACGCCCCTTTGCTGCTTAACAGATGCTGTTGCACCTTCCTCCCTGCTGCAACCAGTTCTGTCCCATTAGTCATCCAGGGGGTTGGCTCTGCTCCTGCCTTCAATACCCAGCAGGATCTGATAGGCCTTTTCCACCAAAAGAACTCCAAACCACCCCACGTTTACCATCCAAGTTTTAATGAAACTGAGGATACATCACAGCATACATCATCAACAGAGGGGCTGCACTGCATCAGTAAACGGAAGTGAGAAGATGGTAGCGCGACCTGCAGACGTTGCCCTGTTACAGACATTTGTTTTTCTTCAAAGATCAAACATAGAGCGATGAGAAGACGTAGAAGGCCACACCATGCGAGATGAATGGTATGTCATTACTCCACGCCCACAGTGGTTAGAGCTGAAAAACTTCCTGCTGCAAACAAACTCATTCTGCTTTAGACGAAGACCTGGCTCGACTAAGGGGCCAATGCCAAGGACTGTAAGAATGCCGTACAAATGCCCCAACCAAGGCTTTGAGAGCTGTGCAGTGAAGAGAACATCTCGCTCCCTCCACCAGCTTGTCTTTTCATGTCCACTCAGTCCAGTTCTGATGCTCGTATTTACACTGTAGGCCCTCTTAGCAATGGACAGGGGTTAACACGGGGCATTCTGGGCTATGGAGCTCCAGACAGCTGGGGCCTGGTGGGAACCAACGTTACTGGTTTGATTCCCTGAACTGGCAGGACATGACCTGAACAACTCTCCAAATGCTCCCCGGGCACCATGAATAGGGCTGCCTACTGCTCCGGGCATATTTGCTCACTGCTCCCTAGTGTGTGAATTCACTAGTGTGTATGGAGCTCCTTCCTCCCCACAACCACAGTTTGGTCCAGATGGTTGTCCTGCTTTCCATACTTGGAAGGCTCTGCAAGGGGCCAGAAGATTCAAGACCTGGTAGGAGGACAACTTCATCTGATTCCCGCTCTCTGATCATCCCTACAGAACGTAACCTGCGGCAAAGGTGCTGTGTTCACCACTGATCAAAAATCCTTTGGAGTGCAACCTCTTAAACTGATGGGATTTCAGCCGCGTCCAAGAAACCGAGTTTCTTTAAATGGGCAAAATCAATGTTATGATGCACTTCCTTAAAAAAACTACAAAACAAATCACCTGAACCGCAGTTGCAGAGAAAGACAGCACTTTAAAAGCTGCTCAAGGCTACTCCAGCCGCTCAAGGCTAGACTCATTAATGGAGGGGTTGCTGGTGGATGCTCAGGGTAGGAGAGACGGTACTGAAGCAGCTTAGTAAAGAAAACAGGACACAGAGGGAGAGAGCATCAACAACAAAAACATGTCAGCCCCCCACCGTCCACCACTGAGGAGACAGAATATACACATACATGAAGGACTGCCTTAAGGTGTGTGTGTGTGTGTGTGTGTGTGTGTGTGGGGGGGGGGGGGGTAGCAATACGAGTGAAGGAATCTGGGGGAGGATGGAACAGAGAGTTCTTTAATGGATGTTCAGTATACAGAAAACATAGCCTCCAGGTGTGGACAAAATCCATAAACTAAGGATGTTGGAAAAACAGATTCGATTGAACAAACACACACACACACACACACACACACACACACACACACACACACACACACACACACACGCTCCTTGCAGGGATTATGGAGAACAATGCATGCTCTTTCTTCTTTTGCACTAAACAGTGTATTTACTGTACTGTATATAATCTGGATTTAGTTTTAACGATAAAGCCAAAGCCGTTGCTGCTGACTCAGGATGCAGTTCCGGGTACCTGGAGTAAATTCTACAGCTCTGATTACGAGCTGTGTGACTCATGCATACTCAGATCACGCTCAGCAGTGAGGTCAGTAGGTAAAAGGCATGTCAGTGGTGACCTCATTCCCTCCACAACAGACAGAATGTCTGTGTTCGGGTGCCGTATACTGCCACCTATGCAGCGTTCTGTGAGCGGGCACAATGTTTAAACACTCCAGCAGCACTGCTGTGCCTGACCCACTCGTACCAGCGCAACAATCACCACCAACACCACCATGTCAGGGTCACTGCACTGGTCAGAGGAGAGTGAGTTATGGTCATGATGTTCAGGGAATATGTATGCAGGCTCTACAGATGTATGAACATCTTTGTTAATAGTCAATGCAAATTAAGGGCCCTTGACCAATCATATGACTTGCATTTAATGTTTAATTTTCACACAGCGTTGCCAACCTACAACCGTGGCACCTAAAAACAAGGCACACTTTAAAACTGCTGGTCTGAAACTGCTGGTCCAGGATTGCAGCTGTCGCTCTGGCTCTGCAGATGGATGATGACGCTGGTCCTGCTGGTCCTTCAACCTCTCCCTGGAACAGACGATCATCCCATATGCTTTAGAGCCTCAACCATCATCCTTGTCCCAGTGAACACCATCCTTACATGCCTATACAAGTTCCAACCCACTGCTCCTACAACCGTTGGCTCATATTAAAAACAGCTTTTCTAGCACCAGGGACCCCATCGGTTTGCCCACCATGAAAACAGATCTACAGAAGATGCTGTCTCCCTTACAAATCCACACAGAATGCTGCTTATTGATGTCAATACCATCATGCCCTCCAGACTGGACTCCAGACTCAATGCTCTTGGAATCAGTCACTTAATCTACAACTTGTTTATGGACTTTTCATTGACATTTATGGCATTTATCTGACACTGTATTCAGAGCGACTTATAAGGTTCCTCATATCACAGAGGAGGGTCAGAGTAGTGTTGGGAGTCTTGCTCGAGGACTCTTTTTGGCACTCTAATCGAACCCCAGTCTCCCACATGGTGTGGTGGCTCACTGGTGGTGTTGTCTGTTGGGCCACACCAACCACTGCTGGACTTCCTCCAGCAGGCCACAGTCTGTTAAGACTAGTCCTCTTCCCCCAGGTCCACTCACCGTCCACTCTATCAGACACTCCTACCGAGTGTTTCCACCTTGTAGATGTAAAGTCAGAGACAGAAGCTCATCTGTTTCTGCACAGTTTGTGTTGGTCGTCCCCTAGTTCTTCATCAGTGCTCATAGGAGGCTGCCCACAGGACGCTGTCGGCTGGACATTTCTGGTTGGTGGACTGTTCTCAACTTTGTGGTGGCTTTTATTTTGTTTATATCAATTTTATTGTTAATTATATCTGATCAAAATTGAGAAATATATTGTGATATAAATTTTGGACACATCATCCAGCACTATGGTAAGGTCATCAAACATGACAAGGATCCATGAAGTCAGTGGTGCACTGACAACGACCTCACCTTAATTGTCAGCAAAACAAAAGAGTTGATTATTGACTTGAGGCGAGGGAGCAGAGTGTTCTCACCATTGTGTACCGAGGGAACACTGGTGGAACAGGTGAGTCACTTCAAGTTTCTCTGAGTCCTAAAAACAAGGACTTCCCCTGGTCCCTAAACTCATTAAACACGCTGAAACAGAACCAACAATGCCTCCACTTCCTCTGAAGACTGAGGAGAGTTAACATGCCACAACAGCTCCTCAGCAACTTCTACAGATCCTCGGTGGAGAGCATTCTCACCTACTGCATTATAGTTTATTTTATTAAAGAGGATAAAGAGAGGTTGGAAAGCAGACCACCATGTTTGGTACAGCCACGTTAAAAGACACCCCCTGACCACCTTTGTCTTTAAAATATTTAAACATCTGGACATTTGATCTTCATTGTAACTATACTGAGAGATGGAGGTGATAAAACTAAACACATACAACAGAAGAAACGTGTTCCGGCGTCAGTCTACAGAAGCTCTTACGTTCTCCTCAAGCCCCCTCTGATACAATAAAGATCTCATAGTGGTTTCTATGATGGAGAGATCTCCACACCCTGCTGCAGCAAAGCAGCACCAAACCATCACACTTCCACCACCATGCTTCACAGCGGCTATGAGGGTCTTGTGCTCAAATGCTGTGTCTTGTCTTCTGTTTCTGTGTCCAAATAATTCAGCTTGGGATTCACCTGAAAATCAAACTTGTTTGGTCTCTTTCTGATGGTAGAAGGTGCACTTTGACATTCAGCTGTGGTGAGAGCTACCTGTAGGTCCTGTGATGAACATTTTAGCATTGTTGGATCTTCTTTACTCATTTGTCATATGTGGTTCTGCTCTAGGGATGAACTTGCTGGGGCGGTCTGATCTGGTCACGTGGGTGGGTGTTCTAAATGTTCTCCACTTGTAAATGATGTTCTGGACAGTGGAACGACTGATTTGAATGGGACAGCCTCCTCCAAAATCCTCGTTAACGGTGGTCTGATCATTGTAACTAATAATAAATGTTATCCTAACTTAAATTACATTTCTATTAATTACATTTTATAAATGATGTTGAAAAGACATTTCATATCGTCTCCATCTCTCATTATCGGAGTCCGAACGTTTTCACACGACTGTATATAAACCCGGAACAATATTTAGATTCTTGGTCAGAAAATGACCTCGGAAAGGACAAAGGACGACTAACATAAGTGGTAGGTTAAAAAGAAAACGAATGTAATGAAACTCTGTACAACCCATTTCTGGAAGCTGAGATTGACGGAAAAAGTGCTAAAATTCCACTTTGCCTTGAGACACGTCAGTGTGCAGGTGTTCTTTTTAACGAATGATCAAGCCAGCAGCGCAAAGCCATTAAAGAAAGAATAGCTATCAAAAGTGCGCAAAGAAATCGTAAAAGTTTATCGCTTGTGTTTGATGAACTAATCAAAATGACGGCACGGTGACAGCGCTCTGACAGAAGGCATGTTGCTTTTCCATGGCCGACACTGGAGGTACTTTTATCAGCTTATCTCATGCTGACAACATGGCTTCAGGGAATGTGAATCTGGCATGAGCGTGTCACTTAAGGACATTAAAACATCTCCGTCTGCTCTTTCTGCTCCTGGTGGAGCTCTCTCTCATCTGGATGGGCGCCGCATCCCAATCTCTTCTGCAACATTAGTTTCTACTTCGTGTCGAATGCTTCTGGAGGTGTTTTAAATGTAGAAAAGCAGACGGAGATGAGAAAGAGGGAAGTAGCTTATCGGATTTGACAGACGGAGAGTGAAATGGGGAAATATGTCATCCCTCTCCCAGCAGGGTTTCCCTCGCTCCTGTCTGGCCAATAATAAATTTATCCCACCAGTTTGTACAAAATTTCTCCTTCCTGAGGCGATGGGATGATTTTTGAGTGTGTCTGTGTGTGTGGTCTATCTTGGTATCTGTCACTCTGCACTCCCTCGCTATTTCCCAGGCCCGGTTTCTTGCCTCTTGATTTCCAGACTTCCAGTCATATGTTCCAGTGCTTCATTAGGTTCACTGTAGACCTCTCATAATTACCCAATTACATAAGAAACACCTTCCTTTACAGCTTAAGATGTTTTTGAAATGACTTTATTGCTGTTAAATGGACGTCCGAGTGGCTCGGTGGTCTACAGCACTGACACTATGGGTCGCAAGTCCGCATCTCAAACATCAGATCCCGAGGGAGCACCGTGCTTTCTCTGGATGGGTAGGTGGCGTAAAAGTAGGTGGAAAACAAGAAAGGAGGGACTGTTTGCTCTCTTTCTTTGCTCACTTGGAGCTCAAATTTCAGAATAAAAGTCCTGAAAAGCAGCTGGCAATCAAGCAACCAACACTAACGTTGTAACAGCTGCACCTTTTAAGGTGGAACAGAAGTAAAGAAGCCATCTTAGCTGTGTGTCACCTTAAATGGTGCAGCAGATTCATCCATTTCATCCACAATGTTTCGGATACGAATGAAATAACCGGATTCAAGTAAATGATGTTTACATTCATATTAATTTATTTATACATCCGTTTAAATTGCATTTACATTAACAAAGTAATCAACACCGATCAGTCAGTCGCCTAGAACGTCACCTCACGCCTCCTGTGTCCCCGTTGGCATCTTAATATGGAACAGATGCCCCCTAAAGCCCTGCCGCCTCCTTCCCCTTCCCTGACGCTTTAGTGTCTTGTCTGTAATTATATCTGGAACCGCTTGTTTCAGAGGCTTTGTTCATTGGTGCATATAATCACCCAAACCAAAACACCAGTGACATATGTGTATATATGTGCCTTGTCCGGCCTCGGTCCAATTAGGCAAATCAGATCAGTCAAAGCACTCCGGCTGTGAAAGGATGCAGAACACAGTCTTGTTTTCTCCCTCTAATTTCCTTGCTCTCCATCTCATTCACCTCCCAGGCTTTCTGTCGGCCTTCCGCCTCTCTCTCCTTCTTCATCCCTCAAATTTAGAGACGGTTAATTCCCTGTGACAGGACAGCAGCAGCAGAGGAGAGGCTGAAAGGTTGCACAGACATTATGGAAAAATGAGGCTAAAACTAAGTTAGTGTATGAACTTATACAAAAAATAACATCTGAGCCAGAGAAACTCAGGAAACGGTCTCAGGATAGGATTCGGTTTAACTCTTGGCTGAGTTTGTGTTTTTTGTAGTTTAATGTACTTTCATTCACAAAAACATGTGAACACATACCCGGTATTGTTATTTTCAAGAGATCCTAGCATGATCAAATTTGTCTTCACTTGAGAATAATTAATGAATGAATGATTTCATATTTTGTATGAATCTGACCATGTTTTGGTCAAACATTTACTTGCATCTATAAAGTTTCATGCCTCTAAGAAATTCAGCTGGAAACTGATCACCCTAAATGTGTGTTAGGATTAGAGTAAGGGTTAGGTTTAGGTTTATGGTTAAGGTTAGGGTTAGAGTAAGGGTTAGGTTTAGGGTTTATGGTTAAGGTTAGGGTTAGAGTAAGGGTTAGGTTTAGGTTTATGGTTAAGGTTAGTGTTAGAGTATGGGTTAGGTTTAGGTTTATGGTGAAGGTTAAGGTTAGAGTAAGGGTTAGGTTTAGGTTTATGGTTAAGGTTAGGGTTAGAGTAAGGGTTAGGTTTAGGGTTTGTGGTTAAGGTTAGTGTTAGAGTAAGGGTTAGGTTTAGGTTTATGGTTAAGGTTAGGGTTAGAGTAAGGGTTAGGTTTAGGTTTATGGTTAAGGTTAGGGTTAGAGTAAGGGTTAGGTTTAAGGTTTATGTCTGATTCCTAAAATCCTCTTTAGTCTCATATGTATGGATTTCTTTTGAGACCAGGCTGAACTGACTGATAGTTTCACAGTGAGAGAACATCTGCTCCATGACTGATAGTTGCTGTTCTTCTGTACGGTGGATAAGTGGTGAAAGCTCTTCATCTTACTGCTATAAAAATCTTCTCTTTTTTACCGAATGAGATACTAATAAGGACCCTGATTTCTGTTTTATGGCGCACGTGGTTCATTAATATATTAAACTGCCTTCTGGCTTACTTACACAATCAATCAGGTTTCGGGGCCTTTAGGCTTCATGTATGTAATATATGAAGATAATCTGAACATAATACAAACCATTAAAAACTCTATATGCTAGTAGAAGCTCCTCATAAAGCTCAGTGTTTGAGTGGAAGCTTTGAGATAATGTTAGTTGAAGTTCTGTGTGTTAATGAAAGCTCTGAGTTTAAAGGTCATTAGATCAAGACAATCAAGACAAAACAGCTATAATAATAAAAATACCGGCAGATTTATGGGCTGATCAATCATTCTCTTCACAGTGCTGAACAGAATCTTACTCCAATTAATCTGCACGAATATATAATTATACACTGAGTACAAGATGGGCAATGCATATTCTGTTGTATATCTTTCATATAAAAATATTTTAGAGGATAAAACTTTGTTTTTAAGGTAAAACCTTTCATCACTTTGCCTTTGTTTAAGCATTCTGTGTATAAAATCCTTCTAATCCATGTTTAGTTCAGAAGAGCTGCCACTTAATTATAGACTATAAACAGAACATCACCGAGTAATTAACTACATTCATACATACTTTAAATGCCACTTGCAAAGCTTATAATTAAGATTTTCAGTTTTGCAAAGAGTGTTTATGCAAATGTATATAAAAAAACTCCAGGGAAAATGTTTCTAACGTGCCAGTTCGGCAACATTTTAGTCTCCAACCAAAAGAAATAGTTGTTAACAGTGTTAGATTATAGCGGTACTGAAGTGGTTATACATTATTATTATTATTATTATTATTATTATTATTATTATTATTATTATTTCTGGGGGGCTTCATACCAGGAACAGGTTCTAAGAAGCATTACATCCCATAGTTAACCATAAGATAACGGGATTTGCTTGCCGCTTCTATAACAGAGACATGGGTCTGGATTTCTGGAACGCTGATTTGTATCAGTGTTTGTTGTAACAGCACTATGCAAATACATATGTATTGAGGTGAGGTTAACACCCACCAACAGCTAATAAATGTAAATATTTTTATTAGAATCAACTATTGTTCTTTTTTTTTTTCATTTAAAGTGTGGTTTTATTCAGTTTGAATCACTCTCTGATGATTCATTACAGAAGATAAACTCATAAAAACTGAAAAAAACATGCTTTAAAGCATCATTTCAGCAATTCTACACCCTTTGTTCCTAAAACTTATTACAATATTTAAAATCAGGTTTGACTAACAAAAAAAAAAGCTTGAAAAGCTTCAAATATATGACAAAATGAATCAATTTTTCCACAATTTTCTATTATATTTTGAGACGCAGTGTTTCGACCTTAGTTATGATCTGAAACCATAATCAAACGGAATGAAGTGAGAATGAATTGGAACACAACCCAACACAACAAAAGTAGCCATGATTGTGACACCGCACAGCCCATGGCACATTTCTAGAAAGTGTAAAATGTCAATATCACACTTTCTAGGAGCCACGGAGGAGCTGATCAACAACAAAAGCAGGTGGAGGAACCTCATGCTGATGGGTGATAGTGCTCAAGTCCTCATGGAGGGAAAGCAATGATCACACAGGCAGCAGAGGTGAGAGTCTCCATCACCAGCTTAATTGAAATGCCAAAGACGAAGTGTTTTACATATGTGGGGATGACGGGTGCATTTTTTTCCGTCTCCAATCTCAGCTCTGCTGCTCAGGGAGTAGCGCAAAGTAGTGGTAGATGAGGTAAGTCTTACTTTAATCCCAACACCTCGTCCCTGGGCTGGGAGATTGGATTCAGGGACTTAAGGCATTTCTCTAGGAATGTACTGTGTTAAAAATACATTTGTCAAGAGGGTTCTAATACCACCTTTAGGTGACATTCTGCACCTCCAACTTCCTTCGCTCCGTAGCACTCAAGGTGTGAATTATTTACCCCCAGAAAATCCAACATTAAGGGTTTTGTATGAGGCTGCAGTCAGCTGAACACTGCAGCACTTACTGGTCATTGGTCAGTTACTGGTTACAGGTCATTGGTCAGTTACTGGTTACTGGTCATTGCTTGTCAATAATTGACGTCGGTCCTGATATTTTCATGTTAAAAAGGAAATCCGATGAACATCGATGACTTTAACATATTTAATCACACAGATGTTTGATCTTCACTGTAACTACACTGAGACATGGAGCTGATAAAACTAAACCCATACAACTAAACATGTCTGTAAACATCATTTGTAATAAAAAAATTGTAATATCTGTATCTCCTCCTGGCTGAAATAATGTCAGTGAGATGTTTCTAGAACCGTCTACCATCTCTGACATAGACTGGAAGAACGACGTTCCCACTCCTCCATGCGGAATTCTTTCAGCTCTGTGATGTTTCAGCGTCAGTCTTTGTACAGACGCTCTTCCGTTCTCCTCAAACCCCCTCTGATACAATAAAGATCTCATAGTGGTTTCTATGATGGAGAGATCTCCACACCCTGCTGCAGCAGAGCAGCTCCAAACCATCACACTCCCACCACCATGTTTCACAGCTGCTATGAGGTTCTTCTGCTCAAATGCTGTGTTGCGCCAAAAGTCTCATCTGTCCAAAGCACATCGTTACAGAAGTCCTGGTCTTTGTCTGGGTGTTCTCTTGCAAACGTTCGTCCCGTAATGACACTTTAGGATTGTTGGAGATTTTGCTGTCTGCTCTTGCAGTGATGGTCTGGTCTGGTCATGCCAGCAGTTGTTTTAAATGTTCTCTAAATGATTTGGGATCTGATTCTCTGTAAGATCAACAAGCTTATATGAGCATCTTTAAATAGAAAAGGTCTTAAAATTGACAAAAACATGCCATTTATTGATCATTTTCAAGTAACAATATTCGGTCGCAAGGTTCTTGGTACAAAACATGTCTCTCACTCAGCTGTGAGGCAGGAAGCACCATGTGGTTTTTCCACAACTAGCAGAGTATCTTAGGGTTCAAGCAAGGTTCTTGGTTTACAACTCAGAAACGCAGACAGTCACACGATCAGCATGTATGTGTTCATGGGGTGTCCTACCTTTTCACACGACTGTACAATAAGGTATCACAGCTATCATATATGAGGGAACAATGTCACAATAGGGATGGGGATAATTTGGTTCCTTCTAGTCCTGTCCCGGGAACGTGGAATGAGGGGCTGTATTGTAGCTGGAATTACTTTTCTAGCACAGAAAAAAAAATGTCTGAAGAAAAAATTAATCTGCTGTTCTTTGATTTGTTCACTGTCAAACCTATTTTTTGAAGAAAGTCCACAATAAGTCCTCAATCAATTGCAATTGACACAAACTCTTACTTTAATTGCATTTTAATTACATGGGGACCTAACCCTCGTTAATTACTTCAACAGCGTCTGATTAACAAGGTTTCTGTTAATCGCCATCAATGCTGTCCAAAATAAAATACAACATTTGGAGTGAGCTTTAGATTTATGATCTAAAAAAAGTCTTATTAATATTATTATTTCTATCATTCTTCTTCTTCTTCTTCTTCTTCTTCTTATTATTATTATTATTATTATTATTATTATTATTATTATTATTATCTTGATTGTTGAACTGAGTGGGATCATCATGGTCAGATCCAAAGAGCTCTCTGAGGCCTTCAGAAAGAAAAGATCTCAGAACAGTTAGAAATCAGCCGATGACCAGATCAGAACATCCTACAAGTTGAGCCCAAGAGCAGAACCACAAGATGAGTAAAGAAGATCCAACAATCCTAACATATCATCACAGGACCTTCAGGTATCTCTCATCAAAGTTGATGTCAAAGTACAGATTCTATCATCAGAAAGAGACCAAACAAGTTTGATCTTCATGGAGGTGTTTAAGGAGGAAACTCTTAGTGTCAGAAAAACATCAGGACAAAACTAAGGTTCTCCAGAGAACATCTAGACAAAGAGCAGGACTTCTGGAACAATGTACAGATGAATTGAAAGTTTAATTATTTGGGGACAGAAACAGAAGCCATGTTTGGCACAAACCAAACACTGTACTGACTGAGTGATACCTGTAAATGTTTAATAGCACCTGCTCAGGTAACAGAAATAAATTAATAATTAATAATAAGTTAGTAATAAGTTAGTTACATTTGTCTGTAACTTATTAATGATAGTGTTCTGATCTAATAGACTGGCTAGATATAATACTACTATGGGTAATGGTACTCAATTCTGTGTGTGTGTGTGTGTGTGTGTGTGTGTGTGTGTGTGTGTGTGTTATGCTGACTTTAATAATCATATTCCCCCGTCATGGCCTGTCCACTCCAGTGTTAGAAGAATGATTTATGGCTGTCCTCTCAAATGACTCTCAAGAGCACCATTTGCCTTTACACACGACCCTGCCAAACGTCTCTCTCTCTCTCTCTCTCTCTCTCTCTCTCTCTCTCTCTCTCTTTTTTTTGAGATTTTCAGTGCATGTGTTTGGCTATGCTTATAAGGCGTAATAATCCCAGGTAACCTGACCCCTGTGCTGCTGTTCAGGGACAGACCCTGTGCTGCTGCAGGGCACTGGTCTGACAACACCTTATTAACGCTGAGTGTGTGTATTATACACTGTTGAATGATGTGCCTTCTAATAAAATAAGCATTGTTGACAAAAAAGTCCAGCAGAGCAGAAGCCTTATGGCATTTTTCAGACTGCTTGTGAGGCTGTTGGAGCAAAGGGCATGTGTAAATCTGTTTTAGCTCACTGGACAGTGTCAAGTTGAAATTGATATTCAGCCTTTCTACGGATTTTTGCTCCCAGATATAAAAATATGCTTTGGCAGCTCAGAAGGCCCTGCCAACCTGAACCATAAAGTGTAAAATGTGCCAGTCCAGTTTTCAGTGCCTGTGATTTTAATTTGTATGTTTAATCCTACCAAGAGCTCTTCATTTTCACTGATCATAATTAAAATGTACAAGACTGTACACGTATTCATCAGCCCTCTTACCATATTGAAAGCTCTTGTGTGTTCATAATCTCCAGACTGTAGTTCATCTGTTTCTCTCTGCAGACTCTATTCTCCTCCTTTCACCCTGATCTTCAATGATCAGGGATTCCCCACAGGACCACCACAGAGCAGATATGATGTGTGCCTCAGCACTGCAGTCACACTCCGACATGGTGGTGGTGGTGGTGTTAGTGTGCAAGGCGCTTTGTAAGAAAGGATCAGATTCTGGACCCCTTAGTGTCACTGTTGGACTGAGAACAGCCCCAATCGAATCGGTAAATATCCAGCCGACAGTGTCCCGTAAGCAGCGCCCACAGTGTAAATTGTAGTGAAGGGTGTCCCAGAGGTTGCTTTCGTTGTCCAGTGACTTCCCGTTTCTGTTAACCATGTGAAAGTTCCTCGAAGCGAAACGCTTACATCAGAGAGTCAGAACATCATAAGAACCTTTGAACACAATGTTCTTGATGGATTGTTCTCATTGTTTCTACACCACAGCAGCTCCTTTACTTCCAACCCAACTTCCAGCATTTGACCTGCTTTTATGTTTCCCACAGAAACCAAAGTCTCATCAGGAGACGTTATGGGTCAAGTGTCAGAGCAAATACAATTGGCCTGTGTTGGGCCTCTTTTTTGTTGCACTATGAGGCTCATTAAAGTCTATGATCATCTGCAGAGTCAGACAGTGAATGTAAAATTGAGCATTGAGCGTAAAGATGAAAGAGAAGAGATAAGACCTTCTGACCTTTCGATATATTGTGATATTTTGTATTGATATTAAATGAGTTCCACCCTGTCCTGGTTCCAACAGTGACAAAGTTGGGGCGGAGTTCCCCTGTGTTCAGCCAAGGCCACGCTCCTTCACTGATTCCAGTTGTAGTTCACCGTTAAATCTCAGCGTGACAGAGCTATGGAACTTCATGTTTAGAAATATGTCTTGCTGTTCCCCAAAAAGGTGCTTATTGACCCAGTGTGTTTTGTACACAGGGGAGTCCACATTTAACCCATCCACACACAGACACACACACACACACACACACACACACACACACACACACACTAGGAGGCAGTGAGCACACATGTGCCCACCTTGTAGCTCATCTCCCTTGCCATCAGGTTTGTGTCTGCTTCACAGAACCACCTCTTCACCTCACACAGAGCCAGTGCAATATTTTGGGTGAGCATCTAATAAACAACACACACACACACACACACACACACACACACACACACACACACACACACACATACACCCATGCCACCCTCGTGGCGTGATAATAAAGATCGCAAGGAAGGTCCGCAGTGGGGAACACTGTCAGGACGTGTTTGGAGACAAAGTGAGCTGATAGGTTGTATAGAGCAAGGAAGGCGAGTGGGGAGTCAAGGGGTGAGCGTTTGGACAGACTTAAGAACAGTACGAAAGGAAAACGGTGGAAATGAATGGAGGATGATTGCTGAAGCAGCTGGGGGAGCGAGACAAACAAGGCGACAGACGAAAGAAAATAATGACCGAGGAGGGCCAGATAAAGGGGCAGTGAAAGAGGCCAGTACGCAAGCCGAGTGTCATTGAGAGCATACGGTGACACGTGTGTAGTTCAGCCTTGATTTCCTTGCCCGTGTGGTTCTGATTTCATGCCGTGACTCATCTGATTGGGTATAATTGCACACACTCAGGGTTAACAAAGAAAAACACCCACCCAACTGTGTCACAAGGAAAAGCCCCAATCCACAGGAATACAGCTCGTTCATGGGGAAAAACAAGCACGTTTGGTCTCTTTTCCCCCTCAATGTGAGCAGTGGGGTTATTTTGCTTGTTATTTGATGTTCAGAGCTTTGCTGATAATCAGAGCCGAGTAAAGTACATATGCTCCCATCCCGTCACACCAATCCACCGCAACCCCACCCCCCCAGCCTTCGGATAATGGCGCCGTACTGGGGCGGAAGCCTAATGAGAAGCGAAGCACTCTGGGCAAAGTGTTCATCAAGACGTGGTGGCCCCAGGGTGTCATATCTGTGCAGCAGAACGCGCTTTCATCGTAATCTGCTATGATGGTTTATTTCTGGGAAGTCTGGCAAAGCTGGGGATGTGGCAAACAAATATAGATCAGTGCAGCGAACACCAGGCCTGACGATAAACAATTGTTTACAGTCATGTATGAAAACAGAACAAAAGGCCTTCAACCTTCGGCGAATGTTAAAAGGCATTAAATACCTCGGAGGGTAAGCCATAATGTTTCAGACCGAGGGTGGAATACAAAGCAAGAGCGAGTGCGTCCTCTGCGAAAGCCGATTGATTTCAGGTCGTTATTGGTGCCGAGGCCGATACTAAATCACAGCTAATTAATATGCTAAAACTTTCCCTCCAGCACTTATCTCTTGCCACAGCAGCCAGCACCTTGTTATTTAATTACTGTGGAAGAAAAGCTGGGAAAAGAAAAATTAACCTGGATTGATGACGTAAAGTTTTTATCCTTGCTCCAACACACCACAGAAGCACTTTCGAAAGTTATCTGAAGTAACAGGCAGATCGTCAGGCGAGGCCAAAGCACAACGACCCAACAAACATCAGCAACCTGTTGCTGTTTCACAACGTTTAGAGAAGTAAATCATGAACCTATGAAACTCTGCCAATGGGAAAGGTCACTGAATGAGGTGAGAGCACTCTACAGCACTCTTGTGGGGTAGCCATGGCCTGGTGGTTAGGGAACCAACGGTTGCTGGTTCAATTCCCTGAACTGTCAGGAAATGACTGCTCTTGAGCAAGGCACCTAACTCCCCATCTCCTCCCCAGGCACTGCCCACAGCTCCGGGCATGTGTGCTCACTGCCCCCATTCTGGATCAATGTGAATGATGAGAGATGAGTCTGTGTTGGCCCAGCTGTTGGACCAGGCTTTGAAACATTTGGGACCTCTCAGATCCTGCCTAATATGGAAGCCAACCCCTTGAGTGACCATCAGGACGCTACTGACCCAGTCAGGAGAAAATGAAACATCAGCATCTGAAAAGCAGCAAACAGGGCATGTGAGTAAAAGCCTTCTAAAGACTGAGGTGACTGGTGGACAGATGAGATCAAAATACACTTTCTGGATTAAATGAGAAGTATTTTGCAAAGGAAAACAATGCATTAGAGCCTAAAAACGTTATCCAATCTGTGAAACTTGGTGGGGGTAGCTTTAGGGTTTGGACCTGTTTTGCTGAATCTGGGCCAGGAAGGATTGCCATAATTCTGAATTATATCAGCAAATTCTAAAGGAAAATGTCAGGACACCTGTCTGTGAGCTGAATCTCAAGAGAATGTGGGTCATGCAGCAAGACAATGACCTGAAGCACACAAGTCTTTCCAAGAAAGAAAGAATGGTTAAAGAAGAATGAAGCCAAACTGTTTGTCTGATTTGGTTCTCCTTTTCTACTTTTAGAACTTGTGTAAAAATCTGATTAAGCTTAACACTAAATTTCACTGAAGGGTTTTTGGCTTGGACATGTTTACTGGTTTAGTACTTTTGGACCCTAGAACCCCTTTAGACCAATTTGGCACCATACACAAGAGTGTACATCAAGCGCTGGCTCCAGTGTTGGGGCTTAATTCATATGTAGGGCTGTTTTGGTGTTCAATATTAGACATATTAAGAGTCTAATTGCAACTCTTGGACCTAAGACCCTCACAGTGAGGACAATCACAGCCTGTCTCCTCAGCTTTATAACTCAGGGATGCCTTCACACACCAGCACAATACGTATATGGTTAGAAACCACAGAACCAACCTATAAAATAGTGATATCATCGCGGCGGTGCAGTATTAGAAATCTGTATGGATCCTAAAGGTGGACATTTCTAGAAAATAAGTCCACCTGATGCTACTCATAAAGTTTGTCACAGTAATAAGCCAATGTAATAAAGTATCATCATGTGAGAAATTTTTAATTCTGAAATAGAAACTATTAATATATAAATATAAATTAATAAAAAAACAACAGGTAACTTGGTTAAGAAGATATTTGTGTGACTGTCTCATATAATTACTGTGTTATTACAAATAAAAGAGGCAACGTAAAAAAAGGGCCCTGAGAGTTAATCTTTAATCACACTTTCTTATAAAGTTTGGATTCAGAGACGTTTGGATGGTTTTGTGGGTTATTTCCACAGTTCTGAGGAGTCTTGTGTCGTCCAGCCACAGAGTTAACGACTCAGTCAATCTCAGTGACAGTGAACACAATGCAGCTTAAACCACAGCTTCCTTCCACTACCGCCAGTTGTAGCTGCCTGCTGGGCCACGTTCTCCCAGCTGCTGATTCACCTACTGAAGAAAGACATTGTTGGCTTGTTAGCAAATTTGCTCTTTTCATTCCTTTTATGCAACCAGAGCTCAAAATGCAGCAGCGAATGAACCGAGGGATATGACACCATACACGATAAACGTTATAGACACCCACACATTTACCAACATTTAACAAACAGCTGCACGTTCTGCATGCCTACCAGTCTGTTCCAGTCTTCTCCTGAAAATATTATACAGCCTCTGATCAATCTAGAACATTGTCAGAGATTAAGGACCACTCTGCAAATGAAAAATGCACTGTATGCAAAAAGGGAACATTGTGTTACAATACGAGCTGTAAAAAATAGGGTTCTTCACTAAAGAAAATGATTTCATATAACCTGAGTTCTAAAAGAACCTTTTGCATGATTAAATGGTTCTTTGGATAATTAAATGATTATTTAGGCTGATGTACATGGATTAGTTTCCCACCCTGCCCTGGACTAGTTGTCCACTCTGCCCTGGACTAGTTTCCCACTCTGCCTGGACTAGTTGCCCACTCTGCCTGGACTAGTTGCCCACTCTGCCTGGAGTAATTTCCCACCCTGCCCAGGACTAGTTTCCCACCCTGCCCTGGACTAATTTCCCACTCTGCCTGGATTAGTTTCCCACTCTGCCTGGACTAGTTTCCCACCCTGCCCTGGACTAGTTTCCCACTCTGCCCAGGACTAGTTGCCCACTCTGCCCAGGACTAGTTTCCCACCCTGACCTGGACTAGTTTCCCACCCTGACCTGGACTAGTTTCCCACCCTGCCCTGGAGTAGTTGCAGAAAAAGAGTTCTACTGTACTGTTGTTTCAATGTCAAACCTGTAATAATGGAAGAACGCTATTTGGTGCCATATAGAAGCCGCACTCTTTCACAATGCAAAGAACCCTTTAATCATCAAATGGTTCTTTGGGTGTTCATTGCTCTAAGTGTTCAAAGAACCCTCATTTTAAAGTGTGTAGTGTTAAACCTGTGTAGTGTATGCCCAGCGTTGGTGAACGGTGTGCTGTGTTTTAATGTGCAACCCTAACCCACAGGGAATATAACTTCTACTGTAGGTGGAGGCTGCCGTAGTGTTGTGACCTTCACTTGCATTTGAGTTACAATGAACCACAATAAGGGTTGAGTGCTGTGTTACAATATCAAACCCATTTTGCTGAGGAACATTTATCAGGCGAAGGCTAAAGCTCTATAATATAAGAGGCTCAAAGGAAGATTATACTTTGGAGGCCTCTTGAGACAAATCTGTCCAACACAGCCTTTGTTGAGGATTTATTAAAGAAAGCAATCCAAATATCAATATTGTTTTATTTAAAGAACAGGGATCTAAGTCTGATCTTCACAACATATGTTGGTGGAAGTGTATCACAGCACAAGCAAAGGAGATTTCTAAGGAGCTCAGAAGAACAGCTGTTGACGCTGATCAGGCTGGGAAAGATGATAAAACCACCTCTAAACAGTTTGGACTTCACCGATCCACAGTCAGACTGATCGTGTACAAAATAAAGGACCAATATTACCCTCCTCAGGAGTGCTTCACCAACAAAGACCACACCAAGAGCAGGGGATGTAATGTTTGGAGAAAAGAAAGATAGTGTATTCCATTAACCCTGTATTATTTGTGAAACATGGTGGTGGCGGTATCATGGTTCGGCCTGTTTTGCTGCATCAGGACTACTTGCCTTCACTGATGGACAAATGCATTCTGAATTATACCAGCAGGTTCTAAAGGATGGGTTGTTTTCTATCAAGAACACTTTAGATCATAACCTTAAGTATTTCAAACCTTCTGTTGAGCTGATTAGGTGCTAACCTCAGGTTCCTCTGCCCCATCTGAGAATGACCCCACGCTCACCTGGGTTTCCACCTTCCGGCTACTGGACCTGGACTAGTTTCCCACCCTGCCATGGACTAGCTGCTCACCCACCATCACCAACTATGTAGAAATCCACTGTTACTATTATATCCACCAGCAAAGGTGTAGGGGTCCATTGTCCCCTAACTGTGTATTAGAAGTTTGACCAGAGGAGGATGGTTCCTCCCCCTTGTGAGCCTGGTTCTTCCCAAGGTTTCTTCCTCCAGACTTGTATATAATATATAAATATTACACACAGTAATATTTACCACATTTTATCATGAGTTACACTCGGATACAGGGTTCTCTGTCCAGAACTCTTTCCACCAGTGTTTGACCAATTTATCATTTCAGAAGTTGTTTCCCTGTGCTCATCTAACCCTGCTGCTCTCAGTGGTAGACAGCCTTCTCCTTTATCTACCGCTACCCCATGGTCACTGTGGCATGGCAAAAACAGCAGCCAAACATTTATCTAGATCTCACTCAGCCTCAGGAAGAGGGCAGCCTGCTGTGCACCGTCTGTGTGTGTGAAAAAGCTGCCAAAACCACAGGACATTAAGAGATAACCTGCAACTTTTGGGGTTCTTCTGCCCATCGCACTGGTTGAACCTATTTTAAAAGGGCAGTTCTCTGCTTATGGATGTAGATGGAGTTGGAGATGTAGATGAGTCTGAGAAGGGATTTGAAAAGATCTCAGAACTATTAGAAATCAGCCGTTCCACTGTCCGGAACATCATTTACAAGTGATGAACATTTAGAACAACTGCCCACATGACCAGATCAGATCTGTAAGCATGTCAACCCATGAGCAGAACCACAAGATGCATAAAGAAGATCCAACAATCCTAAAATATTTAATGCAGCAACTAGGAAGCTCTCACCACAGCCGATGTCAAAGTGCAGCCTCTACCATCAGAAAGAGACCAAACCAGTTTGATTTTTGGACATTCTTTAATTTAGAACTTGAGGAAACCTCTTAAGGTGCTTCAAGGAACCTTCAACAAACCCTCATCCTTCTATTGAAAGCTATTTAAAGGTATTTTTCCTCCCCAACTTCCAATTGAAGGACCTCTAGTTCCTCAACCAAAGTTCCTCAAGGATCTTTTAACTGTGATTGTGTATCTTGGTCTCCATTATGACATTTGTATTTGTCAGCATCTAAGCACCTCGTGGTGGACACGACAACTGCCAAAAACCTACATAAATATATATAACATCAAAAATGAGTGTATAAAATGTCTTCATCAATATATTACGTGTATGTATGGATGTTGGGATTGAAATATCACAGTAACACCTGAGTTTATACTGTTCTTCTTTGGTATCAGAGGGACATAATGATCATGTGATATCATTTGCCAGAATTTGCCTTCATACATCAATGTCAGTTCTACCCGCTTGTGTTTGTTTTTCTAACCCACGGTTAATGTCATCGCCATAGCGTAATCGCAAGCATATCTCTGGATTTTGGAGGTAATTTCACCAGACAAGCTATGACACTTTATCAGCGTTAGATCATTCAGACATAACAGGAAAAGACAAATGTCACTGAGTATTGGAGTCAGTGTGACGGACGAATTGACAAAAGCAGCCTCTATCATTCAGCACTAGTTGGAATCAGCTTTGTACAGGTATTTGAAGCTCATTATTATATTACCATGGCTTTATACGTGGCATTGTATCTATGTATATACATGGTGATGTAACTAAACACATACAACCGAAGAAACGTCTTCCAAACGTCATTTGTAAAACATAATAAACAGAAATGTAATTGTCTTGCATGCATAAAGTTCAGAGCTCCTCTGTCCTAATATCTGTATCTCCTTCTTTGTCTGCAATAATGTCAGTGAGATGTTTCTAGAACCGTCTACCGTCTCTGACATCGACTGGAAGAACGACGTTCCCACTCCTCCATGCGGAATTCTTTCAGCTCTGTGATGTTCCAGCGTCAGTCTTTGTACAGATGCTCTTCCGTTCTCCTCAAACCCCCTCTGATACCATAAAGATCTCATAGTGGTTTCTATGATGGAGAGATCTCCACACCCTGCTGCAGCAGAGCAGCTCCAAACCATCACACTCGCACCACCATGCTTCACAGCTGGTACGAAGTTCTTGTGCACCTAACATGTCTTCTGTTGCCGTGCTCAAATAGTTGTAATCAGGAATTAGAAGAGATAAACATTGAAACGTACAGAATTCAGAGTAGACTCTTTCTCTGCCACTTCTCCGTTTTGCTGGCGCGAGTCAGGAATTTGACTTGTTTCCGATTGTTCTCTTCGAAAACATGCAAAAGAAAGAACTACAGCTGTACTGAGTGACATGCAGACAGAACCCACTGCCATAAAGAGATGTTTGGAGATGAAGCCGTCTGTGATACACAGCTTTTTGAACGTGCACATAAAGGCTTCTGTACGAATGCGTGCTTTTTAAGAACACAGCGCTCACAAAGAGTAGGGAACTGTCTCCCACGGCAGCAGGGGGATGCTCAGTTTTAGCTGTCTAACGCTGTGGACCTTGGGGCGAGGGAGCACCTTCAGTGAAATTGCTATCGCCAAGCCTATTTCCGTTATATCCGGGGGCATTAACCCAGTGTCTTTAGTGTTAAGATTTGTCAGGTGTAGGCCATTATTTTCAGATGTTCCCTGACAAATTTATTTAGAAACATTCTGCTCCAGCAGTTCTGACTCTTCTGAAAGATGGAAAAACCACAATCTAATTCTAATATTGATTACCGTAATATCTTGAGGGGCAGGCCTGGTGGTTTGGGAACCAGCCTTGTGACTGGAAGGTTGCTGGTTCAAACCCTTGAGCTGGAAAAGCATGATTGATGTGTGCTTGATCAAGGCCCTTAACTCCCTAGCTGTTCCACAGGGGCCAGGGACAGTTCTGACCACCGCTCTGGGCACGTGTGCTCACTGCCCCCTAGTGTATGAATTCACTGTGTGTGGGTGGGTCAAATGTGGAGGATTAATTCCCCTGTGTGCAGCACAATGGGTCTACGAGTTCTATCGATCTATCTATCATCATTTGCAGGACTATACGGGAAACTCTTCTCACAATTGTGGCTGAACGATGAAACGAGCAAAGGCGTCTTGCATGCCACTCCACTCCATCATTTTCTCAGATCATGGTCAGATCATGGTCCAGGGGTTTTGGGTGGGGTTAAGTTACAAGGATTGGGGCTTGTTCCAAAAACATTCCAGACTATATTCCCAGAATCCCAGGCCAGGCGACGCCCCTGGTCTACAGCGTTCTTTCAGAAATGGATGATGAAGGACCTGCGTTGACCTCTAGAAGCATTTCTTGCCTGGAAATGAAAACAGTTTTCGTTGACGTAGTGAAACATGCTGGTGGTCCCCATCCATCAGTTTGTCTTTTGGCCACGGTTCTGAGCCTGGGATTTCAGTCACTGTTGGTAGACCTGTATGAGTGACCTTTGTCTGACCAAATGCAATCACTTCTTCTAGCCAATCATCAATTTTCATTGCACTGGACTACTACCACTGTACTATCGTGGTCCTTGTGCAAAGCCAATACCACCCTGAACACTCGACGTGACTAATTTGATGTCTGGTGAGCTTGTTTACAGTGTGTAGAAGCACTTGTACAGGTACAGGGTTTTTGCCACAGCAGTGATAATAGTGTGTGTTTCATTCTGTACGTTTGACTCTTAGAAACTTGAAGTGTTTTGAAAAGTTTTTTTAATACATGCATGAAATGTTTAAGGACTCTGTTTTGCCATCAGGCTCTTTTTTGATAGACACTAACTCTGTTCCATTAGATAACACTGCAGAAAAGCCTCTGGAAAACGCTGACAGTGTGCCTAAGAAAAACAAGCGGTGGATGTCATTTGTAACTCTCAAATCCCCAATTATAAGTGCATAGTAGGTACCAGACGGAATGGCGTGAAATCCTGAATCATTAGAATTCTCAGCCAAGTTTGGTGCAGAGGGTTTGTGCTTTTATTTTTTGTATTTCCATAATTGATACAATGTGACCACCAGGCCAAGTCTGAGGGTGCTGGGACATGTTTTCTGTGCCAATACTGCGGTTTCAATTTCTCTCTCGAAAATTTCATTTATTGTAATTATATTAGCAAGGTCTCACTGGTGCCTGAATACTGCAGTGAGTTCAATAAGCAAACAGCAGCTCTTCCATATATACACTGGGAGCAGATCATATTGCATTTCTTCAGCTATTTTGGTGTCCTCACTAAACTCTGCTTGGTAAACATTTCTGCGTTTGAGGCTAAAACAAGAGACAGCTGCTTTATTTCTTTATTTTCTGCATAATTTAATATCTACTGTTATTGCAAAAGTAAACCGTTTCATTAGTCATTTCATAAAATGAAATTATATCCAATAATGCACAAATAACAGCACAATAGAAATGAATGGACATATTTCCATTTGTTATTTGAAATAATTTAAGGGCTTTTAAGATGCTTGGCTTCTCACCATCACATATGTGAGTTGCACATATCTGACATCTGATGATGTGCGTTGTGTGTGTTGCCTCCCTAATTTTATTTTGTCTACCGTCTCTGACATCGACTGGAAGAACGACGTTCCCACTCCTCCGTGCGGAATTCTTTCAGCTCTGTGATGTTTCAGCGTCAGTCTTTGTACAGACGCTCTTCCGTTCTCCTCAAACCCCCTCTGATACCATAAAGATCTCATAGTGGTTTCTATGATGGAGAGATCTCCACACCCTGCTGCAGCAGAGCAGCTCCAAACCATCACACTCCCACCACCATGTTTCACAGCTGCTATGAGCTTCTTCTGCTCAAATACTTGAATTGATTTGATCTTTTTAGGGCTGAAGTAAGTTTCCTCTCAACTTGACCAAGGTGTTGACCAGCATGAGCAACCACAGAGCAGGCTAGAAAAAGTGAACTGAGAATGACTTCTCCAGGAGCTTATTTTCTAAAAGGTGTTTCATTTAAGGAGATGAGATTGGAAGTGTGGGATTTAAAGTATGCAAGGCCTGGTTGCACAGTGTCATGCAGAGTCCAAAATTAAGCTGAATTTGATTTGGCTATGACACAAAGTCGTAACGTCCTCCCTTCTCAAAAAAAAGTCCCTCTGCTTGTTCCCGACCGTCATGTGGGCCGCCGAGCTCCTCATGATGAAAGCCAGCTCATGTAGGCAGCGCTTTAGGCTACTCAACAAAACAACTTTTGCATGCTTCCCTTCTTATCTCTTCATTTTGGAGTACCTGCAGCGAGCCAAATCTGCAGCTTCTCTCTATCCTGCCACTGTCTTATCAATCGAGAACATCAGGGGCCTCCCAGCTCCTCCAACCGTGTCTGAATCACTCCAAATAAATAAACAAAAATCAGAATAAATAAGAAACAAACCCAGGATGCTGGAATGCTTTTGTCTGTCGCCTCCATTTACACTTCAAAAGTGGCGGAGAGAGCGAGAAGAAATGAGAGTGAGAAGGCATCTCGTTGTCAGGTACGTTTTTCTTGCTCCTGTGTTGGCGGCTGGCTCCGGCTAAACCCGTGGCATTGACAACGTCTTATCTACGCCGCTCAGAAACAGCCGCGCTCCCTCCTGGGATTGCCCTGGAGGGGGACGGGAAATGGCACATGCCTCTGACAGGATGGACGACTCAGAGAGACAGAGACAAAGGCAGAAAGAAAGTAAATAAAAGAACCATTACATGGATTTGGGGAAGAAAACAACAACTTGTAGATCTCGTATGAGCTCACAGCCTTAAGGGAGGGTCATGTGAGTCTGATCTAGCCTGTCTGGTGCCTTAAGCAAAACTTGAACCGTTCTCCCTGCGTTCCTTTTTTTGTCCCAATTTTCCCCCCAATTTGGAAGAGAAAATTCCTCAACCCCTATGACAAGATGCTTCTGACATGCTTGCACCACCCGCTGCCACCATTTTGCCTCATTGCTGGGCAGCCAACGTGCTTGGAGGAAAGTGCCAGGTCCCGTGGCAATCTACCCCCCAGAGAGAGCATGGCCAACTATTACTCCCTCATACTCTGACTGCCGACGGCGAGGAGCATGAAGCGGAATTCGAACCCGTGGTAGCGCATTAGACAGCTGTGCCACTCTGAGCCCGCTGGGCTTCTCCTCTCTCCTCTTACCCTTCAAACCTCCGCAGTGTTCTCCCGACACTGGACTCCCTTCTGAAGTGCACGTGTTCATTTAATGCGACTTCCATACAAACCTTGCTTTGCCTCTGCCTTGCATCTCTATTTTCCAACACCCCCTCCACTTTCAGTCGCTTATGTATTCATCCCCATGGAAGATAAGCACCTGCTCTCTTTTCTTCTCTCCTTCTTCTCCTCTATCTGCTCCTCTCCCCCTGTAGCCACTCCTCTGTGCCATGTTGCCTCAGACTCAGTGTGATCTGGCACTCAGCACTGACTCACGTCCAACTGCACTGGCAGAGCCATTCACTCATCCTGCAACAACTCTCTCTCTCTCTCTCTCGCTCTCTCTCTCTCTCTCTCGCTCTCTCACTCTCTCTCTCTCTCTCTCTCTCTCTCTCTCTCTCTCTCTCTCTCTCTCTGACTATCTCTAACTTGCTCTCTTGCACTGTGGAGCAGTGGAACTGGGTTCTCTGGAATGATGATGCTCAATCCAATACTTTGGAGACAGAATGATAATCATCCAATGCTCGTGTGCAGAAATGGTTCTGAAGGCAGCGCCACTGAGCCAGTCAACTCACTGTGTGTTGCTGTGTGTGTGTATGTGTTTGTGTGTGTGCATGTGTGTTTCATACTGAGTTCTTCCCTGTGTGTAGCACAGTGGGTCTGTGTGCATGTTTACGTTTACGCTGAATGAGACTTGTGAGATCAGTGTGTGTGTGTGTGTGTGTGTGTGTGTGTGTGTCTGTGTGTGTGTGTGCATGTTCCTCAGGTTTCAGTAGATTCCCTCTCACGTGCCTCCCGCCCCCTTTCTTTCTTTGTATTTCTCTTTGTATCTTCTATCATCCTGTTTATCTGTCTCCCCCTCTCTCTGAGTCTCTCTCACTCCCCCTGGCTGAGCTGATGAAGCACAGTGTAAATAAACATCTAATTGCTGAATTTATGATCCGACCACTAAAGGAAAAAGTGCTGAAAAAGAGCACATTTAAATAATTGCTAATATACCGACTAACAGGATTAACAGTGTTTATGCATATGTATGTGCAGCTTTCGACTCATACATGGAAATCTGCATGCAGGCGGCGCTTACAGGAAACCACGAGTGATGGCCTGGCTCTGCCGTGCTCTGATCTGAGGTCAGTTCACTGGACCGCACTGATGGACCAGTCAATGACCAATATAATGTGTCTTTCTGGGGACAGCCCTTTATATTAATTAGTGAGCTAAATGTAGCAGGAAGGAGAGCAAATGACATGTAGGGAGAGAAAGAGAGAGAGAGAGAGAGAGAGAGGAAGAAAAGAGAGAGAGAAGAAGAGAGAGAGGAGAGAGAGAGAGAGAGAGAGAGAGCTGGATTGGGCTCTTCACTGTCCATTATACTGTCCTTCATGTTCTAAAAAATGAACCTCATTAAACCAAGGCTGCACCTAACAGGCACTAATCCTCTCCTGCAGAGTCTCTCTCTCTCTCTCTCTCTCTCTCAAAATATTTTTATACAGACAATAAGAGCGGGAGCGGTTATTAAGGCAGTGAAAAGAGAGGGAAGTAAGGGCCTTGACCAGTGATGAGTGGGGTTGTGTATGATATATAAATAAGCCCTTTAATGCACTACTCCGGGTCAGGTTCGGTTCACACCTGGTTCAGTATGAAGTCGGTTGTATAAGTCGGTTGTATATTGACATATAAAATGCCAGGATGGACCTGCAGGTAGCTCTCGTCACAGTTGATGTCAAAGTGCAACATCTGCCATCAGAAAGAGACCAAACAGGTTTGATCTTCATGGAGGTGTTTAAGGAGGAAAACCTTACTGTAAAAAAAAACACCAGAGCAAGAAAGTTCTCCACAGAACATCTAGACAAAGAGCAGGACTTCTGGAACAATGTGTTTGGACAGATGAATCCAAAGCTGAATTATTTGGACACAGTAACAGAAGACATGGTAACAACCTCATAGCAGCTGTATGAACATGGTGGTGGAAGTGTGATGGTTTGGAGCTGCTCTGCTGCGGCAGGGTGTGGAGATCTCTCCATCATAGAAACCACTATGAGATCTTTGTTGTATCAGAGGGGGCTTGAGGAGAACGGAGAGCGTCTGTACAAAGACTGACGTGGAAACATCACAGAGCTGAAAGAATTCCGCATGGAGGAGTGGGAACGTCGTTCTTCAGTTGATGTCAGAGACGGTAGACGTTTCTAGAAACATCTCACTGACATTATTTCAGACCAAAGGAGGAGATACAGATATTAGGACAGAGGGGTCCTAACGTGTGTTCCTCTCAAAAGAAAATTCGTTTTCAGCCAATTGTGTTTATAAGTGATGTTTAAAGATGTTTCTTCAAATTTGTATGTGTTTGAATTTACAATGAAGAACAAATGTCGAATAACACGTTAAAATGGAATGTTCATGGGTGTCTAACATTAACACAACGACAGCTTTGCCACATTCCAAAGGATTCACAGGTGAGTGCTATCTTGACACTTCTCTGCCGTTGTTTATCCTCCTCTATTCCATTGGCTTTAAAAATAAACTCCTGTCTTTTCAGAGAATTTGTCCCTGAACTGTACAAGTGTTTAATCTTCTTTTCATCAAGCTGCAACCTGGCTTTTCTGTCCTTAAGGCCTACCAGTAGTTCACGTCTTGTACTGAACCAACTGAGGTCACGCTGCTGTATTCTTCTTTTTATAACAGTCCTCAGCACATTTATGCCCACGTCCTGGGTAGGAAGCTCTTGATGGGTTTCTGGAGGCCTTTCTGCAGTGGTCTGCTGATGGTTGTTTTCTATCGTGAAGATGACTGAGTTCTTGCTCGGGGCAGATTTAGCAAAACATAGGAAGACATCAGTTTAATGTGCTGTACCTTTTGTTGTTTGTAGAAGAGGGTGGTACTGCAGGGCAGCAAGAATGCTGGAGATCTTTGGAGCTACTTAAAGGGACCTAGTGGATAAACCTAATTAATTCACTGGTCTTCCAGTCTTCTTGGGATCTAAAATGTGTCAGACTGCATTTCACACAAAATGTCTTAAAATTTATTTACTGGATTTTTATAAAACCTCATTTTCATATTATATATTTTATTTGGGGTAGAGAGGTAGGTGGTGTTGGAGGGGGGGGGTGCAAGGAACTAAAAGAAGAAAAGAAAGCATCCTGTTTTCCTCCTCAATAGACCAGTCAGTGTTCTCTGTGGGTAGAGAACGTGTAGAATGTGTAGAAATAAAAATCACAGAACAAGGAAAGAAACCTTCTCAACTCTCAATAGAACTCAATGGAATGACCTTTGAGCATTTCTATTGGTCCATCCATCATGAAATTCTACTGGAACATGAAGAACGGCTCATTAAATTAGAATCATGTTTGAGAAAAATAGCTCTTTTAGGTTTTCATTGTTTGGAGAAAGCGAAAGACCAGAAAGCAAAGGTGTAAATAAATGAAGAAGTATAATATTTTGATTATTATAATATTTGTTTGTGTCAAATAAACATGAACATATTGGCACCAGACGTGGGCTCGTGGGGTATAAAGCCCCCCAGCACTGAGCTGTGGAGCAGTGGAACTGTGTTCTCTGGAATGATGGAGCTCCATCCAGCACTTTTAGGATGAATTTGGAGTTGGGGAACAGGTGAGGTGATGATTCAACATCCTGACCTCACCATCGCTTGACACTGAATGCAATCAAATCCTCACATGATCCAAAATTGAATTATATTATTATTGTATTGCTATGTGAATGTGTTTTAGTCCTATTTTATTTCCATTCTATTGCTACTTTTATTGTTTTATAACATGTTTCTTCTATTTTTCTAAACATGTTTTCAATTTTCGCATATTAAATATTTTTCCCATTTATTATTTTATAAATTAATAACCATAACATTTTGTGTGTTTGTTTTTGCTTATTTTAATTTTGCCTTTCATTTTTATTTTTACCATTTCTCCAAATTGTGTTAAGTGCATTAATTTTCAGGTACACTTTATTATTATTATTATTATTATTATTATTATTATTATTATTATTATTATTATTATTATTATACAGTAATGTAACCTACAGTAAAATGTCAGTCATGATCATAATATCAATTTTTGCATTCATACATGACACTGCCTTGTATAGATGCACACAAAAGTCAGGATTCTTTGCTGCAGAGACCAGTTGGATGGACTCAAATTGTCCACCTTCTCTCTGTCTCTCCCTCGACTACTGTCTCTCCCTTGACTCGCCTCATTGTCTATCAAGCTCCACCTGAGGAGAGCAGAGTGTGAATACATTAGTAAGATGAGCCAGGCAGACAGGAGACAGATCCATTAAACTCGTGTGCACAGCCGTATGACACGCACACACACACACACACACACACACACACACACACACATCTCTGCCCAGCATCAAACCATCAGGCCCCCATCACAAATATGCATTATAAGGCATCACTTTCAATCTAATTCTTAAACCGAAAGTGATGGCTGATGTCTCGGACAGTGAAGCTCATTTTCAGCCTTTTCAGCCTCCTGTTTCATTACGCAATTCAATGTAATTACATAATAACATTTTCATTTAGAGTTATACAGCCAATTACATTTACGTTCCACATCGACACATATTACAAAACTTACTCAAGTTTAAAAACCCTTCCAGTAATAATATTCAGGTAATCAGAACAAATAAATTTGACCAATAAACATTTTAAACTGAATACAATTATAAAAATAACCTGGAAGTGGCATGAAATAATGGCATAATGGGCTGACATACACAACAACTACACACAGCTCTCGATTCTCTGTCTTTATGGAGGTGTTTAGACTGATATGATCAATATTTATTGATCTACACATACAGAAGTGGTGTCTCTCAGGACGGCGTCGGGTTTAACGCAACGTCAGACGTCTCTGCATGGAGGTGTAGAGGTTCCTAATGGTGTCCTGTGATGATCCATCCCATGCAGCTTGAATGTTCTCACTCGGTTCTGCAGATGGTGTGGTAGGGGTGGAGTGTTGATAGAGCGTCCAATAGCGTCCCACACATGTTCAATCAGGGACAGGTCTGGAGATGAGACCGACCACGGCGTCGTATCTGTGTCTTCAAGGTGAGATCTTGAGATGGCAGCGGTGTGTGGACGAGCGTCGTCCTGTTGGAACAGAGCACCGGAGTGTGTGTTCAGAAAAGGTAGGACCACTGTTTGCACCTCATTAATGTAACGTTGGGCTCAAAGTGTCTGTAATGAAGATCAAAGGTGATCTGGCATCGTACGAACCATGACAGCAGGCCTTCTGACGCTGGACGTTTATGACATCTATGAATTGCACACTTCAAGCAGTCATTGCATACAAAACAGATGCAACAAAGTGTAAACGTGACTGCTTTAAGGTGTCCTGTAATTTAACACGGAGCAACTTAAGAGCATGCAAATATCCTTAAATTAAAGTCTGGACTGTGTACTTTAATCAGGTCTGATTGCTTTGATGTGAAACTTTAAGCATAAAAATGTCTTCGTCCAAAACATTATGGAGGCCCCTATAATTTGATGGCTAACGAGGCAGGATTAACCAGTATGTATTAACAGCAGACTGACGTTTAGTTTATAATTACAGTTACATCAGTTTCCCTGACTGAGAATTTTCATGTGAAATGTTATTATTTGCACAAAGCAAACACTCTTGTCTGCTTCACCAGTAGGTGTCCCTGTTTTGTGTTGATTTTTGTATTGACACATAAGGTTTCAATATGCAAATGAGCACTGTCATCGCATCCTATCAGAAAGATCATTGAAGGCAGTTCTAAACTGTTTAATGAGAACATATTAACCATTTAAAACAGGGGTCATCCTGCCCCCGCAGGGCTTCCTTAGACTGATCTCTAATCCCCTCATCTGATCCAACTGTTGCTGGCTTCAGATGCTCCTGATTGGCTGAACGGGGTGTTGGATTTGGGTTGGAGTTGAAACCTCCAGGAGCAGGGCTGGTGACCCCAGCTTTAAATACAACCTGAATGACTTTTATTTTGTATTAGTTTAATTTTAAACATAGTTTTTAAATGAATCCACCAAAACCTGGGTCTGGTTTTAGTTTCTTATTTGTGTCATTAGTTATTATTTATTTAACGTGTTTATTAATACATTATTGCTATAATTTAGATCATAGTTAAGGGCAGTGGGTCGCCGACCGATGAGGAAACGTGAAAAGCTGCTCGACCTGAGACCATGATTAGACAAGCTTCAGAGAGACACTGCTCTAGCCGTTCATCAGGGCTTACAGGACGCTGTTGGCAGTGACACTCAGAGGTTTAAGCACTCCAGCAGCACTGCTGTCGGATCCACCATTGAACGGAACTGGCGAACAATAAGAACTGGACTGCCAACGTTGTGCTTCTGGTCGGTAGTCAAAGCAGTTGAGAGTTAAATACCATTTCTGAGAGCCTTGAAAGCTGTATGGGCTCCTTGCTGCACCACACAGAGAAGCACAAGGTCTGTTTCTCTGTTCAGGAACGACCATCAATAAATAACCATCTATTAGAAAGCGATTGCTGTTGACCTTCAGCTGTGCTTTAAATGAACCCGACAACAGTGAAAACTGTTTCTTCAGATGTTGTTGTAGGTCAGTGATCTTATTTCAATTAAACAGGGCAATTGTTTTTCTTGGGTGGTGAAGAGAAAGTAAGAGTGAGAAATTGGAGATGGGGGGGGCATTTCTAGATGGTTGGTTTGATCAATATCCCCCTGCCTTGAATTCAATCAGTGGGGATGAAAAGCAATTCTCCATATAACCCAAAATAATTCATCTCCATTACGCTGCATGAGCTCGCTTCATATCTGACCTCTCTACGCCACACTCACTCGCTCCTTTTCTCCCTTCTTCTCAAATCTGCTTTGAGTGGTGAGGGGGGTGCGGGCTCAGGGCTGATAATAAATCAATCATCACAAAATGACCCAGATGATTTTGGCACCTGTCATTTCATTTTAGTATGACACCACAGACGGAGCCCGAAGGCCGAATTCATCTGATAAAGTCGGCCTGATGTTCAAAGCCCACAGTAAAGAAACTGAAGCACAGAGTGACGTTCTGCAGCGGGCACAGACAGACACACTGACACGTACACAGTACTGCGCTAAAGTCAGAGACCACCCGTCATTTATTCTCTTTCAAGCAAAAGAGCCTAAGGGGGTCTTCACACCTCCACATTTAAGTCTGGTTAGATTGAACTCCAGTTCGTTTTCACTCTTGGTTCAATTCATTTGGGCAGGTGTGGACAAAACAACCACACTGAGACCCTTTAGAGAAGATGGTCTTGGCCGGGTCCACAAAGACCTCCAGTTCATTTGTGGTGAGAAGTGAGCCGACCTCAATCTGACCCGACTATCAGGTGTACCGGGCAGGTTTGAGCTGAAAAGCTCTGCAGGTGTAGTTTTAGGTGGTGTACTGGTCAAATAATCATTACAGCTATGAACAGATGCCATCTCTGCTGCTGTTCCAGTTAATCTGTAACACACCACCATCTTCCTGTAGATACTATCTTAACGAATCTGACCACAGTAAGGGTTAGGTTTAGGTTTATGGTTAAGGTTAGGGTTAGAGTAAGAGTTGGGTTTACCTTTTATTAGGTTAAAGTTTTCAACATATTGGTTTAATATTACTTTAATATCACACACACACACACACACACACACACACACACACACACACACACACACACACACACACACAGACATTCAGTCACCACACTCTCACATGCAGATTAATACATTAATATTATTATAATGCTCTATATGGTCCCCAGGCAGTGCTGCCAGGTAGGCTCAGCCACACAGCATGAGTCTCATGAAATCTCCATCTCCCCCTGGAGCTCTTATGATGCTCTCATGAAACACTTATGATCTGCACGCTCTCACAGCTCTGTGTAAACAGGATCGAAACAACAGCCCAGAGAGCCCCGCGGGGGAGGCCGTCTTTATCGCCACCTGGTCATAAGTTACTCTGTCCTGGCAGCTGCTTCTCCAGTCGCTCCCACTTTCTGAGGCTTATCAGGTACGAACGAAGGAACGGTGGCTTTGTGTCTGCATCTGAACGGAGGACCGACAGCAGCAATAGATAAATAAAGCTCAGTGCACCTCTGCATAACAGTCTGTGATGTATGATATGCACATATGAGTCATACACTGTATGTACACCTATAGTAACAGCATTGCACACCGTCTTAAAGAACACTGTTTAAAGGTGTATATCTCAGCAAATGCAGTGAATAAGATTAATAAATACAATAAACATAAAAACATAAAAAATCTAGGTATTTTAAAGGACCTTAAAGGATCATCGGGTACAAGGCAGGAATACCCCCTGGACAGGGCACCAGTCCATCGCAGGGTACCACACACACACACACGTGGGCAATATAGCCTGGTCAATTCACCTACATGTGCATTTTTGGGAGGTGGGAGGAAACCGGAGTACCCAGAGGAAACTCAAATGGACACACAACCACAATAAAGTGCTCACACACACAGTGTGACACACTGACAACCCACGGTGACACTATGCTGCAAATGTGAGTTATGTATTAAGCTGTTAATGGTTCCACAAGATATTACAGGGCTACATTGTGATGCAGGTGCACATTAGTCCTCCACATGAAACCCATCCACACACACACTAGTGAGTTCACACACTAGGGGGCAGTGAGAATACATGCCCGAAGCGGTGGGCAGCACTATCCACAGTGCCCAGGGAGCAGCTCAAAGACACATTGGTCATGTCCTGCCAGTTCAGGGAATCAAACCGGCAACCTTCCAGTCACAAGGCTGGATCCCTCACCACCAGGCCACACGATAACCAACAATGTTCCAAATGCTCTGAACATGAGAGATGGGCAAATCTGGACCTAGAGATCTCACATCCAAAAAACTGCTGCTTGAAGGCCTTCGTTATCTGGATCAGATGTGTCAAAACAGGGTTGGAGTTAAACTCTGCTAGATTGTAGATCACCCGGACAAGGATTGAGCACCCCTGCTATACAGGGTCCTGGAATTAAACACACACACACTCTCTCTCTCTCTCTCTCTCTCTCTCTCTCTCTCTCTCTCACTCTCTCTCTCTCTCTCTCTCTCTCTCTCCCCCTGTCGCAGTCGCTCTCATATATAAATATATATATGTAAGGGATGAAAACAACCTAACAACAACCTTGTCGACACGATAAGGTATGAAGGAGCGCTCCCTATCAATTCAGAAGTGATGAATTTTGCATGGGTACAAAGAGGCGCTGTGGAAGGTTTAGCCTGCAGAAATCAAATTAATCACTCAGTGGCAGGCGAGGCGAGCTTCTCTCTCTGGAAGGGGAGAACGCAGAGATACACCATGTTTCATACTTTACAACACAGAATTCTGCTTTCTGGCCCTGTCGTTTTTATCTGCAGAAGCTGCAGTAAATTCCCTGAGAGCATTGCATCTACAGAGTCACGTTAGCTACAACATGCCTTATCTTGACAAAAATGTGCAAAAGAAAGGAAACAGCAAAGATTTGAGGTGTAATCACCATTGTTTTTTTGACACAAAGCAGAGGACAAGCTACGCACACTTCCTGTCCCTTTAAACAATATGTATAGATTGCAAATTAATATTTCATTATTATGATTTAAGATGACTTGGTCATCCAACAGCCTCAATAACACGTCACGAATGCAATTAAATCCTCACAGCAATGTTCCCAAATGTAGTAGAAAGCCTTCCCTGGAGCGTATTCCAGCAAAAGCAGGATAAACTCTTTTTAATACCTGATCATTTAGAAGAAACAGTGGATGAGAAGGTGTCCCAATACTTCTGTCCATATAGTGCATTTCACATTGAGAAGGAAATATTAAAAGCAGACTGCAAGATGATAACCAAGTTAGTTTTAGTCTCCAAATGAATGATAATTCTGTTCTATATGCTGTACCAGTACGAGTGGATCAGACACAGCAGTGCTGCTGGAGTGTCCACTGTGTCCACTCACTGTCCACTCTATCAGACACTCCTACCGAGTGTCTCCACCTTGTAGATGTAAAGTCAGAGACAGAAGCTCATCTGTTTCTGCACAGTTTGTGTTGGTCGTCCTCTAGTCCTTCATCAGTGCTCACAGGACGCTGCCCACAGGACGCTGTTGGCTGGAAGTTTCTGGTTGGTGGACTGTTCTCGGTCCAGCAGTGACACTGAGGGGTTTAAACACTCCAGCAGCACTAGATGCTCAGGATCAGAGTAACCTACAGACATGACACACACATTGTAACAGACTAACTTTGCCTCAACATTTTTATACATTTATTAATAAATTTTTATATTTATATTTTTCATAAATTTTATTTATATTCTCTTAATTTTTACATCTCAAAGAAGACAATGTGTGACTGTAAGTACTTTTCAAATGTTGTGAATAAAAGTATGTCAAACTCCAGCATGAGAGTGACCATCATCTCTGTGGTGGTCCTGTGGGGTCCTGACCATTGACGAACAGGGTGAAAGGAGGTTAATAAAATATGCTAATAAGAAGGCAGTGACTATAGAAATTGAGGTGGTCATAATGTTATGGCTGATCGTTGTGTAAACAGCAATTGAGTTGTTTGTTATTATAGTAAAATAGGTTTTCATTGGAAATCAAATGTATCATTGATGGACATTATTTTTAACTTTTGTCCCTCAACACTTTTTTGAGTTTAGTGACCAGACAGTCATTTCATCAGAATTCCTTCACACTGTTGCGTGGCCTCCGCACACACACACACACACACACACACACACACACACACACACACACACACACACACACACACACACACCCACCCCTCAAATTGCCTTCCTCACTAGCTGCTGTGTTTGTGGTTAACTAGTTGACTGGCTGAGGCTCTTGGGGCGTGATACACTGCTGAGTTGGAAACTGATGAAGAAATCCCATTTTCCCTTCAGGAAAGCACCGAGTCGTGATGCATTTCCTTCTCTGAACACCCCATTACACCCTCACCCCATTCCACGCCCCGCAGTGGGGTGACTGAGAAATGGGACTTGGGGCCAGGTAGGCCCCCTACCTGATCCAGAATCACAGAGCTGAACCTCCGAGCGCCGAGAGAGTTCGAGATCAGCAGCTAGCAGACGGGCCGGAACATACACCTCCACCCCTGCTGTGTTGTGGGGGAAAATGGGGCATTTAGAATTCAATATAGACCTCCATAACACTCCCATCTATACTTATTAATAAAACATACAAATATATCCAGACCTGGTGAGGCCTGTCGGAGAAACTTTTTAAGCCACTTTGTCTGGGGGGGGCTGGATAGGCCATGCTTGAGGGGATTTCTGACATCTGGTGCTTGGCTTTCTGAGCAATGGCCATAATTCAGTCACTCCATTACCCAGCACCAGGTCTCTCTCACGAGGGAATGAGCAGCAGCAGCTTTTCTTACCTAAACACACCCAGGCCTCGCTGGACCTCAGCACAGCCACTGCTACAGTAAACAGCAGCTCCTGCTCCTCAGACTGTCAATGCAACCTGAATTGATGGAAAAGTTATCGTCTTTAGAACGTTTCAACAGTAAAATCATAAGTAATATATAATCTTACAGAGTATATAAGCCAAACCTATGGACATTTGATCTTCATTTGAACTATACTGAGATATGGAGGTGACATTATTAAACACAAACAACTGAGAAATGTCTTTTAAACGTATATTTTAGGAAAAATTAGGACATCCGATTTTCTTCGTTCGTCTATGACCCTCTACCGTCTCTGACATCGACCGGAAGAAAGTCCTATATATAGTGTGAGTCCGATATAAGCTGCAAGTTCATGAAATACCCTTTCTGTAAATGCATTTCTAGTCTAGCAGACAACAAACGAGCAAAGACACCACATATAGATTTAGACTCTGACACTGATGGCTCCGTACTCAGATAAAACAATGCACTCGATCCCATGTAATTACACAAAAAATAAAAGCTCCATTTCCATTTCCCATCTGAAACTGCTAATTAGAGTGAAAAACACCTGGGCATCTTTGTGATTGCTCCATCATCTTTGCATATCAAACCCTTTCGCCGGAAAATAAAAAACAAATAAATTCCCTACCGTGGCAATAATGGAAAGAATGTGTCAATTAAAAAAGAGGAAAAGGGCAATTATTATCTCTGAATATTTAATTAAGTATTTAACTAGCTGGTTGCCTTCCAAAATTCCGTCGTATACGACTAATCAGGCAATGATAAAACATGAATTGATGTTATGCACTGAACAAAAATCCTTCTTACAGAGCAGCAGCTAAACAGAAAAACGTGAAGCAACAATATGAAGAAAAAAGAGAAAACAAAATTAGGTGCTAAAGGGAGAGTTAGGGTCAGGGGTAGAGTTAGGGTCACTGGTAGAGTTAGGGTCAGGGGTAGAGTTAGGGTCAGGGCTAGAGTTAGGGTCAGGGCTAGAGTTAGGGTCAGGGGTAGAGTTAGGGTCAGGGGTAGAGTTAGGGTCAGGGTAAGAGTTAGGGTCAGGGTTAGAGTTAGGGTAAGGGTACGGATTAGGGTAAGGGTATGGATTAGGGTAAGGGTATGGGTTGGGGTAAGGGTACGGATTAGGGTAAGGGTACGGATTAGGGTAAGGGTATGGGTTGGGGTAAGGGTACAGATTAGGGTAAGGGTATGGGTTGGGGTAAGGGTACAGATTAGGGTAAGGGTATGGGTTGGGGTAAGGGTACGGATTAGGGTAAGGGTACGGATTAGGGTAAGGGTACGGATTAGGGTAAGGGTATGGGTTGGGGTAAGGGTACGGATTATGGTAAGGGTACGGATTAGGGTAAGGGTATAGATTGGGGTAAGGGTACAGATTAGGGTAAGGGTATGGGTTGGGGTAAGGGTATGGATTAGGGTATGGGAATGGGTTGGGGTAAGGGTACGGGGTTAGGGTTACGGTAAGGTTTGGGTTACGGTTACGGTTACAGTAAGGTTTGGGTTACAGTTACAGTAAGGTTTGGGTTACGGTTACGGTAAGGTTTGGGTTACGGTTACGGTTACGGTAAGGTTTGGGTTACGGTTACGGTTACAGTAAGGTTTGGGTTACGGTTACGGTGATGTAATGGTTGGGGTTACTGACATTTTCAGAAATTGGGGGAAACAAGTGGGATTAATTAAACCTAGAAGTAGAGCAGAGTTACAATCCAAAGACTTCTCAGGTTAAACGAAACCTAGAACTCGTGTAGAACAAGGGTTCTCAACCTTTTGTATGTCACTGTCCACCTGCTTGTAACTAGAAAGCATGAAGGCCCACAAGAAAACACTACATTTTATATGCAGATGCTGCGACTGTGTCAAACTGATAGTGTTAAATTTGCATTTCTATTAATATTTATATATTCATAGTTTGAGCAAAATTAATCTCTGGATTTTCTCTTACACTAAATTTTTGTTCTTTAAAGTGGACTATTACCTCTCCCTACGGATGGACTGGAGGACCACTGCATAGTGTTTCAAGGCCCACAGGTTGAGTAACCCTGATCTAGAGGACATCTAGAAGACATCTAGAATGTCTCTCTAATGGTGGTGTACAACATTTCCACACTCTTTAATGCGCTAATGTGATATGGGACACAGCCTCAAGGTTCCAGTATCTTTCAGTGTTGTTCATCAGTGCTCACGGAACACAGTTTGCTGGATATTTCTGGTTGGTGGACATTTCTCAGTCCAGCAGTGACACTGGTGGTTTAAACACTCCAGCAGCACTGCTGTATCTGATCCACTCACACCAGTGCAACACACACTAACACACCACCACCATGTCCATGTGCTGAGTGACATAATAGCTGCTCTGTGGTGGTCCTGTGGGGTGCTGACCATTGAAGATCAGGGGCACCATGGGGACGATACATGTCCTGAAAAATGGACCATCCAGAGTGAAAATAGAACAGGTGGCAACCCTACAGGAATGAGGTCTTACTAAGAGGTTCCCATGCCTTATTGAGTCATTAATTCCTTCATGAATTTTGTTGCACTTTTCTTAAAAGACACAACCATCCACCTGGAGGACTGCATTGGGGACACAGACATGCACTCGTCCACACACACCAGGGCAATTTAAAGTAGCCAGTTCACCTGCTCTCCTTGTTTTTGGACTGTGGGAGAAACCCACATGGACTCAAGAGAATGTGGAGAAAAGGATGTCTTATGATGTTTCAGAAATAGTCCCGAGTGAACGGCAAAGTTTGTGTCCCTTCCACCATACTGTCCCTACCGGCTTGAGCCACCTCATAATGAACAAACCCCACAGGTACAGATGAGGCTTCACTCTTTTCTGTCACTCTAATAGTCTGCTCATCTTATGCCTACGCTACATAATCACCGGTGCTGAATGAACTTCAGCAGAGCTCCTCTGTGTCCCCTGCCTGGAAAAATTGAACAGTGCTGCCCTGAATTTAATGCAGCAGATTTTACATGGCCAATAATTGAGGACGACCTGGCAATCAGGGTTACCTGCAAATCAGGTAAAGTGGACACTGGTCCCTCATCTTCTCGGTCTCCGTGTGCCCCTGCATGCCCCTACTCATCACTCCACATGTTAAATAGCATACCTGAGACAGAGCATATTTATGCATCTTTTCTTTCCTTCAGGTTATGGAAATTATGTTCTGGACATGTACGATTACTCGTTTACTGAACGAGCTGAGCTGAAGCAATATAAAAATGTTATTGGGAGGAAAAATGCTGATGCTTTGGGTTAATCTCTCTCTCTCTCTCTCTCTCTCTCGCTCTCTCTTTCTCTTTTAGCTTTTTCAGTTTTGACTAAAATAGGTTGGCATGTATGGCACGAGGAAGGGAAGAAATCCAGTGTGTGGTCTATGCCACCCTCTTAAATGGTAACATTTAATTTAGTTGTGAGGAAAGAATTAGGACCCTGGGGAGCTCCAAACCATCATACTTCCACCCCCATGCTTCACAGTTGGTATGAGGTTCTAGTGCTCAAGTGCTGTGCTTGGTTTGTGCCAAAAATGTCTTCTGTTACTGTGTCCAAATAATTCAGCTTTGGATTCATCTGTCCAAAGCACAACCCTTTGGTTGCTAGTATAGACGCACGTCTGCTGCTACTGTAGGGGACATATGGGCAACAGTGTGACATTAGTTTGGTTTGCTCTTGATTGTTGAAGTGAGTGGACTCACCATGGTCCGACCCAAAGAGCAAGGAGTTGAGCCACGAGGAAAGGCTTTCTCTCAATTAAACATCAGGACCAGATTAACGTTCTCCACAGAACATCGAGACAAAGAGCGGGACGTCTGGAACAATGTGCTTTGGACAGATGAATCCAAAGCTGAATTATTTGGACACAGTAACAGAAGACATTTTTGGCACAAACCAAACACAGCACTTGAGCACAAGAACCTCACACCAACTGTGAAGCATGGGGGTGGAAGTATGATGGTTTGGAGCTCTCCAGGGTCCTAACTGATGTCTAAAAGATAGATTCTTCAGTTTTATGTGTTTAGCTCCAATGAAGATCAAATGTCCATATGATTAAAAATGACACAGGTTTTAATACCTTTTTCACATAACTGTGTGTTGAATGTATGTATCTGTGCATAACGCAGTAAATTATAGGAGTGTTAATGTGTGTGTGTGTGTGTGTGTGTGTGTGTGTGTGTGTGTGTGTGTGTGTGTCCGACACTAAAGCAGTTTTGTTTTCCATTACGTTCTCCTGTAAAGACTACAGCTGGTAAATCACCCGTTTTGTCTGTTTGTAAGTGCAAATGCATAATGCTGCTCATTTTCCTGTTTGCATATAAAACGGCATCCATCAAAAACAACACGGTGAGGGGGCTTCTGTCTTCCTCTCTTTCTTCCTTTCTCCCCCTCTCTTTCTTTGTATCCTCCATTTCTCTCTCTAATTTCTCTACATGTTGCTCTTTTCTATTTTTGTCTTTAATTCTTTTCATTTTTCTTTCTCTGTCTTTGCTCTCTCTCTCTCTCTCTCTCTCTCTCTCTTTCCTTTTCTCTCTCTCTATCTCTCTCTGCATCACCCCTATTTCTCTACATGCTACTCTTTTTTTTTCTTTTTCTTTTTCCACCTTTAACTCTCTATTCGTCTCTCTTTGCTCTCCTTCTCTGTCTAATTCTATCTCTCCATCTCTGTATCTCCCTCTCACCACCTCTCTCCTCTTCCCCGTCTCTCATTACCTCTTGCACCATCTCCACCTCTTCTCCCAGACATTTGCTTTCCCTCCATCTTCACCTCATCATCATCATCATCATCATCATCATCTTCATCTCTCTCTCTCTCTCTCTCTCTCTCTCTCTCTCTCTCTCTTCCTGTATAATCCTTCATGGTAATTGTCCAGGAGAGGCCATTTTATGGTCCTGGAGACCCTGAGAGACATGACTGATGGGGCCCGGTGTGCGCCCCATCGGGCCGAATGCGGCAGCTGTGTGAGTGAGAGAGTGTGAGAGTGTGTTTAGGGGTCTGACTACCTCTTCAACAAAACACTCTTCACTCTCTGTTCTGCTACAGAGCATCGCTTTGCCATGCTAATTTGAGTCCTCTAAGGCTGTGCGCACTGCAGACTGCACAAGGCCACAAAAGCCCCGAACAGCATGGGAGCTGTGCGTGTGTGTGCGTGTGTGTGTGTGCGTGTGTGTGTGTGTGTGTGTGTGTACAGGGTAATGACTGTGAAAAAGTGAAGATGAAGGAAAGACAAAAAGAGACCCTCAGTGCGAATCCCGGTTCCTGCTTCTCGCTATGATCCTGCAGTCTGTCTGTGGACTGGTGATGTCTAATTTGTTTTTTTTTTTATGAGTTTTGCTCAACTAGGCATTAATAATGCACAGCAGAGTGCTGTGAGGATGGGGTGTGTGGGGGGTGTTTATGTCTCAGATGCAGTGTGTGAGTGTGTGTCTATGTGAGTGGGGCTGTTAGAAAGCTGCTTTATTGTCATGAGTGTTCTGAGACCTTGAGACGCAGAGGTGTGATAGGCATTCCCGCGGAGAAAGACCAGAGCAGTCAGCAAGACTGTTCCATCAAGCACGGCACCGCACTCACACATAAGGACACACTTGTGTGGGGCTGCTGGAGTGTTTAAACACTGCGTCCACTCACCGTCCACTCTATCAGACACTCCTACCGAGTGTCTCCACCTTGTAGATGTAAAGTCAGAGACAGAAGCTCATCTGTTTCTGCACAGTTTGTGTTGGTCGTCCTCTAGTCCTTCATCAGTGCCCACAGGACGCTGTCGGCTGGACGTTTCTGGTTGGTGGACTGTTCTTGGTCCATGTCAGTGTGTGACTGCAGTGCTGAGAATGACCCACCACCCACATCATAGCTGCTCTGTGATGGTCCTTTGGGGTCCTGATCATTGAAGATCAGGGTGAAAGGAGGAGAATAAAGAGTCTGGAATTATGGAGGAGATAGAAGTTGAGACATAGTTAGTCATCATGTTATGGTTGAGCAGTGTTTTTCATATAAGTACAGTGTCTCACTATAAAACTAAATAATACATTCCTTAATTTCATAAAAAGACAGCTGTACGATTGTCGCACTTTATTGTATCACACTGTGAATCATTATCATTATCATCTCAATAATCTTTTGTTGGCCCCATAAGATTATTCCAGTGATTTTACTGCAGTGCAATTACTGGGATGGTTATCCAGCTCCATTCAACCATTAAAAGTCGTGAGTTACTGCGTTTGTACTTTGTCTTTTTTTTTATATCCATGGAAATTAACTAATAATAACTAATAAAAGTTTGTGATCCCTTTCGAATTTTCTATATTTCTGCATAAATTTGAGGAAAAACTTCATCCCATTTTCTCAAAAATCCTAAAGGTAGATAAAATTAAATTAAATCAATGAGACAAACATATTATAGCTGCTCATTCATTTATTATATTCCATATATATGAGGGCAAACGTGTGTGAACCTTTAGGATCAGCAGCTGAATAGAAGGCGAAAGTAGAGTCAGGTGATTTCAATCAATGGGAGACAATAATAATCCGTTAACAATCAGAATAGAATAGATCCACATTCGACTGAATAGTCGCTCATTCTCTACATTTTTAAATGATTAGTTTTATTATATTTCATTTCTTATTGATATTTAAAGGCATTTTTTTCATGTCTTTTGATTTGATTTCTGTTTATGTAAATATGAATATGAATATCCCTCTGTGTATGAAAGGTGCTATAGGTGGAGTTATGAAATAAATTCATTTGGGGACATGGTCCACGCCCCACTCAGCCTATATAACCATCACCACACCTTTGCGTGTGAACATCAGAGTTCACTCCCCACTTTCTTCAGGCGTGTAAACTTGCCTTACCCAGTTCGATTGAGGCCTTTCTGATTGAAAAAGGTGGATAATCTGATAAATTATCAGTTCAATAGAAGAATAATAGCCATGTAATGATCTGCATCCAATTACGGTCCCAATTTTTAAGTACATCCTGCATAGGTTCTGTTTACGTTCTGCTTTGGCGTCGTAGCAGACGTTTAGAACGTTCAACATGTGCATATAAACATCTCGATCTGAATTTAGAGTCTGAATGAATTTGATTGGATTGGGAAAATTCTTTATATATAAACGTAGCCAATCAGGTGTTTCATTTCAAGAATAGGGATCCATCAAAATCTGACTTTCACAACACATGTTTGTGGAAACATACGATAGCAAGAACAAAGGCTTTTGCACAAACATCTGGAGTCCATGCTGCTCCACTTCAAGCTGATGTCATAAAACCAGAACCTCCGAAGACTTAGAAGATCAGGTTTGGATGGAATTTTTCATTAGATATGAAAATTGCTGTATTATGTAAGAAAAGAGTGCAAAATAGAAGAGTTTTAATGATCGTGTGCTGTTGGACCACACTGAACATCTGAACACACACCTCTCACCGACTGTGCACTCACCAGCAGTAGCTCTCTGGGATAATGATGGATAGAGCTTCATGACAGCAAGTAGCTTTTATAATGAACTGCCTTGTCTCTCAGTGTCATACAATATGAATTGAACCCACGGCTCACCGATCTGACCCTAACCTTAACCCCTGAAGCAAAACCTCATCCATCCAGCACTAAATCACAGCCAAATTACACACTCTCAGTCCTGGCAGATTCAGTGTGGAAGGATTTAACCCTTTACAAGTCACAGGAATTGCACGTTTGTGTTAGTCACGGGAAGAGGAGACATTTAAAAAATGATCGGTAGTAAATACAGTTTGCTATATTATATGGTTTTCAATTTGTGTCTAATTATGTAAATCATCATTTGGTACATTAAGTCTTCAAAGGCATTATCTGAGTAAATGAAAAATATAAAATGAAAATATAACGTTTTTAAACAAATTTCTCTTGTGAGGAAAAAGACGTGTGATTAGGGTCATTGTCTTGTTGCATGATCCACATTCTCTTGAGATTCAAAGACAGACACACATTTTCCTTTAGAGTTTTCTAATATCATTTAGAAATTCTCTATTAATGATGCCAAGCAGCCCTGGACCTTATATAGCAAAGCCCAAACCATACTACCACCACCATGTTTCACAAACGAGAAAAGGTTTTGCTGGAATGCAGTGTGTTTCCAAACATAATGCTTCTCGTTTAAAGCAAAATATCTTTTATTTATAAATAAACAGCTGGCAGAGAGTAAAGCTAGCTTTGTTCATCTCCTAGATTCCCCAAACAGCCGAAACCAGCCTCAGTCATGTGTGGGTGTGAACACTGCGGTGTTCGTAAACGGTCAGACGAGGATATGGAAAGCTATGAATAAAATCACACGGAAGCCATCTTCAGCTGTCCAGCACCTTGCAGGGTCTTCTCACTTGTGGCGGCACCTCTCTGGTCAGTGTGAGTTTGTTTGGCACATGGGTTCCTCCACTGGTTCCTGCTATATCTCCAGGGGTCACATTGTTGTCGTGGAAACCTCTGCTGTATTATGAGGTCATGGTATCACAAGGTATATCTTCGCTGGGCCGATGGGATGGCAAGATTGCTTGGGATGGATAAATGTACGTCTGGAGTTCATGTTTGTATTTCCATACATAATCCACACTGTTCTTGGCTGCTACGTGTACGTTGCAGAGCACTGGTTGTGGAGTGCACGATTCCCTTTGAGTGTAAGAACACAAAGAGTGAATTCTTCGTTTAAAAGGTTTTAATTTCATTACATGGTCATTCTAATGATTTTCAAACTTGTGTAGTTCAATCCTTACAATGTAAACAAAGCTGTTGATGTGAAACACTCTCCTCTGGAGAAACCAAGTCCGAATTGTTCATGATGGTGTTGATGGGAATCGAATGGTATTCAAGTTTTCAAAATCATGGTGGAAAGGGTACGGAGCCTGCAGGTGACATCCCACATAAATAAAAAGTCATGGCTTAGTGAGACCTTGTTCACGTAGACTTCTCAGCTGTTCAGATTTCACGTGGTTTCAGTCCATTTTTCAGGATGTGTTTTGGCAGCTAGGAGAACACAGTGATGGAGCCCATCTCCTGTGGTTCTGGCGAGCTGAATAGATGGTGGTGACCCTTCCTAAATCATGGCCAGAACTATCTTGTTCCAACACCTTACTATGTCATTTCCACGCCTTATGAAGCTGTTTTCATGCCTTAATAAACCAAATAAACATCCCATGCCTTACCAAGTCATTCCTACGCTCACGAAATGGAATGAATGACTTAAGTTCTGGCCACGACTTCGCTGTAGTTGAACATCTGCAGTTTGAGATGGATATATGCATCAGAGGACTTCTCTGTAAAACGCATATTAGAGAATTACATCAACCTTGAAGCTCCATTGTAAAACCTGTGCATTTTCACAATTGACTGTTTTGGGATCAGTGGAATTTCTTTGGTGAAGCACTCCTTCAAAAAAGCTGTCTGAAGTTTGATGTCTGCTCTGACACATTTCCAATATTACGTATCTGTGGCAAAATATGGGAACCTTAGCTTTCAGCATCTGTTGTGACCTCCATTTACAGCAATAACTGCAGCTAATCTGTTGCTTTAGTCCTGATTCAGGACATTTAGAACCATCTCAAAATATTAACTTTATTCTTTATTAATCATTCTTTGGTAGAACAATTTGTGAGATTGGGCTCGTTGTCTTGCTGCATGGTGCACATTCTCTTGAAATTCAGCTCACAGATGGAATAAGGTTTTCATGCAGGAATGCATTGTTTTCCTTTCTCCAAACATAACACTCCTGAAGATCTCCCAAGATCTACTGTTTTTTGGTCTCATCAGTCCACAAAACACTGTTCCAGTAGTCTTCTGGCTTGTTCATGTGATCTTTACCCAACAGCAGATGGGCAGCAATGTTCTTTTTGGAGAGTAGGAGCTTCTCCTTCCAACCCTGCCATGCTCACCATTGTTGTTCAGTGTTCTCCTGATGGTGGACTCATGAAAATTAGCCAATGTGACAAAGGACTCTAGTTGCTTAGACATTCTCTTGGGTTCCTTCATGAGCTGGTGGACTATTCACTGGCGTGATCTTTGATGGAGCTCTCCTGGGGAGGGTAATAATGGTCTTAAATTTCCTCCATTTGTCTGACTGTGGATTGGTGGAGTCTAAACTCTTTAGAGCTGATTTTGTAGCCTTTTCCAGCCTGATGAGCATCAACAGCTGTTCTTCTGAACTCTTCAGAAATCTCCTTGGTTCAGGCCATGATACACAAACGTATGCTGTGAAGCTCAGACCGAAGATCCCTGTTCTTTAAATAAAACAGGACACGGCTCACACGTGATTGTCTCCCATTGATTGAAAACACCTGACTGTAATTTCATCTTCAAATGATCTTCTTATCTAAATTTTGTACGTTTTAACTTCAGAAATATAAAGAACTCTAAAGGAAAAAGGGAAAATTCCCCTTTTTGGCCTGATAGTTATTGGAGTATTTGAGTATAACTGGTTTTAGATGGTCTAAGCTGATCTTTAGCCTACTGGTTAACCAGCTTTTGACCAGTGTAGTGCATGTTGCTTTTGATCTTGGTCATGTTTGAACATGCTGGTAATGCTGGTCAACCAACTAATCAACTAAAGCTGAGTTAGATGGTCTGACAAAGCTGGAAACCAGTATAACCAAGCTTGTTCATGCTGGCTGACCAGCATTACCAGAATCAAAGCAACATATACTGTGCTGGTCAAGAGCTGGGTAACCAGCTGGCTTACCGGTAAGGGGTATGTTTTCATTGGAATGACCAGCTTTTAACCACCATCTTTTAACCAAGACCATCTAAGAACATGAGCTGGGTTTTTCAGCAGGGAGTATTTACATTTTTATGGAGCCTCTGAAAGATCAAAGCAATATTTTTGGGGGCATAAAGAAAACATGCCCTCAATTTGCCAAAGTGTGCTCTCATTTTATGAAATTGCGTGCTCGTTTAAGTAGAGTGTGCATTCGTTTTATTACGTTGTGCACTCGTTTTCCTAAATCATGGAGTGAATTTATGAAATCATGTGCTCACGTTCAATTAAAGAAATCCCACAATGAACAAAATTGTGCTCTCGTTATCAGTAATGGGACCTAATTCATAATAACGTAGTATGTTTTATTAATCGTGGCCACTATATTATATAACGAGCACTAAGATACTCAGTGAGGAAACATTTGAACTTGTTCCACCTGAAGATCCAGCAGATGTTTACTGCTGCTGGGTTATATGTCAGGAAAGTGCTGTATTGTTTGTGTTGACTGAGGATCATGCTGACCTTCAGTCTAGACAGTTTGAAACTACTCTCATTCAGTGTTGGCCAGGTTTCTGATTGACAACCCATGTTCCACGGTGCTAAATGACTACAGCCAATCGCATTCAGACGGTGTAGCTCAGGGTTGGTCCTTTCCAGTCCTTGAGGGCCACCACACTGCAGAACTGTGAGATTGACCAGCTTAAAGGAGCTTGAAGAGTTTAATAATTAGCAAATATCGAATCAGGCTAAGCTGTGTAATGCCATGCTCTCCGAGGACTGGAAGTGTCAATTTCTCGATACAGAAGCCAAGCAGACTCTTAAGGAATGAGAGGTGGACTAATCCGCAGACTTACACCAGATGAATACATTAGGGCTGCAACCAAATGCACATACATTGTTCAGATCATGCAGAAGATACACCAAGCACTTTATAGTTCTGCAATTCCAGTCTGTAGTTCATCTGTTTCTCTTTATTCTCCTCCTTACACCCTGATCTTCAATGATCAGGACCCCACAGGACCACCACAGAGCAGATATGATGTGGGTGGTGGGTCATTCTCAGCACTGCAGTCACACTGACATGGTGGTGGTGCGTTAGTGTGTGTTGTGTTGGTATGAGTGGACCAGACACAGCAGTGCTGCTGGGGTTTTTGAACCCAGAGAACAGTCCACCAAGCAGAAATGTCCAGCCGACAGCGTCCTGTGGGCAGCGTCCTGTGAGCAGCGTCCTGTGAGCACTGATGAAGGACTAGAGGACGACCAACACACACTGTGCAGAAACAGATGAGCTTCTGTCTCTGACTTTACATCTACAAGGTGGAGACACTCGGTTCTAATAGAGTGGACAGTGAGGGGACACAGTGTTTAAACACTCCAGCAGCACTGCTGTGTCTAACCCTAACCCTCGAGCAACAAGTGCTGGTTGCACCACACTGGTCCTACCACTTAGGACTCCTTGAAGCCCATGCACATCCCAAATCACCACTTATGATCAGCTTCTTCTCCACACTGAGCACAACCAGAGAGAAAGGGAACAGCAAAAGTATTTTTAATATTAATTATAGCAATATATCAGTGTGAGCAACCCTGAAAAATGTCTTTACTGTAGCAGCAAAACCAACATTTGTCCCCACATAATTATCAAATCATTGGAGAGGTTGTAACCCATCAATTCCCCTAGACAATTAGGCACACACTCTTGGTCCTACAACTTTGACTTCCTGCTAAATAGTGTCCAAGCAACTCTCGTCCTTCCTTACAAACAGAAACAATGGGAGGTGTTCCTTTGTGAAGCCGGTATTTAATGACTCAATTAGGCTTCCAAGAACAGTGCAGCACAAAGCAGAAATGGGCTTATTTAATTCATTTGGCCTTGATAGGAGGGAAAAAAGGCACCAAGCACTTCAAAAAGGGAAAATCTCATTTGTCGTACGGATTTTACTTTCTAATTAATCACGGGCTCCAGGGAGTTGGGACTTTGAGAGAGTTGGGCCACCCGAGCACATACTGCTCACACGCACACACACACACACACACACACACACACACACATGCACACACACACACACACACACACACACTTAAAAGAACAAGGCTCTGACTTTCGATATCCATGTTCATCACTGTCCAGTGCTGTGAGTTGCCCTCCGCAGTGTTCCGGGAGCCATTATTCAGACTCCTCCCCCTTCACCTCTGTGCACACCGTGGCCATGCAGGCCTCGAGCGCCCTTTTACTGCCGTACGGTTAGTGGAGTGTAGTCGCCCACAGCGGGAGACAGACAGTGGAGGCATTCCTGCAGCGAGCCATTTAGACACTCTGTCTGCTGTTTAAAAGCTTCTGCTTTTCCTTCTTAACAGTCTCATCACACACATACACACACATACACACACACACACACACACACACACACACACACACACACACACACACACACACACACAATTTTCATCTCTTAACCAGGTGATGATGAATTATTTATCTCCATAATCTGGATAGAGAGAGACAGAGAGGGAGATAGAGAGACAGAAGAGAAGCGAGAGAGAGAGAGAGAGAGAGAGAGAGAGAGAGAGAGTGTGTGTTAGAAAGATATAGACGTGTGTGAGAGAGAAAGAGAGAGCATGTGTGTGTGGGTGTGTGTGTGGGGGTGTGTGTGTGTGTGTGTGTGTACTCCCCTGAACGTGTCCCAGGGTCTGTGCCTCTACATCACAGATGGGTTCAGGCAATCTGAGTCGAGCCGCATCAAAATATTGAATCTGAAGCCTCGTGGTCTCCTTCTTTTCAAGTGTCTTTGGTTGCCCAGGTGCAAAAACTCAATTTACTACTAATGATTACTTTATTGACAAGCCTGTAGCCCCTTCTATCTGCCATTACAAAGCCAGCCTCGGCTAACCAAGGCTAAGCTGAAAGGGAGAGATCTCCAGTAATAATTCGTGGCTCTGCATCGGCCAGTGAGAATAAACAAAACATATTTCATATTTCACAAGATTTACGAGGATACCACCTGCTTCTCTCTGGGGACAAATATAAACATCCTGTTTGTGGTGTGTGTGTGTGTGTGTGTTGGCGAAAGTTCCCAGCTGGTATTTCACCATTTATTCACTCTTGAATCAGCGGTGATTCAGCTCGGTTTGGGTATCACCACTGATTTCCTGATTTCATTGCAAATCAGCTCCAAATGAAGCGGATCGGTCTCGTTGTTTTTCTCCATAAGGAGGCACTGTTGTGCTGAGTGTGCTGTGGCAGCTGTGGGGTTGTGAGGCATAACAGCTTTATTTGCTGCAGCTGAGAATCATTCCTGTGTGTCTCCAAGCTCTGAGCTCAGTGTGAAAACGATCCTTATAGGCTTTTACAGGTTTTCTCATCTCGTAATCCCCCAGTATGTGCTGCCAGACAAAACACCAACTGTACTGGTTGACTGAAGCGTGTCTCTTGTTACGTGTGGTTCTCTCACAATTCTATAATAAAAGATTTAGTTTTACTCTTGAGTTTTGCTGAAATTCCTGTTTTTTCCTGTAGGGGGAGCCCTGACTCCACCAAGGTTAAAGATCCCTCTTGACTCAACATCTGATTTCAAAAGTGAATAAATGTTGTTTTTTTTTTACGTTGCTTTGTTGTTTTAACATTGTTTATAACTCAATTTTCAGACGCAACATTGATTTCCCAATGCTGAAGCAACAACTGACATTTCAGCCACGTTTCAGAGTCCAAGGTCGGTCGTGTGTCAGCGGGGTTGAGTGAGTGTTGCCACAAAAAATGTACGAAAAAATCAGACACTGGTATAACACTGTGCTGTGTATAACTTTATGTACGACCTGCTGTAAAGGTTGGTCCAAACAGTGCGAGTGTGACTATGGCCTGCAGAGCAAATGATGTAACTTCGACTGAAACAGCCAGCGCGAGGGTATGTACCACTCAAAAATTAAAACAACACAGCCAGGACACAATGGGACGCAAACAAACCTTGATCGATCATCAATCATCTACGGCTTCAAACTATGCGGTTGACAGGGACGGTGGTGCAAAAGGTCAGCAACGTGGACAGTCCTGCACTATGGCGTGCACACTAGGTACGAACCAGCCTTAATGCCCACTGTAATCCTCTGTTCATTACAGGTCACTTCATTACCTGTAACACAATGACCCTGGCTGTCAGTGGCAGGACACCTGCTTTTCTCAGTCCAAAGATGTCAGCTGGGCAAAATGTCTTGGAGCATTTTGTGGAGGCATGTCCAGTCAACAGTCTCTCACCAAGAGCTACACTACCCAAAAGTAGAGTCTTTTTTATAGGGCAGTGAGGGACATATTTTCAAATCCTCTTGTGTCAAAACCCCATGTCTTATCATATGGGCTGAACTTGATAGGACGGCCTGAGCTGGACATGTCGCCAAGCTTGCATCTTCAACCTTCTTTCTGAAGACCTCAGAGAGCTCTCTGGATCTGGCCCTGTTGATCCCACTCACTTCAACAATCAAGAGTAAACCAAACTAATGTCTGAGGTTTAAATAAGACATCATTAATGATGGTTTAATCGTTTCCTCCTGATTCTGGTAAAATATGTTGGATGTCCAAATGTTTTCCTTGCGAGAAAACAGCATTTCTACTCATTATGTTTTATGCTAAAGACAAAGGTCTTTATGGGGTGTCATATTTTTCACATGACTGTGTAATATGTGGACTAATTCCTATTTTCAGAACCTACACAACCACCTTTTTCACAGAAACTCCTCAGGCAAGCATGCAAGAAGAAAAAGTCAGACTTCAGGAGATAAAACAAATTGATAGATAATGGTAATTGTACTTTGGTGAAGACCTCCGCTCCTGTAGTATCTGCTCCTTGCAGATCCTGCTGTATTTGGATGGCAGAGCTTCCCAGCTGCTGGTGGCTGGAAGGAAGGAAAATCGAATTACAGCCTCTGCGAGCAGCAAACTCGGCATGTAAGTCAAGTTCTTATAAAGGCAGGTGGACGTGGCTCCTTCCTCAACCCTCCCCCCACACCAGCTTTTCTCTCGTTGATCCAAGTTCTGCAGAAGGATCTCTGAGATGATGCATAAAAGCTGAGGTCTTTGAGGTCTTCCTTCTCAGTGGATATCTACTGGTTTACAACTGGGTCTCGATGAGACCAATTAGCAAATGGCATTTGAATAATAACCAGAGCCGGTGCCCTTTCTTCTGCTTTTTCGGCCAACTACGAAAATACCGCAATGAATGTCTGGTCAGGTTCGCCGTGAAAAATGTGATGCACTGAATGTTTTGAATTCAATTTCTCATTAATAAAATAACAAACAGCCATTTTAAAGCGATTTGTCATTTCTATGTTTATCAGATTATTTGTTTAATCCGTTGTCTTTTTCTGTTTTCATGTTTTTGCTCTTTGAAATCTCCTTTAGTAAGTTTTTTATTTGTAATAGATGTAATAACACACACACACACACACACACACACACACACACACACACACACACACACACACACACACACACAACAACATCACAGTCCACACCACCAATGCATTCGAACCACACAGTCAATGTCAACATAGGATACACTGGACAAAAGTATTGGGACACCCATTTCTTCAAAAGCCCCAAAAAAGTTTGCGCTTTTGTCTCTTCAGGAAAGTCGTTCTACTACATTTTGCGAGCCTTGCTGTGAGGATCTGATTGCATCCAGTGACAAAACCATAAGAGAGGTCAGGAAAATAGGAAGTCACCACTCCACCTCTTTCCAAACTCCACATCTCATCCCAAAAGTACTGGATGGAGCTCCATCATTCCAGAGCTTCGCAGCTCAATGCTGGGCGGATTATACACCTCTGGCCCACATCTGGCTTTAGACATGATTAGGTTCATGTCATCTTCTCTTTATTAGTGAGTCCTTTTCTATTGGCAGTACTTCTTTACAGGGACTGTGAAGGGATCTGCATGTGGACATTTGTGTCAATAATGGGTTCAACTTAAATAACCAATAAATAATAATAATAATAATAATAATAATAATAATAATAATAATAATACCACAATAAAAACCACACATAATTAGGTTTCTGGTCCCATACTGTCACATTTGGCCTCATTGAGCTAATAAGTGCTTGGATCCTGAGAATTACTGCTTGTGGTTCTATTTGTAATTGATGTTTTTTTTTGCTTCATAATTATTATTGATATTTGTGCTGGTCAGTGATGTGCAATGTGATGCATGCAAATGCTGTCAAAGGATGTAATTCCACATATCACACAAACAGTTAATCAGGCCGGAATTCTCATTGATTTATGAATAAGGATTCTTCTGCTATATTATCTAATATGTGATTTGAACATCACTGTATATATGAGAATGAATATTTAAGAATCCAGACCGATATATGTTGTATTTGAGCTCATTCATACCTTTGAATCAAGCGAAAAGCAACTTTGCGAAGCAGTGAAATTCACATTCACTTCCAGTTAGACCCAAAACACAGCGGCCGACCTGCCAATTAGGAGTCCATTAGGCCAAGGCTTTGTCTGTGGAAGACACTGTAGCTCCCAAGCCATGGTTTTAACTTTATTTAGAGGGCAAAGGAGTGATTGTTGTTTATTGAGCAGCAGTCGGTAGTGAATAACCCTGCCTAATGCAGATCAGGCCCCGTGGAAAGATCGATCCAGCCTGCAGTGCCTTCTCGCGCAGAATGAAAGAGATATGAAGACAAAAGGAGCGAGCCGACCAGGAGTAGGGCAACAGATGCTTAGCTATTGTTGAGCAGGTGTTGAAGAGGGGGTATGTGTGTGTGTGTGCGTGGTGGCATTGTTGCTTTTCTTGCCTAATCTATGTTTGATTCACTGGCTAAATATGATTGAGAATGTGTTTCTGGCTCTGCAGGTTTGAGTCAGGTTCACAGGTTTTTTGGCTGCGGAGCTGTAACTGAAATACCGCCAGTCACACAAGGTGCTTTTCCACCAGTGTCGAACTGGTCCTGTTCTGGTTTGCGGACCTAATTTTAAACCAGCCAGAACCTGAAAAGTTGGTTCACAATGGAAATCAAAGATTAGTATGTTGATCCACGTTTGCTTTGATGAGAAAAACAAACATCTGTAACGGAGCAAAGTAGTGTTATACCAAGGTTCTTGTAAACCCAGTCAGAACCAAGAGTTCTTTTGGGAGAAAAAAGAGGGGCTCGAGTGCACAGGCCTGTAGGTGTGTCCATGCATGTACATGCCACAGTTTTCAGTCTAAGCCTAAGTGGTAAAATAATGATTAGAGTCACATTCCACTCGCGAGAACAGGAAGGAGAAGATGATTGACGGGTCCAGCGGAAGCCTTCCTGGCTTTACTGGCTCTGCATCAGTTGGGGGAAAGGCAGAAAGCACGTCTGCTGCTAAGAATAACATGAGCAACAACTCCATCAGTGGCATAACTAACGTATTCAGCACAGGAGCTGAAATGAGCCGGCGCCCTTGAGACCAGCTTAAGCTAAAGAATGGCCAACAGAGAGTCACTTTTTAAGAGCAACCTTATTTAGAGAGCTGGGATGTAAATGAGAGACAAAAAAAACTTCTATAGGGATTTATCAACAGAGAGAGAGAGAGAATGTGAATATAGAATATAAGAGGTTTCCTTTACCCTGGACAGTTCACTGTTATCCCTTAGAACCTGAGATGGGACAGGATACACACATCATAACACTACCCTACCTAATCCACTCTAATCCACAATTTAAATATGAAAGGAGCTTCCAGTGCATGTTTACTGCTCTGTCCACATGTACATGCTCAGTTAGAGTCTGTATGCAGGTTGATCATCAGCCCCGCCCCCTCTCTCTGATCAGTCAGAGTGTGTTTGCAGGTTGAGCATCAGCCCCGCCCCCTCTCTCTGACCAGTCAGAGTCTGTTTGCAGGTTGAGCATCAGCCCCGCCCCCTCTCTCTGATCAATCAGAGTCTGTATGCAGATTGAGCATCAGCCCTGCCCCCTCTCTCTGATCAATCAGAGTCTGTATGCAGATTGAGCATCAGCCCCGCCCCCTCTCTCTGATCAGTCAGAGTCTGTATGCAGGTTGATCATCAGCCCCGCCCCCTCTCTCTGATCAGTTGAGTCAGATTGGTCATGTTCACGTGGACAGAGCAGTAAACATGCACTGGAAGCTCCTTTAGTATTAAATTGGGATTTAATTCAGTTAAATCTTGTAGTATCAGGTCTGTAGGTTACTCTGAGTTATGAATACAGTAGAATACTGGTATGTAACTGCTGACAAAGTGTGGATCTGGGGTTTTATGAGTTAAAGTTCCTGGATGTTCCTGTTCCTGTTACACCGTGAAAACTGAGAATACACTGAACTGCCAGAAAGAACGAACAGAAATACACACTTCAGCACTGATGCAATGGTGGACTCACAGTTTTACATTATTAATTTCTCGTATTTTACATAAATGGTGCAAAAACATCTTAGTTCATATAATAATCTTCTTCTTCTTCTTCTTGCAAGGTAACGACTGGAATGTACCTTTTCTTTGCATTCCTGGTACCGAGAGACACCCAATATCTTCTGTGATCCCTGGTGGCCTTCACAGATGCAGGATCAAGAATGAGCATATTCTCAATGGAATATATCCAACATTTTATGAAATCTACAAGGTGATTTGTGGAGCACAGTGTAAGATAGAGGACCTGAGCTCCTGAGCCTGTGGAGACATCAGTCAATCATTCATTCAATCAACCTTTATTTTCACTCTGGAATAGATTGAGATTGAGCCTCATTCCCAATGTATCTGAGCGTTTACAGTCCAAAGGGATTGAAGATCTAAAACAAGAAATTAGAGTTAATAAGGATAGAATTAAGTGAAAGAAAAATTTGACAATTAACATAGAGTAACATTTTTACATAAATACATTTGATATAGAAGAATAGAAAATATATAAAATAAGAAAATCTAAATAAAATTACAGAATCAATAATAAAAAATATAATAATAATAGTAAAAGTTAATGTTAATAAAGATAAAATGAGAAAATTGATGACATATTTGAATGACAATAAAATACAAACGAGAACAATATAAATAACAATAAATAATAAACTGCTGTTCACTAGAAACTGAAACATGAAAGTTCACTGAAATATGCGAGACAGAAATGAGCAATTCATAAAATTATATATTTATTCCAGGATTTTCCAGGATTGTCCGACACTCCACAGAGTGAGGGGTCAATTTTGGGAGGGACGTTGCAGGAAGACTTCCCATCTGGAGCAGCCATAGTCAATCCCAAAGCTGGTGGATGGGAGGGGACGTGGAGAAGACGGTCAGCTTTTTGTCAACAAACAGACAAAGGACTTTTGTATCTGAACTTACTTATTCTCCCGTATGTTCTCCACTCAGTGGGGCACGTTGTGAATGGTACCATGGCACACTGGAATGGATTTTTGACCCGTGATGGAACAGTGTGGTGGATTGTACACCTCCATCACTCTGGTCTTAGAGAACAGGTGAACACCCCGTTTGGGGATCTATGGTACAGTCACTAGAGTGATGTGGAGAGAAGAACCTCCCTTAAGGGATTTCAGAGATGTGAAGGTTTGGACATTTTTGACACATTTGCGGGTTCCTGAAACTACCCCTTAACCTGACCAGGACGTTGTGAAGGTCTGAGACCTTAAACGACTTTACAGATTGAAGAATGCATGACAAAAAATATGTGAAAACTTAATGCATAGTCTGCTGTAGAATGATTGCCTGGGCAGAGCTGACGGAGTCTGTCCTCATTCTGTTTGCCCTCAGGGGTTTGGTCAAACACTGACTTGAATTAAAAAATGAAATTGCCACTGGTTGCTACTTCTGTTCCCCCTTGGTCCCATACAGTGGTAACCCAGTCTAATGTGTTTGCAGTCAGCAGGGAAATGACGTGAGCTATCTTAACAGAATCTGCTCCAGAAGCAGGCAGATGATAAGCTAAATAAAAAGTCAGCACTGCTACGAAATACGTCTGCATGTCACTGGGTTCCAGTTTTAGTGTTGACAAATAGAGGAGCACTGGAGGAACTGGGCTTGCTGGATTGACACCTTCAGGCTGAGATGTTGAATATGAAGGCTGGAGATGCTGACCACTGGACTTCATGATGGGGTGCTGATGGGGTGACAGTTTGTTTGGAGAGCAAAGTAAAGTCTTTGTGTCATGCACAAGCCACATGCGCTTGAAATTCAGCCGTCCTGGTGTAGTGGCAGCAAAACAGGCCGTCCTGGCGCAGTGGCAGCAAAACAGGCCGTCCTGGCCCAGTGGCAGCAAAACAGGCCGTCCTGGCCCAGTGGCAGCAAAACAGGTCGTCCTGGCCCAGTGGCAGCAAAACAAGCCGTCCTGGTGTAGTGGCAGCAAAACAGGCCGTCCTGGCCCAGTGGCAGCAAAACAGGCCGTCCTGCTGTAGTGGCAGCAAAACAGGCCGTCCTGGCGCAGTGGCAGCAAAACAGGCCGTCCTGGTGTAGTGGCAGCAAAACAGGCCGTCCTGGCCCAGTGGCAGCAAAACAGGCCGTCCTGGCCCAGTGGCAGCAAAACAGGCCGTCCTGGTGTAGTGGCAGCAAAACAGGCCGTCCTAGCTCAGTGGCAGCAAAACAGGTTGTCCTGGCGCAGTGGCAGCAAAATGGGCCCAAACAGTGATACTACCACCACCATGCTTCACGTGGTACTTTTGCTTTCTCTAAATATAACACTACTCAGATAAGCCAAAAAGATCTGTTTGGGTCTCATTTATCCACAGAACATTGTTCCAGTAACCTTCTGGCTTTAGGAAGCTGCAGACAGGCAGCAATGTTCTGGAGCAATATTTGGAGAGCAGCAGCTTTTGCCTTGCAATCCAAATCAATTCAATTCAATTCAATTCAATAAGCTTTCTCAGCATGACCTTAAATTATTTACATGGTACTTTACAAAGCATGATCAAGAACATAACTAACAATAACCATAAAAAACTAACAAACATAATAATGTAAATAGTAGAAATGAACAGTATCAAGATACAATAAATTAATCAACAAATAGGATTATAATTGCAATCCTGCAATCAATGCACATCATTGTCGTTCATTGTTCTCCTGCTAGTGGACCAATCAAGAGCAAACCCAACCTAAGTTTGAGGTTTAAATAAGACAGCCTCCGATGTAGAACGATGGTCTAATACAGTTGCAGCTGATGTTCTGCACCTGATCCTAATTTTAGACTTTAGACTGTAATTTCTATTAATTACATTTTATAGATGATGTTTAAAAGACGTTTCTTCGGATGTAGGTGTTTATTCCGTCACGTCCATCTCTCAGTATCGTTCTAATGAAGATCAAAAGTCAGCCATTTAACACACAGGGCTATGGTGTCCAAAAGTTTGCAGACACCCTTTGTAATTGATGCATTCAGCTACTTTAATATGCACTGATACATGCATTCTGCATTTGCATTTGCATGCACGCTTGTACACCGAGAAGCACTGGCCAATGGGACGCACATGAATGGTGCAGCTGGCATGAGCTGAAGATCTCCCTGCCCAATTTATCTGTGTGTGTGCAGGCTCCCTGTCTGTATCTTCTCTCTCCGTGTAGGAATACCTCACCCCACTTCTTGGCTCTGACCCTGAAATAACACCCTCAGTTTATATCCAGCATGCTCTCACTAAAGTGAGACAAACCTTGTTCTGTTTTATTTCTTCTCCCTGCTCCTTGTCTCTCCAATCCTCTGCTCTCCGGCACCTCCTTCTCTCTCTTCATCTCGCACGCTCTGCTTACCTCTCGCCTTGCACCTATATATGACTCTCTCTCCCCTCTTTCATACCATTTCTCAGCACTTCATTACAAGATTTCACTACAAGGTGGAGCAACTAGTTAGGAGCATCTAATAGCATGGACAGTGAGTGGACACAGTGTTTAAACACTCCAGCAGCACTGCTGTGTCCAATCCAGTCATTGCTGAGAAGGACCCACCACCCACATAATAGCTGCTCTGTGGTGGTCCTGTGGGGTCCTGAGCATTGAAGATCAGGGTGAAAGGAGGAGAATAAAGCATGCAGAGAAACAGAAGAACTACAAGGAGGTCGTAATAATGTGTATCTATCATCGGTACCTTCCATACTCTGCTCTCTCTCTGCTCTTTCTCCATGCACGCTCCTTCCTCTACCAATCCCCAGGCATGTTTTCATTCCCTCTGTCAGAGTTGATGTAACAGGCGTCTTCTTCTCAGGCTGTATAATCCTTCCCTGACGTGTGTTACTGTTGCGTATGTGTGTGCGCGCTTTACATGGACACTCTAATGTTTGCTAATCAGGGGACACTGTTTGACACTGATCTCTACCAGCACAGAAGTTCTGTAAGTAGGGCTTGGCCGCAGTGAACTTTGGAACACTGGGTTGGAGCTGAATTTCAATTACTGCTGTCCCACTTACCAAAGTGTGCCGTCAAAACCTGCTGCATTAGCTCTCACTTATTTCTATTTCATGGCTGAGCTCAAGGACACTGCCTCAATATCTTGCTATTAGATCCGAAACAAAGCTGTACTGCAGCTTATATAAATTCTGTGCTCCTGTACAGCAGTTTCCTCAGGAACATGCCTGTGTCTACTTACACTCTACAGTATTGACATTTTTGGTCCAATGTTTTCACAAATGTAAGTGAATGTAGTGCTGAGACCCAATAAAAATAAATAAAATAAAATAAATTAAATTAAATGAAACCTTCAGCCTGTGGAGGAACCTTCCAAACCTTCCTTCAAAGCCAGGATCCCCATGAGGTTATGTGCAAACAACATCTGTATTCTGAAAAACAGGTCGCAACACTTCTGATTGGCCTCCTCGGTCCAAAACAAAGACAAAGACAATCAGTTTCTATTGCTCTGTGGTTGTCCTGTCCTGTCCTGACCATTAAAGCTCAAGGTGAAAGGAGGTGAATAAAGTTTGCCGAGTAGGGTCCGAGGAGCCCGTAACGAGGCGGTCATAATGTTATGGCTGATGATTGTATATATTGTGATATTTTAGACAGAAGCAAGATGTTTTATGTTCTGTCTGTCTTCCATAGAATGTGAGCTGAGGAAAAGTATCTGCCCCCAACTGTTCCGGCCCTTTAAGTTTTGGACAGACGGACATTAGAAGCACCAGCAGCCAAGCTCCCAGAACAATGGACAGATCAGTCCGACCTCAAACACTGTGAGCCATCAAATCTTAATGTGGGAATGATTTGCATGGAAATGTGTGTGTGTGTGTGTGTGTGTGTCTGTGTGTGTGTGTATGTGTACAGTCCCATTCTAAAGTTTGGACACAACTACTGTCTTCAATCCTTCAATCCAAAACTGTCCAGTCCTGTAAAATCCCAACAGATTTAAAAACATATGCGTTCATAAGGAAACAGAAGGTTTGTATTATGTGTACGTGGGTATATAATGGGCACTGGGTATATAATTAAATGTAGCTGTAGTGTGAGAAGGAAATGGGGGACAGTCTTTGGTGGGTGCAGTGGGAGGGTCTGTAGGGTCTGAAGGTCTGTAGTCGTAGGGATTTTGTCTATTTTTCATTATAAACAAAATATTTTGGTTTATACAATATATTGGAATAATATTGATATAAACATATTGAAGCCTTAGAGCCTTATGTCGCCCACACTCGTGCTCCCAAACCCCGTGTAGAACCTGCCCTGGACAGGAGAGACCGTTATTCCAATACAAGAAGCAGAAGCTCTTTTTAACCCTTGGTAACAGAATGAATGTGTGTGTGTGTGTGTGTGTGTGTGTGTGTGTGTGAGAGAGAGAGAGAGAGAGAGAGAGAGAATGTACACAGTATATGATCATGATCCAGTGTAACTCAAAACCTAAAGCAGTCCTCATCTCCCTGATTGAAAGGCAGTACAGCCACGCAGACTTCGTTCTGTCCGCAATTCGTTTGGTGGGTTTATAAATTACATCTGCCAGAGTGGCTCTCGGTACAGTAGCTCTTGTTAATGACACTGAGCGAGAGCAGGGACAGTGCCTTCTGATTTGCCATGGCCTCTTTGGGCCCCTTGCCTGCACAATAGAGCAAAAGCAAATTAATTGGACAGGCAGAGATGCAGGCGGTGGGAAATTGGAGCCGCGTCCCTTAATGCATTCATCATTCTTCTCCATATTTTCTGTTTGTGCCACTTTTTGAACCATCTGAACATTCTCTCCATTTTTTCATCAAATTGCTCGCCTCAATCAAACCTGCTATCAGTCTTCATTTATCTGTCTCAGGCTCCTTAAAGGCTTCGTCCTCTAATAAACCATTGTTTAGCAGAATAAACAAGCCACTGCTGAGAGGTGCAGCAGGTACCCAGAGACGGATACTGTCAGTGTACACGATTCCACTCAAACGAGCGGTGCTCGAAGGTTTGTGAAACCATTCGAATTTTCGATATTTCTGCGTAAAATTCATCCAAAAAGTAGATAAGGAGAACAAAATCACACGAATAGACACAAATCTGTTTATCTATTGAAGAAAATGACCCAAAATTACGTATTTGTTCCATTAATGATGGCAAGCCGTCTTGATCCAGATGCAGCAAAACAGGTCCCCAACATGATGCTACCACCACCATGTTTCGCAGACTCGCTCCCCAGAGACTAAACTCAGATGTGCTTTCTAGAGACTCCAGACTAAGAACGGAACGGACTCCAGACCCTCAGCACGGATACATCCCACAGAGCCTCACTTCAGACCTTAACCTGAAAGCCTCAACTTGCACTCCCAAGACTCCAGACACCAAAGCCTCAAGTAGGACAAGCTGGACTCTTGAAATCGCACTCCATTCAAATGCCGAGCGACTCCAGAATCTGACCGACAGCAGTAGAATTTCTTCTCTGGACAGTAGAGACAGTTACTCCAGTCAAAGCAGGACAAACTCTTATTTTAATACCCTTGATGTTTGAAGAATCAACAAATGTTCATAAATTCAGTCATGTAACTCCTCTGCTGCGTTCCCTTCATTGGCTCCCTGTAGCTGCCCGCATCAGATTCAAAACCTTGATGCTGACCTACAAAGCCAAAAATGGACCAGCCCCTCCATACATGATGGCAATGGTCAAAACTTGAGCTGCACCAAGAGCCATTCGAGCTTCAAGTACAGCTCGGCTTGACCCACCATCCCTCAGGATGCAAGGAGAACATGCATCCAGACTCTTTTCTGTTCTGGCACCAAAATGGTGGAACGAACTTCCCCTGGGAGTCCGAGCAGCCGAGTCCCTCAATGTCTTCAAACGCAGACTGAAGACTCATCTGTTTCAGGAGTACTTAACTCCATAAAGACTTTTGTTTCAACACGGTCTAAATGTGTGGAATCTCTAGATTCCAGCCTTATCTACTAGCTAAGGATGTTCTAAGTAAGCAGCAAAGCACTTTTGTAAGTCGCTCTGGATAAGGGCGTCTGATAAATGCCACAAATGTAAATGTAAATGCAAATGAGGTGTCCCAATACTTTTGTTCCTCAAGCTATAATGTACATTTACTAATCTCTGTAATATCCCTCACGCGTCGTAGCCTTAGCTATAATATCTGGGGAGTGATTTGAAAGACTGTAGACATAAACAACACAAAAGCTTATTAACTGAAAATCCCCTTGATGTTCAACAATGCAATATACCGTCGTCAGCCAAAGCTGGAACATACCGGCAAGTGGGGTTTCAGTACCATCGTTATGTAAAGATGTTTTTTAATAATAATAATAATAATAATAATAATAATAATAATAATAATAATCGAACCTTGTAAGACCCCACAGGTCTACACGGTTTTCAAGACGATGGATTGAAATGAGTTCTGAGTTCTGAGTTCTGAACTGGTTCATATTCGGTCATGTATTCTGGGGTGGTTTTCGGATTATATCTCACTCTGCTGGTAACCTTGTCTGCTGGTGCTCTGATCCCTGCTGTCAATAATGATTATCATGTCTGGGTTTGTCCAAATAAAGCATCTGTCTGCGTTAAGCTCTGCTGTGTTACAGGAAACTTTGAAAAGAGACAAAACGAAAGTCTGATGATAAATGACGTGTTATGTAAATGCAAAATAGAGATCCGTTGCATTCGACCCTTTCTTGGCATCTGCTGATTCGTTTGATGATACAGACATTTACACACGTTAATTATACAGAAATCTGTAAGACAATGTGAAGAAAAGAGCTAAACCTCTGGAAATGCTTCTGTCCATCTAGTTCGTTACATAGCGCCTTTCGAGATACCCAAGGACGCTTCTCAGTCCACACTCTACAAATTCAATCATCTGGGTACGCAGGCGTACATTCATTCACACACAGCAGGGCAATTACAGCCAAATCACCTGATCCACGTTTATGAAAATGGGAGGGAACCCACACAGACACGGGGAGAACATGGAAACTCTACCCAGATAAGGCCTTGAACCCAAGACCTCAGTGCTGGGAGGTGGACATTCTAACCACCAAGTCATTGTGATGCCCGCAGTGCCGCTCATCTCTGAAATGTCCTTTCTAACCACGTTAACCGCATGTGTAAGCACAGGCGGGAGTATTTCTGTGTTGGCAGGAAGCATAAGACACCTGGAAGGCTTTAAGCTTGCAGGTACAGATAACGTCTTTGCTTTCTGCACCAGCTGTGTACAATTTGGTGCCATAACAACACACCACCTGGGGGCTCTTTAATTCTAAGCTGACCGAATTCAGCTGGACTCTGCAGTAATGTGGCTGGTCCACCTTTGGCATCTGCTTGCTGCTTTATTAGGCCGAAGCAGAGACATGTTTCACTCGGGCGTGTGTGTAAGGCTTGCTGTAGGAATATGCAATATTGAAGATGAACATGCAATATTGAACTCTTAGTTCAGTGTAAGCACACACACACACACACACACACACACACACACACACACACACACACACACACACACACACACACACACACACACACACATCATTCATTTATAATACATTCATATTAATGCACACTGCAGCACTGACCACTATCATAAAATACCAGGTTATTAAATCTCAGGGAAACACTTTACATCACGACAGCCATCTCCTCAGGGTCATACCAGATACACACACACGCACACACGCACACACACACACACACACACACACACACACACACACACACACACAAACTGTGTTTATATTCTTGCTTGTGTAACCAGTGTCGAGTCTAAACCAATTCCTTAATACATACATAGCAACACATTCAGAATGAATTTAGATGTTTTATAAGGCAGTGTCATATTCTCTTAATTCATACTGGTCCTAGTTGAAACTGGTAACTGGGATACAAGCATAATTAAAAAAAGGGGCGGGGGTGGGTGGTGGCATGGGATTAGCTCATGACATTGACTGGGCCGTTCCAAACCATTTCATTCTTCATTAACCATTTGTTGGTAGAGCTACTTATGCGCTTAGGATCATTGTCTTGCTGCGTGATCCACATCCTCTCGAGATTCAGCTCATGAACAGAAGTCCTGATACTTTCCTTTATTTCCCAAAAAGATTTATTGTTCTCGTCCATCTTTATCAAACTGCTTTCACAGCAGTAGCAGAGACTCACAATTACCATGGGTGGAGAATGTGTGTGTGTGTGTGTGTGTGTGTGTGTGTGTGTGTGTGTGTGTGTGTGTGGGTGGGTGTATGTGTGTGTTTATAATTTTGTGTGAAAGCAAATTATTTTATAACCGATGGGTCAAAAATTAGGACCAAGCTGATTGACCAACATGCCCAGCTGGTTGACCAGCATCACCCAGTACAACCACAATCAAAGGCAACATACATGACTCTTAACCCTCTTTGAGGGATTTTCTTCCTTAAAAAAGTTCCAGTTCTGTGAGATTCCTGAGCCGTCTTGCACGCGCTGCTCTTTTGAGGTCTATCCATACATTTTCAATGATGTTCAGATCAGAGGACTGTGAGGACCACGGCAAAACCTTCAGCTGCACCTTTTGAGATCTATCATGGATTTTGAGGGTGTGTTTAGGATCATTATGCATTTGTAGAAACATCCTCTCTTTCAGCTTTTTTTATAGATGCTTCCATATTCCATTTGCTGGAATTGCATCCATTCTTCCTTCTCCACAACCTCAAAGCATGGCTGATCCACCCCCATGCTTAACAGTTGGAGAGCTGTTCTTTTCCTGAATTGCTCTGCTCTATTTTTCTCTAAACATACCTTTGCTCATCAGTCCAAAGGACTTATTTTCCAAATGCATCCGTCTGGTTAGATGTTCTTTTGCAAACCTCTGATGCTGAATTTGAGGTAAGGATGCAGGAGAGGTTTTCTCCTGATGACTCTTCCAAAATAAGTACACTGTGCCCAAACATTTGCATTGCATATAAAAGTGTAAATAAAAATAAAGATTTTTTAACACTTCGGTTACCTTATTTTTACCCTCATATTGTGATTTTGGCTCCAAGCATCCTGTCTATACGTCTGCTGGGAGCATTTCTGGAATAAAAACATAGCCGTCCTGCAGATTCTTTAAGGCAGCTTTACTTTTAACCCTCATTTTGTCTTAATGTTCTAAAGGTCAACCTTCACTAAAACTCTAAAATAAAATAGCTCAATTGAGTTTTAGACCCTCAGGTGGATTAGGACAAGGTTCAGCCTCCTGAACAGCTTTCACAGCAGCAGCAGAGACTCACAATTACCATGGGCGGAGAAGGTGTGTGTGTGTGTGTGTGTGTGTGTGTGTTTATAGATTTGTGTGAAAGCAAATTATTTTATAACTGGTCAAAAATAAGGTCCAGCTTTCATGGAACTAAAAGCAACTGTTATTCACTTTTTCTTGGAGACAAAAAAATAATAAAAATAATATAGAAAAAATAAGCAAAATCTTAATATACTTAATTGTCCATTGATTGATGCAGATTAATAGTACGAATGGAAACACACACACACACACACACACACACACACACACACACACACACACACACACACACACACACACACTCGTGTGAAAACACAATAATTGAAAACACATTACCAGTCGGCTCTGTCAGTGCAGATTACAGTAATTCAATTTGATGAAGGCCAAGCAGCATTGCATCATCACAGCTCCAGGTTTCCTCTCTAGCTGCTCCGGCTCTCTGCTGTGCTCTGTCACTTCCTCTTCCCTCTGAAACATTCATGCAAACCCTTATCTTAACCCCTGCCGTCACACTGGCCTAACCGGCGACTCCGATTAGCACTGCTATTGCTTCCCATTATCCTTGGTGGATGTAAAGGTTCGAATTTCCCACCTCTGATAAACAGCCAGGAAGCTGTTGAAAACTGCAGGACGGATGTGGGAATGTAAATTCGTGGGGCAAAACAAATAGAGACGACGCTCTAAACGGAATCAATAAAAGCAAAGCGATATGAATGTTATCTAAAGCAAATAAAGGGGAATGTGAATTTGCAGCGACAGTCGTGAGCGTGAATAGGGAATGAGGAACAGGCTGCATTTCTATTTGATTCGTTGTCAGGATAATTAGGATAATGACTTCCTTTCGCCCACTGAGCCACACTGTGAGTCACACTGATGTTCGTGTGTGTGTGTGTGTGTGTGTGTGTGAGAGAGAGAGAGAGAGAGAGAGAGAGAGAGAGAGAGAGAGAGAGAGAGAGAGAGAGAATAAAAAAGGGGAAGAACGAGTCTGGAGTGGATAACTATTCCTTCCTTGGCAGATTCCTGCTTTCCATCCAGTGCTCTTTTCATCAGCGATATCAACGTCACATCAAGTAAATGCAAACAATCACTTCAGGCAATAAACGTAATCCAGCATATCAATGCAATCAGTGTCCATTCAATAAAAATAAACCACCAATCAGAATGATTTCAACGCCTGTCCCTAAACATATACAGGACATTCGGAGCGTACAGCTCAACCTAACAGTGTCCTGATCAGCCCCCCACTGAGCCCTAGAAATACCATGTATTCCAGACCATGTCAATCCAGCACAGGTCTATGTGCTGGTTCTGGATCAACCACCTAGAACATACATTAACCGTCATGTGAAGAAAATAAGACCATTGGAAAACCCTTGACCTTTTACAAACTTCAGACCTTTGGTTTGCTTTTGATTGCTCGATTGTGTGAGATCCAAAGAGCTCTCTGAGGCCTTCAGAAAGAAGGTTGTAGATGCAGATGAGTCTGGGAAGAGATTTAAAAACATCAAGAACACTTAGAAATCAGTCGTTCCACTGTCCGGAACCTCATTTACAAGTGGAGAACATTTAAAGCAACTGCCCACATGACCAGATCAGACCGTCCTAGCAAGATCAGCCCAAAAGCAGAACCACAAGATGCTTAAAGAAGATCCAACAATCCTAAAATGTTCATTACAGGACCTACTGGTAGCTCTCACCACAGATGATGTCAAAGTGCAGCTTCTACCATCAGAAAGAGGTCAAACAAGTTTGATCTTCATGGAGGTGTTTAAGTTGGAAACTCTTATTGTCAAAAAAACAGACTAAAAAAAAAGAGTAAAGTTCTCCAGAGAACATCTAGACCAAGAGCAGGACTTCTGGAACAATGTGCTTTGGACAGATGATTCCAAAGCTGAATGATTGGGACACAGTGACAGAAGATGCTTGGTGCAAAACCTCATAAGTGATGTTTAAAGGATGTTTCTTCGGTTGTATGTGTTTAGTTCTATCAGCTCCATCTCTCAGTATGATTAAAGTCAAAGATGTTCGTGGGATGTTCTAACTTTTTTGCATGTGCAAGTGCACTGCTTTATCCAGGAGCTTTTTTAAGGAACAAGAGAGGCCGGCGTTTGTCACAGCGGAGCAGAAGGTGAAAAAGTGTGTTTTTATGTCAGTTTTCCCCATTGTCTCAAGAAGACTAGTGAGATATGAGAAGAATCTGTGGCTGGATGTTAAAAAAACCTCGTTGTTTAAGGAGGAGGTCTGGGAAAGGCTATCAAGGCCAACCTGACCTGACAGCAAACCCTTGGAAAAGAGACGTCAGACTGCCCCAGGAGAAAGAGACTGACTCACTCTCTGTCTCTCTCTCTCTCTCTCTCTCTCTCACTCTCTCTCTCTCTCTCTCTCTCTCTCTCTCTCTCTCTCATGATGGGAGCATTCTGGGTCTCCCTGTTGTTCCCATCTTCTCTCACTATATTAATAAACTCTGAGTTTTTGTTTGTGCTGCACCTCTGGTTGTATTTTCAAAAACATACTCCATGCCCCCAGCTTTGTGGGTCAGTGGCTCTCACTTGCAATAAGAAAACTGTCTCTGACCGTACTCCTTCAACCTGATCTTCTCAGTCTGACCCTTACCCTCTTTGTTCCTCAGGATCTGTAGCCATATGTCTTAATCGTGGCTCCTTCCACGGTGTGCAGTGTTTAATCTGGCTGTTTATATTCTGCCATGCTGAGTAGAGCCAATCTGGACTTGGCTGGGACCCCAAGGGGGAGGGGGAGGGTGGCTGCGGTCCCCCTTAACTAATTTGACCCTGTGCAATGAGGCACCAAAGCCACATGCAATGGTCAGTGTAGATTTCAACCACTGCTATTTCCACACAGAAAGGCCATGTTGACAGTTCTGAGATCTTTTAAAATCCCTTCCCAGACTCATCTGCATCTACAACCTTCTTCTGAAGGCCTCAGAGAGCTCTTTGGATCTAGCCATGGTGATCCCACTCACTTCAAGAATCAAAAGCAAACCAATCTAATGTCTGAGGAGGAGGACAAACTCCTCCGCAGTCCTCTCTAATGATGGCTGAATCAAAAAGAAGTTAAGTAGTAATAAATGTGGTGGTGTCCTAATGTTTTCCTCACAAGAAAATTGCATTTTACAAATGACTTTTGAAAGAATCTAATGATGGTCTAATCAACAGCAGATGATCATAAGGCTCAGAAGTGTAACCCACAGACGTCATCCACGAGCATACAGTAGGGTGTCCTTATCAGAGCTGGAGGATGTGTTTGTAGCCCACCACCCTGATGTCACTGCCTGAGTGACCTTCCTGAATGACGATCTACCGGCAGCACTTACTCCAGTTATGATGAAGTGCTTGAAAAGGAGAACATTCCTGACCCACTGGAACTGGATCAGGAACAGTACAGTCAACATTTCCACACCTAGAGGACAAAACACCTGTGTCAGAACACTGTTCACTGCCTACAGCTCGGCATTCAACACAGACATCCCACACAACTCTCTGAAAACGCTCCAGAGCCTCGGACTGAATTTCCTAACACACAGGCCCCTTTCAGAGTTTGGCAACCACTCACCCAGTAGAAGAACACATAAGCACTGGTCTTGAGTATGAGTGGAGGATTAGCGAAGTAAGAATTTCAGTGACGGTGTAACTGCCTTTTTAACAAAACAATTCTTGAATCTTGAGCACTGAATCCGTGCAATTATGGTCAACACTTGTGCCTTGTTTGTCCCGTAATCCAAATTTGTATAACTAAGCTTTGTTTTCTTTTCCCGTTTAAGTCTTGCTTCCCAAAACTTTTTTGGAAGTATAATTATTAGACATAAGCAGACCAGCTCATCTCATTCATAGCAGGACATAAAATGTACAGAGACACAGCAGTGCTGCTGGAGATTTTAAATACCTCTGTGAGAACATTGATCAGGACCCCACAGGACCACCACAGAGCAGCTACAGGGGTTGGACATTGAAACTGAAACACCTGGTTTTAGACCACAATAATTGATTAGTGGTGAACTAATGCCTCCTTTTCTGGCCAATACAGCGTCAGTTCGTCTTGGGAAGGACATTTTTTGGATACCATCCGGGTTAACACCCCAACATCCCTTTCAGACAGCTTCATCTTACGTCCACAGTTAATCCTGTTGGATGTGGTTGGTCCTTCTTGGTGGTGCTGACATTTACCCTGGATACCGTGGCTCTTGATCACAAAGACTTGCTGTCTTGGTCACAGATGTGCCAGCAAGACATGCACCAACAATGTGTCCTCTTTTGAACTCTGGTATGTCCCCCATAATGTTGCCTACCTAGTAACCTTCTGACTCACAAACTGACAGCAGTCTTTCTGAAACGTTCTAACCTGTTTGACACGTCTATGAACCTGACTCCTCCATGGCATCTTGTTCAAGCTCATCCAAATTACATTCGGGTCTTTCTGGAGGACCCACGAATCACCTAAAGCCGGACTAAATGCTTGGAAATTGAAGTCGTCCTCTAGCTTCCTTCTGAAGTTCAGACTTACTTTTTTCTTTTTGACACAATGGCATTTTACTCGTCCCAAAGAATGTAAGAGAGGTGCCTCTCAATCTAGCTTTAAACTACCACTAACCCTGTTCATTGGAATCCACTTAGAGTTCAGTACTGATTGATTGCACCTATTAAGTCTGATGGGTTTCAATTTGCGACATTTATTTGAAGAATAATTTTGGCCACATCATTTTAATACAAATTTAATGCAACACTGAAGGTTAAGATCCAAAATGTATTAAACGAGGGCTTTAAAAATGATGAATGTCTTGAACAAGACTGGGTCAACATTTTAGGAAAATGCTCTATATTTCAGTGGGGGCTAATTTATTCTCTAACTCTAGTGAGACAGACAGGCAGACAGACAGACAGAGACAGACAGGCTTAGTCACTGACACACTGAAACAGACAGTGTCAGATTTTTGCATCCAATTTGGTAAGTATGAATATAGATGGACAGATATAGACAGAAGATAGATACATAGACAGATGAATAGACAGACAGATTTTATACCAATACCTGAGAACAGTCCACCAATCAGAAATGTCCAGCCGACAGCGTCCTGTGGTCAGCGTGCTCTGGGCACTGATGAAGGTCTAGAGGACGACCAACACAAACTGTGCAGAAACAGATGAGCTTCTGTCACTGACTTTACATCTACAAGGTGGAGACACTCGGTAGGAGTGTCTAATAGAGTGGACAGAGAGTGGACACAGTGTTTAAACACTCCAGCAGCACTGCTGTGTCTGATCCACTCGTACCAGCAACACACACTAACACACCACCACCATGTCAGTGTGACTGCAGTGCTGAGAATGACCCACCACCCACATCATATCTGCTCTGTGGTGGTCCTGTGGGGTCCTGATCATTGAAGATCAGGGAGAAAGGAGGAGAATAAAGTCTGCAGAGAAACAGATGAACTACAGTCTGGAATTATAGAACTACAAAGTGGTCAAGTGTGGTCAGAGGAGCTGATAGGATGGACAGTGAGTGTAGAAACATTGTTATGGTTGAACATATTTACCTTAATGTTCATTTTTGTAATCTATAATTATGTGTAGAAGCACAATGTATTGGGAGGCTTACGTACTTACTCTGTACTTACTTACGAAAGACGTGGTCTTACTTGTAAAGACCATAATATTTCATGGAGCAGATGTTCGGTACTATATGGGCTGAACTAAAGCATATGGCACACAACTTGCAGTCTCACTAATCTTTCTAGCTAATTTCATGTCAAACTTTTCTGCATGTTCGTTTTGGAAAATATACCTGAGAAATGTAAACTGAATTAGCACTGACCTTCATACAGCACAGCTGCTGTTGCCTTCACAACACACATCCAGCTTTCGGCTGTTTTGCTCTAATTACCCAACGACTTAAAGGTGTGTTGATTTGTTTAGTTCCCACCATAAAATACTCTAAGCAACATGAAAGCTACAGGAGTTTGGAGGAAGTTGGGAACTCTAGTCCTGGAAGGCCGGAATTGTGCACAGTTGGATGCTTTTTGTGCTCAAGTGCACCCGAGTTAACAGATCAGCTTCTGATCAGGTTACGTTGACGTGTCGGAGCAGGTAAATCATCAGACCGTGCTGAACCCTGTGCTTGAGTCCTACACGTATCATTGGTTGTAGTCTTAGTAATTCAGTCTGATTTAAGAAACAGAACAAGAAATTGGACAAAAATTTACTGCACTACTATGTCCCCGTGTGTCCCCCTTCACCCTCTTGATCTGTTCGTTCAACAGTTATGCAGATATCATTCCCCGTCCTCCGACGCCCCCGGGAGCAGCTTGATGCACTATCCATCCTGACCTGTTTTGCATGGGTCTGTCTGTGGGGTACGTTACGGGGGTCAGGGAGACCTCCACTACCTGTAGCTGGAGGAATCAGCCAAGGTGGCATGCTCAAGGCTCACCCTCATTGGAGGATCACTACTTTAGTCGTGGGGGAAACTGTTGGTGCTATCCACGCCCCCTTATCCCTCTGCCTCTGCTCCCATTGGTGACACCTGTGAGATCACGGACTCAAGCAAGTGACCTTCCATTCATGCTGCAGGATCAGCCAAACTCTCACCAGCCCTGATTCTTTTTAACTTCTATGCAGCCTTCCATGCAGTCCACCCCAGGATTCTCCTGTCTGTCCTCACCCATATCGGAATCACCATCTCTGCATGGTCTTGGTATGTGTTGAACCTGGAGAAGCACTTTTGTTAGTCGGTCTGGATAAGGGCATCTGCTAAATGCCATAAATGTAAATGTACATGGAACAGCACTTTTGGATGGAGGTCAGTGTAGACTCTACCATTCCTACAGTGAAGCATGGTGGTGGCAGCATCGTGCTGTGGGGCTGTTTTTCTGCAGCAGGATCTGGAAGACTAGTCAGGGTCGAGGGAAATATAACTGCAGACCTGATGCTGTAATTGCTTCTGAAGTTGCTCCAACAAAATCTTGATTTAGTGCATATGTTGGCATTAGTTCATACTGCTGCCACCGGCTTGTCTGATAAGCAGATGCGATGAGTCTGTTTGGTCATGTGACGTCTGACGTAAAACCTATTGTCAGCCTGAAATAGGGCAAACATTTTCAATAAGGTAAACATTCTAATGACTGTCTAGCAGATTTCATTTAGATACAACCAACAAGCCTTAAAGGTCCAATGACAGCACTGGCCTGCTGACGCCCTGCTGAATAATAGGTTAGCAGAGATTTCAATGGACTTATCTCACAGCCCGTTTCCCGACTGAAATATCTTCTAATCGCAGTGGACAGTCCCCCCCATTCCACCCCCACCCCTCCATCCCTCCATCCCTCCTCCTTCCTCCTTCCATCGCCTCATCACACAAACACAAAAAGACCATGACTGATGTTCAGCTTCATTTCTACACCTGCTTTGGTAACCTTTACAACTCTAGGCCACTTTTCTCCCAGTTTGACCTTCTTTCATTCATCAAAAATAAATCCCATTTATAGAAGAGATTTATAATAATAAGTTCAAAATACTTGACAGTGGTCCAAATAAAAAAATAACAACCTGAATATCCTTCATTATTTGTATTATTTACCAGAATCATCCCATCTCAGAACCTTTATTCTGAAATTCTGAAACACTCTCAGCAAAGAAAGAGAGCCCACAGCCCCTCCCTGCTCATTTTCCTCTGTAACCCAATAGGCTTGCTTGAGAGCCTCGCCTTGGTGGTCAGCGAGGTCAGGGGAGTAGGCTGTAACAGAACAGTGAAGTCAGACAGTCGCCCCCTGCAGCCTGAGTGAACTACAGCAGATCTCGCAGAGAGCAGACGATGTGAATGCAGTAGAAGCCTGTCTGTTAAGTCATGAAATTGAATATGATAAATATTGAAGCTGAAACCATGATTATTTAGAAACCTGCAAACCTGCAGAGCCTGTACAAGAGCGCTGATATTGAAAATTTTACAGAAAAAAAAAGTTTACAGAGAAAAATGATTTTAAAAAGTGAATAAACAGGGCTTTTAAAAGGTAAAATGAGAAAAACAACAAAGAGATTTACATTTTAGAAGGAAAACAAGGCTCACAGTTTCTGCAGAACTTCTAGCCAATGAGGATTGAGCTCATCATCAAGTCGTCGTGCAGCTCGTGATTAACAACTGCACAGCTGCCTTGCTTGCTCACGTCGCACGTCATGCTGGTGGTACCGATGCACACAAAACAGCCCGAGTGGCACCGAGCCAGGCGGCGAACAGTCTGCGTTCCATCAGGTTCGATCAAACGAGCCTAATGTGTGGAACAGTGATGTCATTGGCCCCGCCCCCTCTCGCTGCTCAGATGGAGTAAACATGCACTGGAAGCTCCTTCGGGATGTATTTCAGTTGGAAACGAGTGAGTTTTATGATGAAACTCCTGATCTTGCTGACGTGCTTTATAAGTCAGTGTTGTCACACAATGAACCACTTCCATCTGAAAGATAGTTTTAGCTTGGATCACTAATTCATCAAAGGCCCAGCAGGCAACCCTCGGCGGATGTTATACCGTGGGCAGATGTCACTATCCTTTCCTCGTTCCCATTTTCTACAACAACATTTCCGAAATGTGCTGCCTCGAAAATAGAGGCATCTCGGTGCTGAGTGTACAACGTTAATCACACATCACCCTCTTATTGCGGGAGATAAAAGCAGATAAAAATGTCTGACGATGACTTTAGTGCCGTGAGAAAGATGTTAGAATGATAACAGTCACAGTGACTAGGGAAGTGGTGTTATTACATTTTTGGAGGGGCTAGTGCAGCGGAGATAAAAGGCAAAAGTGAAGGAGCCAGTGGATCAAAGGTACGCTGCCGAGCTTTATTACGGCGGAACAGGACGAAGGAGTGCTTTCATGGCTTCTTTCTTCCTCTGTATATTGGAGAGCAGCTGTGATGTTTGTTTTGTGAGCTTACTTCGAGCTGTCTGTATGAAATAGAGGTTCTAGGCACGCCGGAACACACAACACGTTCTTCTTTCCATAAAATAAAGAAACAAAGTGTTCCTCTGCAGAAACCGAGGCTCTAAACACATATGGTGTAAATATTTGATTTGAAGCTGCATCGGTGGCAGAGAAGAGGACTTTGAGGAAACTACTGGACGTTATGGACGATGCTGGTCACCCTCTGCACACCATCATCAGCCACCAGAGGAGCCTGTTACCGACTGCTCCTTCCCAAGTGCAGGAACAATAGACTTAAACTCCTTTATCTCTCAGGCCATCTGACTGTACACCTCCTCTATCTATCTATCTATCTATCTATCTATCTATCTATCTATCTATCTATCTATCTATCTATCTATCTATCTATCTGTCTGTCTGTCTGTCTGTCTGTCTGTCTGTCTGTCTGTCTGTCTGTCTGTCTGTCTATCTATTTTAAAACAAAATTTAGATATTTGTTCGAATTTGACCTTGTTTTGATAAAAATGTGTGTGTGTGTGTGTATGTGTGTGTGTGTGTGTTGGGGTTGGGGTGTGGTGGGGGTAATCATTTATATATGGGTATTGGTGGGGACACGTCAATTTACACCCATGGATCAAATCACTGGTGAGGACAACTGAATAAATGCTGTCCATGCTAAACCTACGTCCATATTCCAAAGTGTTTAGATGCTCAGACACTCTGGGAATGTTCACATTCTCTGTTCCCCATAAATCTAAACATCTACTTCTCTCTGTCTTTTCCGAGCTAATGGCGGCCCACTGGCCCAGCTGAAACTGATAAAAGGCTGACCTCAGGCACCTCCTGTTACCCCTGCCCACCAGCTGTCCACCTTCTTGCTACTGGACTTGGACTAGTTTCCCACCTGCATCAGTGATGATGTTGAAATTTTACATGGACCCTAAATATCTCCTCCTGTTACGGTGTTATGACCACCATCAGTCCATCATCATTTCTCCGGCACTCGGCCACAATAGAGTTTGCTGTAGACTGGGATTTCTGCCACTGTTGGTAGATCCGTAGGACTGTGAGCGTCCGGCTCCTTTCTTCACACTATGGCCTTCAACCCAAATACCGTCACTACTTTTAACCTCTGTGACTCCTTCTGAATCTCACTGCACACCTCGCAGGTGTTTATAGCCCAATCATCTGTGCTCAATGCCATTTGTAGGAATTTGAAGTTATTACCACCTTAAACCACCCATTTTTGTCCAGGGAGGACAAAAACATTAATCATGTTTTGATCAAGACATAAACTGTGAAGCACAGGAGTGGGTCCATCATGCGTTGGGGTTGTCTTGTCACCAGTGGTACTGGCAGTATTGCACGAGCTGAGGGAAGTATTCCATAAAATAAACCGCAAATTCTGGATGCCGATGTCAAACCATCTGTTGAAAGGCAGACCTCAAACATCCCATGGGCTACCGGAGGAGACACAATCTGAAGCTTTTGAAATTTCCCTCCACAGTCTGCAGACATAAATATCAAAGAAAATGTGTGGATAGACCTTGAACAAGCTGCAGAGGCAAGATGACCCAAGCATATCTCAGGACCAGAGGCCTCCTTCAAAGAGTGGGAACAAATTCCAACCACAAGAACTGAAAGACTTTAAGTTGCATGATTTGCAAGACGTTCTTTCTGCCAGAATGCATGTTTTTAAGTCTTCATACTGAACACTGATTTTAATATGTCTTGGTTATGAAAGAATGCAACCCTACAGGGTTTGCTGAGAAGTGTGTTTGAGGTGCTACAGAGGCTGCGTGCACATTCATTTACTTCGCAATTAAAAACAATTGGGTCTAATTTGTACAATTGGGTGTTAAAAATACCACGTCTTTAGCCAACACAGCTGTTATGTTGCAGTTTCTAAGTTAAATTTGTTAATAAGGAGATGCAAAGATATTCAAAGAAGTGTCGTAAACCAACTAGCAGACTATAAAAAGACTGTGTCCCCGCTTAGTTTGGCAGATTTTTATCGCAAATGAAGAAAATCTCACACTAACTGACTAATGATCACACAACACAAACTCAACCTGCTGCTGAACTGAAACAAAAATACCCCCAAAATACGCCTGACATTACCTACAGCAGCGTTTCTCAATCCTGGCTCTGGCAGGGGTTGGGGCAGGGGTGCCTCCAGGACCAGGGTTGAGAAACATTGACCTAATGGACTGATGGAAGTACAGATTGCTGTGGTCATTGTTTGTGCTCCTTTAACGCTGACTCAGTATGAAAAACTCCTTTGTGTGGGAAGTAAGCAGTATGTATTGGAGGCTTTTCTGTGTATGAGGTTGATCAGCAGATAACACACAGAAAAGGATGGTTCTTTAAGGGTTTATTAATAAAGAAAATGGTTCTATATAGAACCATGAAAACTAAAAGAACCCTTTGCACAATTAATGCATTCTTCATGTGTAATCTAGTAGAATATACTGGTCAGAGACTCGGTCTGACTGACTCTGAGAGTAATCTAGTAGCGTATACTGGTCAGAGACTCGGTCTGACCCACTCTGAGAGTAATCTAGTAGTGTATACTGGTCAGAGACTCGGTCTGACCAGACTCTTTTTAATTTATTACTGCAGCATATCAGTTGTTAGAGGTGGATCATAATCAATACTGTCCAGGCTGTCACATTAGGCATGAGAAACGTAAAAAAGTGATCTAAACTGTATTATTTACAACTGTAATAAAGTTTGTTAGAAGCTTTTAAAGCCGATTTTGAGTCACCAAAAAGGACAGTGACATGTATTGTTCTGCAACCCTCATTTAATGAATGCGACTGATCTTTTGCCCTTTTATGATCACGTAAATGGAGGAAAATGTGAAACACTTGCTGAATATTCATGATCAAGCTTCTGTCTCTAAAAAATGCCACGAGAGGAAAGAAAATGTGTGTTTTTTGTCCAACCTCTCCATTTACGTATTGGACATTTGTGTATTTCAGTATAACGTCCAACAGTGTTCAGAGACTCTACTGCCATGTAGTTCCAAATTGTCCTTTAGTAACCTTTAGAATTCTGTGGGTTAACTTTACATACTTTTATTCGCCCAAATAAAGCATTTATAGGAGACACATGCCAGACATTGTTTTCAGGAGATCTTTGGCTATGAAAATTCATCTTCATTTCTAATGTGAAAATTAAAAGAATATAAATATTTCAATTAATTTGACCATGTTTTGATCAAGAAAATTACTTGTGCTTTCTTTCTTCCTGCTTACATTTTACAAACCCTGTTGGAAATTGAACATCCAGAGTGTTTCTGGATCATTTGATATGATTACACTGACAACAATATTTGTAGCTCTTTGATATGTTTGAAAAGATTGTCCTTCATTATTTTTATAATTTATGTATCAGTGTTTTCTCTTTTTAGGACTTTTATTCTGAATTTTGAATATTGTGTGAGCACAAAAAGAGAGCAAACCGCCTCTCCTTTCTCATTTGTAACCCAATACCTGGGTCAGTGATGCCATCAGTCCCGCCCCCTCTCTCTGATCAGTCAGAGTCTGTATGCAGGTTGAGCATCAGCCCCGCCCCCTCTCTCTGATCAGTCAGAGTCTGTATGCAGGTTGAGTATCAGCCCCGCCCCCTCTCTCTGATCAGTCAGAATCTGTATGCAGGTTGAGTATCAGCCCCGCCCCCCCTCTCTGATCAGTCAGAGTCTGTATGCAGGTTGATCATCAGCCCCGCCCCCTCTCTCTGATCAGTCAGAGTCTGTATGCAGGTTGAGCATCAGCCCCGCCCCCTCTCTCTGATCAGTCAGCGTCTGTATGCAGGTTGATCATGTTCACGTGGACAGAGCAGTAAACATGCACTGGAAGCTCCTTTCACATTTAAACTGGGATTGAATTCAGTTGGAAACGAGTGTATTTTAGCTGTTGTCTGACCTCGATTACTATCGTGTCTGTAGGCTTATCTGATCTGAGCCTAGAAAATAGGCATTTAGCTGCCAGCAAAGTACAGATCTCGGGTTCTAAGAGTTAACTGCTTCCTGAAACTTTCACGTAACTGAAAACACACTCTTCCCTAATTTTCAAACCTTGTCATTTGCTCATTAACCTGGTCGGATACTCTTGCTTTTCTCCGTTCTGATTAATCGCTCATTTTTCAAAGACCGCAGTGTGCCTTTTAACTGCTGATTAGGGATAAATACAGTTTTGGGGAGGGTGTTTTTGTAGCACCGACATCAGTCGCCTGGAGAACCAGCCAAAATTGCCGTCAGAAGACGGATGTGAATGTCTGCTTGAATGAGAAAGAAAAACAGGGTGGGCTTTTATTTTCTCTGCGTTTAATTCGCTGTTTTGTTTGGGGTCTCTGTTCTCGGTCCCAGTGCCGGAGAAGACGAAAGCCTCGAGTCACAGACAGCACTTCCAGTAGATGAATGGGCAGCTGGAGAGAAGCATGTGTCATGATGAAGTGAAAAAGAGCCGCTATGAAAAATTCATACATTTCCATTCTTCAGAAAAGCCAGAATTACTGATAGACTTGGCGGAGCTTCGGTGTTTCGGGTTGTCAGAGTTAGAAACAGCACTTGTTAGGCAAAAAGGTTTTGTTTATGTTCTTGGTTTGGCAACAGTGTTAATGATTTGGCTACTATGGAACGCTGCAGGGCATTTTATTATTCTGATCCCGAAACCCATTTCGCACCAGTTCTGAATGGGTCAACCAGTTCCATTCCTAAATGGCAGGCCTCTTTCACAGCGGGGCCGGACGGTAGGGCTGGGCAATATATCGTGAATATCGATATATCAAAATATGTAACACAGGATTTAAAAAAAAAAAATCAGTGATGTAATATCACATCTGTTACACAGGTTACCATCTACAATTTCATAAAAATAAAAAATACAAATACAAAATAATCAAATCGGTCGTCTGTAAATGGTCTCGTGTCAGGAGGGACGATGCTGTACAGAGTCTTGTTCAGATAATGTCGTAGCAACTTCATAACTAAAGGTTACTGTTTAAATATGTCCAGAAATGATTCACGTAACTTCTATTCCAACCAGGGAACGAATGTGTGCACCAGAAACAAGCCTGTAACTTTACATTTTGGTACAAATAAGGACGTACAAATTCCAACTCTGCAGAAACTACCTGTTAGCTGAAACAGTTGAATATTAAAGTAGAAGACAAGTCTTTGATTAAAATGTTTCACACTTCAGTGAGGCTGAGTGGTTTTTGTGCACTCCCTCTTCAATGCAGCCACTGAAAAAGCAGTTTGCCGGGTCTTTAATGTCTGAGTAATGTGATGTGCACATCCACTCCTAATGAGAATGAAAATTATTCTTGAATGGAGGCTGATTACATCGACAGGAGTTAGTGAACTTGTCATCAGAAAATGTTCATTTAAGGCCATTAATCTTAGCATAAGCCTGCTTCTTCCAGTCACACTGAAAGTGTCTCCGAATGCTCTCCAGACCCTTCTTTAGATGATCGCTAAAGAACACTGCATCATTAAGCATTTACAAACTAGTGCATATATACATTTATGAGGCACTGAACAGGTCATTCAGTGCTATCTGGTCAAGTGCAAATGCCCCTAAAACACATGCACACTGATCAACCATAAGATTAGTTCATCTGTTTCTCTGCAGACTTTATTCTCCTCCTTTCATCCTGATCTTCAATGATCAGGACCCCACAGGACCACCACAGAGCAGCTATTATGTGGGTGGTGGGTCATTCTCAGCACTGCAGTCACACTGACATGGTGGTGGTGTGTTAGTGTGTGTTGCTGGTACGAGTGGATCAGACGCAGCAGTGCTGCTGGAGTGTTTAAACCCCTCAGTGTCACTGCTGGACCGAGAACAGTCCACCAACCAGAAATGTCCAGCCGACAGCGTCTTGTGGGCAGCGTCCTGTGAGCACTGATGAAGGACTAGAGGACGACCAACTCAAACTGTGCAGAAACAGATGAGCTTCTGTCTCTGACTTTACATGTATAAGGTGGAGACACTCAGTAGGAGTGTCTAATAGAGTGGACAGTGAGTGGACACAGTGTTTAAACACTCCAGCAGCACTGCTGCGTCTGATCCACTCGTACCAGCAACACACACTAACACACCACCACCATGTCAGTGTGACTGCAGTGCTGAGAATGACCCACCACCCACATAATAGCTGCTCTGTGGTGGTCCTGTGGGGTCCTGATCACTGAAGATCAGGGTGGAAGGAGGAGAATAAAGTCTGCAGAGAAACAGATGACAGAATCCAGATACTAGTAATATGAACTAGATGAGTTAGCACAGTGCATTGAACTCAGCTCCAAGAGTCAGATACTCTAAAAGGATTTTCTGTCCTCCACTTTGCTGACAGATCTCTAGAAATCTTCATCCTGAGTTCAGTCCCACCACTCTATACATCACTGTATAGATTTAGTCTGGGACATTTGGACATCTTAATGCCTCCGTGTGATTTGGTCTAGCTCAGTGATTTGGTGCTGGTTTTAAAGGGAACCCAGATGGTTAAGACAGAATGTTGACCATTCTTTTTTTTATTTTCTAAGCTGGAGAGGCTGAATGATATATTTTTGAGGCAATTAAGATGTTTTAGCTCACAGAGAGACATGTTCCATGTTTATACAACAGGTAGTTATGGTTGCACGTGCTGATTGATTGAGCAGCGTTCGAACCGTGTTGTTATCTCACCACAACAGCATGTTTTTTTTTTCTCAAACACTGTATCACTGCTGAACGATGCTGCAAAGTAAACGACAGCAGAAGCTCCTGTAGTAATGTAAGTGACCCGAGAAAAAGAGCGAAATGAAACTAAAAGCTTTAAGACAGAGTGGCGGACCTGGAGGTGGATCTGCCAGTTTCTCATTGCCCTGGTTGCAGGTTAGCTGCAGCCACATAGGAGGACTTAAAAAATGGGTCCTATAAACTCAACCCTCACTGGCTCAGTAGGACGCATATGGACACAGAGACTACTTAGAGTCAGGGATGGTTGTAGCTCAGAGAAGTGTTCACTTTGTGGTTTGTGGTTTAGGGGTTGGTCAGTCATGTGACTCTTTCCTGTGGGTTCAGATCACAAGAACACAATAATAAAAATGGATTGTGGGGAACATAGAATAGCAACCATAACAGCCCACATAAAAAAACCCAACCAAAAATAAAAATCAATTCTGAATAATACCATTATATTCCTAATGAGAGTGCCAGGATATCATTCTGAGTGTGTGTGTGTGTGTGTGTGTGTGTGTGTGTGTGTGTGTGTGTGTGTGTGTGTGTGTGTGTGTGTGTGTGTGTTGGGGGGGTGGGGAGGGGGTCATGAAATGCCTGCTTTGTCTGTCAAGAGAATTTACAACCATTTAGAGCTTCAGAACAGACAGAGGAAGCATGGCCTACAGCGATATTAGTGCACTTTCCCCGCAAATGCATGTGAACAGGGTCTAAATAAGCTGAGAGCAGTACAGTATGTGGCAAACAGGGAAGCGTGATGAAGGTTTCTAAAAGGAAAGAAAGGAAAGGTTGTTTTTCTCCACCACTTCAATGGGCTTCAGTCAGAGCACTTAAAGCCACTCTCTTTAAACTCTTAAAAGCAGTGTTTAAGATACTCACAACATCAACCCAGGCTTGAGGCATGTGTGTGGGGCTTTGGAGAGGGAGGGAGGGAGGGAGAGAGAGAGAGAGAGAGAGAGAGAGAGAGAGAGAGAGAGAGAGAGAGAGAGACTCACATAAGGACAAAGGACTTCTACTTCAAAACACATTAAACCATCAGTAGAGCATTCCCACACACACACACACACACACACACACACACACACACACACACACACACACAAAACTAATTTTACCCTAATCTGACACAATTACAATATTCTAATCGTTCGTCTATCTGGGGAAAATGCCGTATCCGTTGAAGACCAACTTTTCCCATGGCGGACGGGCGAGGATGCTAAATCGGCAGTAGGAAAGCGCTGACTGTGGAATCGTGGCCTGCCTTCCCATGCGCTTCCGCACTTTCTCTCCCCAGCATGCTTAGCATCTCGTTCGCCCCAAGCTCACACTCCGCACAAATTAAACTGTTAATTTTCCAGCTATACGAAGGGGAGGGGGGAGGGGGGGGTCTGATTTCCTCTGCCAGGCCTGAACTCGCAGGATAGGGGATAAATTAACAGCATGGCGACACGCGGAATATGTTATGAGCCTGCATTAATGGGGGAAAATGGGGTTATGGTGCTGTGAAATTGGGCCCGCTTCCACTTTCTTGAAAATGACTGCTGGAGAAATCCTGCTGGAAATGAAAGAAAGTAGCTCGCAATGTTCTCCTGCTCTACTTGCATGTAGGTGCTGGGTTCTCTCAGTGGTTATGTGTAAAACGTAATGTATGGGGTTTATTCAGACAGCATTTACTTACTGCACCAGTGTTTAATCGGGGTTGACGTGTCAGTAATTGTGTTTGAATGCACACCACGTGATATTAGTCTTGATTGTGCTTTCAGTGAAAACCAAGCTCACGCACGAAGCGTTTGAGAAGTCTGAGAATGTTGGAAACGTAGAAAAATGGCTGGCCTTAGGGATGGTCTAATAATGACACACAGCATTTCTGGACGTTGCTCAACATTCTGAAATGCCAAATCCAAAGCTAGTCTGACAAAAGGCTTTGCACGTTGTTCTCAAAGAACTGTCTGCTATGTTTGGGTTCCCAGACGTATGGTAGATGTTGTTGGGATCCCATGGAGATCAGCCTTCAATGCAGCCATTAATGCCAGTAATGCATTCAATGGCAAATCAACATTGAGTCCTTGTCACTATAGTTACAGGATGAACTTTCCATGCAAATGAGTAGCGAGATAACACATATGTGGGACATAATCCCACTGTCGATGCTGAAGGACATGAAGCAACAATGTATTTTGTGCTACCTTCCCAACATCAGCACTGCCAAGGTAACATTGCATTGTGCTTATTGGTTCTTCAGAACATGCTCTATAGCTGCCTTTTTTCTAAAGCAGCACTTAAAGAAGCATATTTTCCATATTTGACTCCTGGAACTGTAGTAGCGAACTCAATTAAAGCCTTTCAGGCTGTCGAATGGCTAAAGCCCATCCTGGGCACCGTCAGCCTTAATCACTGCAGTGGGACCGCCAGTCCTTGGCCGAGGCTTTCTACACAGAGTTCTGCCAGATATCCCTCATTGTGCATAATGAATCTCCTTCCTCTACCGCAAACCACAAACATCTCTTCCAGTTCTTCTGCTGTAATTCACTCAAGGACTGAATGGAGAAGATAGCACTCAGGTTAAGATAACCTTGGTAGCCCCAAGGAGGCAACCACGGTCCAAAATAATCAGATCCTCCTTCCCGAGGTGCCACAGTTAATCAATGTTATTCAATTCCTGTCCAATCCCCAGCCAATCCGAGCAAGACTCTGTCCTTCTTCTTTTGCACTTGAATGAAGTGAGTTTTTCTCCACTCTGAGCTTCTCTCAGACCCGTGAGGGCTTTAAACTGCTGTGAAGATGATGTAAGAGAAAAGCAAAGCCATTGATTACCAGCACCTCAGTGTCCCTTTCACACTCATCAAATATGGTGCCGGATTAGTGGGTGTTCATTGATCCGGTTTGAGCTGCTCACGGGCACATGGTTGTTCTTTAAATGCTCCAAATTATGCTGCAGGTCTTATATGGATAAAAAACCTTTAAATATGGGCTGAAATTGCTTCTGTTTTGGGCTGCCGTGGATTACTTCTCTGCGATTGAGATTCCTGAAGCGTCACTGGCTTTGGGCATCAAAAACATATAAATCCTTATTGTTGCACAGCTCCGAAGAAGAATCCGAGACACCGTTTCTGCTCGGAAACACCTCTTTATTAGAACAATGCCGAAACTGGGAGAAGCCAAGCCATTGAAACAGTGGGAAGGGAACTCACGGTCATACGCTGTTTCTCCATGTGAGACTCCAGCCCACTCTCAGCCCACTCGAAAGAAACTCTCAGCCGGACACGATTAAACACATAAACACAACTTTAACCAACACAACAACTACACAAACTGTCCTTCTCTAAGGCTGAATTCAGTGCCGACCGTTGCCTTGACCACGTGATGCTGCAGCAACACAGAGCGGTCTGTTACCTCACTGTCCCACTGAACACCTCACTCACTGCCAGTGGGCTGGACTGGCCAGTCTGGACAAGTCCCAGTGGGTCGCTATTGGTGTGGGTCACTCGGGTGAAGGGGTGAACCTTCCACTGCACATCTGGCATCACCAATACTCAAGAATGCTTTTACCAAGAACATTAAAGCTCCCTGAGGTTTCCTCTTAACGCCCCCAAAACTGAGGATGCATCGATTGGTGACTTGCTGGCAAGAATGATAGAAGATACTCAGCATTTGGCGGTGATGCAATTGTGGAAGAAGCTGGTCAAACCCACCGTTGTATGTTTGAAAGTGCTCATATTTCACGTAAATGTTGAGCCTGCGTCTGCTTTTACTCAATGAGGTGAGAAATGTGCTCTCCTGTGTCAGCTTTGTGCTGAGCCGGTACACAGCACATCTCAGCAGTCCTCTGGTGTTCTGGTGAATTTGTTCTTGCAAGGTAACTTATCTAGAATGTTCTTCCCAAGAACACAAGCCTGTTTTTATCAAGAAACATCTGTGTTTCTTGATAAAGTTTGTTTCTTGAACTTGGTCGAAGGCCTGTCCTTCACTTTTCCATCTCTTGATTGGTTGCATAAGTTCACCAAATGAATTCAACAGCCTGACCTGCAAAAGGCCTGCTTCCCCCAGCGTCCATCCCCGACCCACCACTGTCTCTCTCTCATTCTGACGTCCCACACATATGTTATCTCACTGCTGATTTCCATGGAAAGTTCATCCAGTAATAACTATATTGTTACATGTCTTAAAAGTACGGATCTCAGCTTCTAAGTGTTAATATGTGACAGACTTCCTTAATTTTTGGAGGAAATGCAAAAATTTCCTGAACTGTTAGTGCTTTTCCACCAAAAGATCTCTGGTTCTTGAACTGGTTCAGTCCAGGCTTATAAGAACTTTGGTGTTTTTTATAGTGAACCACCCCGCATTTATACCAGTCTTAGAGGAACCAAGGATACGTCACAGAATACGTCATCAACAGAGGGGAACACTGAGGTTCTCAGAAGACCGGAACCAGTTCAAGAGGTCTTTTGGAGAAAGGCCTACCAAAGACCACCTTAACCTGAAAAAAGCTTTCTCTGTATCATAAATGAATTTGTCTGATTGATGGAGAATGCACTTTAGAGAATAGAACCTATATGGCACCAAAAAGGGTTCATTTATGGTTATAAGTTTGACATTGTAGCGATAGAAGAACCATTTTTGGTGCCATATGGAGTGGCTTTCCAAAATGTTCTATATAGAACCCTCTGCAGCACATTCTCCATTAAATTAAGGAACTTTTTCACAATTCAAAGAACTCATTCATCATGCAAAGGGTTCTTTGAGTGTTCCTGGTCCTATTTAGAACCATTTTTCCCTAAATATCTCTTGAAGAACTATGGTCTTTAAGTGTGTAGGCAGGAGGGGTCACGGAATGACTTTTTCAGCACTCTCATCTAATATTTTGGTGTAATTATGACCAGTAATCAGTGGCTCCATGTTGAAACTCTCCTTTGAGAGCTGAAACTACAAAGACTTTTTCTCCATCCTTCAATTTTGCTTTCGTTCCTTTCTGCAGTGCAGTTTTCTTTTACTTTCTCTGTTTTTGAAAACTGTCATTTTTATTTTTATTACAGTTAACGAGTACATTCCTTCACTGCTGTACTTCTACGATAATAACCCTGGTTCCCTCTCCCCACTTTTCCCCTCACATTCTCCTTCTGCTCCTGTTTCTGCAGTGATGGAGCAGCGGAGGGTTAGTGCGTAGCCCAAGGCAGCTTTATGCTGAATAATAAAAAAACTCAAATTGCTGGGACCAGGATTAGACTTAAATAAATAATTGGATTCTCCCATCTTTGCAAGGAGAAGTTCAAATTCAAATGGAGCGATTCCATCTACCCTTAGGGAGGATATGGAGCTCATCTGATATGGAGCTACGCTGACACCGGAGTTAAAAAAGGCTCTGCTCTATCCACCGCTGGAATAACTTAGATAGAGATCGACTACAGCACCTTACATGAACTCCAAATGAGGGCACCCATACACTTTTTCTGTTCTTCAGAACGAAATTTCAGACATGAAAATCATTTCGCAGCATCTCTGGATACGTTCTTCTCGATACGTTTTCTTAATAAGATTCACAGTTATGTGCAAATGAGGTATGACACATCCAGGATGGACAAACTGATCGGGTGGGCTGGCTCTGTAGCGGCATGAAGCTGGACTCTCTGGTGACGGTGGCAGAGAAGAGGACTTTGAGGAAACTACTGGACATTCTGGACATTTCATCAGCCGCCAGAGGAGCCTGTTCAGTGACAGCTCCTTCCCAAATGCAGGACCAATGAGTGAAAACTTCATGCAGCACGCTTGATGTAAATCCAACTGGGTACAGTAACATAAGTAATGACTGACTAACACCAATACACGATATGTCCCGAAGTATCCTAACACCTGCACAGATGTTCAACTGTGTGAACCCAGCTTTAATAATCTCCGCAGAACAGCACTCTGAAGTAAACAAGACCCTCTGGAGCAACCACACCAGGCAGGATAGACTGATCTAGTGTAGACTCCAGTGCAGTGCAGTTGGTTTGTAATATGGATTAAGAACTCTGGCGGGAAAAAACAGGTGAATATACTGACGGTAAGCCAGCTGCCTGACAAGTTGAGGTCGGCAGGCTTTGCGCTTTTACTGATGCAGCTTTAGTCAAGTGGAAAATTAAACAAAGACAGGCCGCAGCGCAGGCTGCAGACGCCATCAGGCAACATTTCAACTTCTTCGAGAAAAGGGAATCAAATCCCCATTTACCCAATTGACTTCTTCTATTAAATTGTACTTTCCTTTTGTCGGAGCGTATTTTAGATTTCAGTATTTTTTTTTTTTTAACACCAACCCAGACATCGGTGCGGTGCACTCGAAATTGCATTAGAGTATGTGTCATCTATCTGCACAGATGCTTTCCCCACACCATGATCCTCACAAACACCTTCCCAGACCCTTCTGCCAAGACCAGCTGTGTTTCTGCATCTTACAGTAAACATCACAAGACTACAGTGATAATGTATTCGACCACCATCCAACAATACAGTCACGTGAAAAAGTGCAAACCATACACAGAAGCTCGTAGCAGCTGTGAAACGTGGTGGTGGGAGTGTGATGGTTTGGGGCTGCTCTGCTGCAGCAGGGTGTGGAGATCTCTCCATCATAGAAACCACTATGAGATCTTTATTGTATCAGAGGGGGCTTGAGGAGAACCTAAGAGTATCGGTACAAAGACTGACGCTGGAACATCACAGAGCTGAAAGAATTCCGCATGGAGGAGTAGGAACGTCGTTCTTCAGTCGATATCAGAGACGGTATCCATTATCCATTATCCCCCCATTACACAGTTCCACCAGTGCTAGAAGCATGTGAACTTCATGGAGCATGATTGGTGGAGAAGACACATTTTAGTTACATTAGATACATTTATACCCTACCCTTCTTCCCTTCTATGCTGTCCCGTCCTACCCTGTCTTGTCCTATCCTGTCTGATCCTAACCTATTCTTTCCTATTCTGTCCTATCTTGTCCTATGCAATCCCTACCTGTCCTGTCCTCTCCTATTCTGTTCTAATCTGTCCAATCCCATTCTATTCTGTCCTGTCCTATTCTCTCATATCCTTTCCTGTCCTGTCCTGTCCTAGCCTGTCCTGTCCTCTTCTATCCAGTCTGTTTACCAATCAGCCAGCCTAAGTTCAATTTTTAAAATGTCCTTTTGTATTGTAACATGATCACCTGACATGTTTATCATCACCTGTCTGCTGAATAGAGGTTAAGGTGGTAGACAGCAGTCTTTCAAGTATAGGCCATTATTATTCGTCCATGTTTATTCCCTGTCCAACCTGTCTTCACATTTTACCGTTCCAACATTTTTTGAACTTTTTTGGAACTGGGGTCATAGATCAGAGAGGGCACTGCAGAGGCTCAGACACCCAGGACAGGCTTTCACACACAGGGGAGAAGGGGTAATGATGGTGGCTGCAATTAGCCCGGTGGCAAAGCCACTGCAGAGGAGAGAAATTGCTCTCCTCACGGAAAGCCTGGAATCTGTAGGTGCTGCGTGGGAGATAACAGGTTTGTGTAATGATGCAGGGGTTATCTGCGTGGCTGAGTCCACCACCGATCATGTGCTGCATGTGTTTCAGCAAGTGTCTCAGTCTTAAAGTTATAATTACGTGCGAAGGCGTGTGTGCAATGATGCTTCTCTTTCATTTTTCTTTTATGGGGCAAAGTGAAGCCTATATGATCCAGCAGCTCAGCATTCTGGGTAAATGAGGGGTTGAGGACAGTAATGGCAGGGACACAGAGCTAAAGAGAGCTGTAGTCGATTAGTTTCCAGTTACCACATGGGTGTAGACCATCCTGGTGTAATGTCTTTGCTGGGAGGGGGGGGGGTGCCTAAGCAAATTAGCCATTGAGAGAGAGAGAGAGAGAGAGAGAGAGAGAGAGAGAGCATGTACCTGTGTGCAGCTTATGTGTTCTCTCTCCCTCTCTGCATAGTGTAGCAGCTGTGTGTGTGTGTGTGTGTGTGTGTGTGTGTGTGTGTGTGTGTGTTCTTTCAGACTTCACATTTTCATTGATTCTACCAGGACCCGATGCTGCATCCCTGCACCCTTGGTGCAAAGAGTTTGACCTATAAGTGACCTATGCATATGTACTGTGTTCTCTCACTCTCTGCATAGTATAGTAGTGTGTGTGTGTGTGTGTGTGTGTGTGTGTGTATTTGCCATGTAATAATGATAAATTCACAGAATAGAGTAAACCACTGCCTTGTTTTACTGCTTCAGCGCAATTACCAATAGCAGCCCAATACACATACAATTTGAGAAAACACACACACACACACACACACACACACACACACACACACACACACACACACACACACACACACAGAGCATCTCAAAGACAAACCCATTTCCCCTCTGAATTGGGAATGTGTGAAGTGCTAACTCGGCAAAACAGAGTAGGGTAGAAGTACAGAGGCTATAAATTAAACTTTAGGCAAGGAAATCTCGTTTAAAACCAAATTACTTTTCAAACAAACACTCACATGCCTCTGCGCGCGCACACACACACACACACACACACACACACACACACACACACACACGCCTGCTCAGTCTGCTGCACCCAACAATATAAATCTATCCAATCTCCTGTCACTGGCTTTTAAACAAGGTGCAGGCATGCTCCCGCACACATTTAAATCAATAATATCCTGAATGTAATTAGTTTGTTTCACTCGACATGGTTGCTTTGCATTCATGCATTACTAAACATCTCAATAGGAAACAGTAAGTAGGAGGTGGAATTAAAGTCTGATACAACGAGGAGCACTTCGGCGTCTGCTTTCGGCTTTATCTGTTTCTCAGGCAGAGACTTACACCAGCCAGACACATGTGTGAAAAAGTTAGGACACCCCATGAACACTTCTGACTAACACACTTAAACATATGGACATTTGATTTCCATTGTAACTATGCCATGAGACATGGAGGTGATAAAGGAAAAAGTTAGGAGCCGAATATCTGTATCTCCTCCTTCGTCTGAAATAATGTCAGTTAGATGTTTCTGTAACTGTCTACCGTCTCTGACATCGACTGGAAGAAAGACGTTCCCACTCCTCCATGCTCCGTGATGTTTCAGCATCAGTCTCTGTACAGATGCTCATATGTTCTCCTCAAACCCCCTCTGATGCCATAAAGATCTCATAGTGGTTTCTATGAGGGAGAGATCTCCACACCCTGCTGCAGCACAACAGCTCCAAACCATCACACTGGTTAGTTTCTTGCTCTTGCCTTGTCTTATTTCTAGTTTCCTGGATCCTTCTTCACACACCAGTGTTGAGTTTTCCATCTTGTCTTTGCCCTAGCTCCGCCCAGGCATCAGTGTTCCCACCTGTGCCTCCTTTCTAGCCCCGCCCTCTCTTTATCTTCTCCAGGTCTGTCTAGTCTCTGTCTGTGTATAAGAAGCCTTTTGTTTCAGTGTGTCTTCGACTTTTGTGCATGTATATGTTCACAGCCGGCAGGTGTGAGCTGTTCTTTGGCTTTGTGTTGTTTAGTTACTGCCTCTCTTACTCCCAGCAATCATCACATGTGGCAGCTGACAATTGTTCTAAACGTTCTTCACTTGTAAATGATGTTCCGCACAGTGGAACGTCTGTTTTCTAATTGTTCTGACATCTTTCTAATTCCCTTATCAGGCTCATCTGCATCTACAACCTTCTTCCCGAAGGCCTTAGAGAGCTCTGCGCATCTGCCGATGGTGATTCCACTCACTTCAATAATCAAGAGCAAACCAAACTAATGTCTGAGGTTTAAATTAGACAGGCTCCAAAGTCCTCTCTAATGATGGTTCATTTGCAGCTGATGGGCTGCACCTGATTCTATTTTTAGGGATAGTGATAAATAAACTCATAACACAAATTAAAAACCTATTATTTCATCAATGATTGTAGAGTCAGACTGCATGGCTGTGCGCTTGATTTTCTACACTTGTGCCAATGAAACTGAATGAAGCACCTCGATTCAATGATTAGAGGTGTGTCTCGATACTTTTGTCCACGCTCTACCCCCTGTAAGTGCTTTTAAGCTGGGTTTCATTCAGTTTATCCTCCCTGCGAGTGAAGGAAGGCATGCAACGCTGCTTCCGAGCACATAACATGTATACGCCAAGCTGCTATGAGGAAAGCCTATTATTATTCTCGAACTTTGCCGCCTCTCCTGAACAAAAGCAGGGAAATGCGCACCTCAAAGCACTTGTAGGTGCTTTTAAAGAAACATAAGAGCACGCTACAATTAGATAAGGGCACTTTTGTATTCTCTTGTGTTCGTGTCTCTCTGTCTTTTCACAGCTCTGTGATAACGGCTGCAGGAGCCACCAGGTGAGGAAGGGTCGAGCACTTGGCAGTGCATTACAAACTATGCCCCTCCGCGCAGAAACACACCATCTGAATCACAAGCAACAGTGTGCCCAAACACTCTCGCAGAAAATCATAACCAACTATCTGCAAAGAACAGCCTCAGGGACAATCCGCACAACTTCAAAGGCTAGAAAGTCTGTGGGCTATCTAAAAGCTCCATCAGCCATTGATTTTCAGCCTTTTGATGCAATTTTAAAACCGAGGGTAGCCACGCACAATAGCACTCCGCGTCCTAGAACCTCCAGATGAGAGAAATAGAAGAGAAATAAGAACACAAATTTCATGCAGATTGCCCTTGATCTTGGGGCACATGCCATAATCGTCTAAGATCCATCAATCTATTCAAACATCCATCTATCCATGCGTCCATCCATGCAACCATTCATCAAACAGTTTTTCAAATAGTGCCCATCAGAAGATGTTTCAATGCAGTATCTTTCATCTTCTCTGCCCTATTTGCTCGTTCTCCAGCACTTAGTGTGGTTGGGTCATTGAAAATGCATTGGCTGAGTCAATCTGAGTCTATTTCTGCATGTTTGGAGTCCCCTCAAGGAACATGTGGCTCTCTGAGAGATAAAGAACAAACACACACACACACACACACACACACACACACACAGGGCTTGGAAGGAGGACATTTGAATACGTAATTTTGCCAGTGCAAGAGAGATTTGAACGCAGCTCTGCAGCTCCGAGGAAGCGCTCTGGAGCGCTCTATTGTACAACTACAAACGGCAGCCTTGAGACAACAGAAAGGCTGATCTGAGGGAAGCATGATGGAGCATTTCTCCACCGATGAATGTGAAATGAGCACCAAGTGATGTCTCAAATCTCAGAGGAAGTGTACGTTTCTACGCCGAGCTCTGGAAACGTCTTCTTCGGGTTTCAGGCACTTTGTGCGAAATCATTATACAGGCGGTACGCAGGGGCTTTGAGAGGAATCTGTACTGAGTTGTTTCAACAGGAGATTTGAAAATAAACAAGGCTCATAATGTTCTTTTAACACAGCCACCGAATGCAGTTCTGTAACAGTGACATAACCCTTCCTCACGATTCACTCTTCAGCAATTTAAAGGAACACTGACGGTTTTCCCCACATAATCTTTATCTGCTGCATCTGTAGCGTATATGAGGGTGCTTTCACAACTAACTAGTTTGGTCCAGACTTTCAGACCTTTCAGTTTGGTCTCAACAAAATAGCAGGTGTAGAACGTGCTGAGGACCATGGTACGGACCAACGGGCCACAGTTTGGTCCGGCCTAAAGGGGTCCACAAACTTTTGACCAACATATGGTGTGCCCAAATGATGTGTCCAATAGCGTGTAGAGCTCATACACACACCCAATCCGAAATGTCCTTCAGCTCATACACACACCCAATCCGAAATATCCATCAGCTCATACACACACCCTATCAGAAATATCCATCAGCTCATACACACACCCAATCAGAAATATCCATCAGCTCATACACACACCCAATCAGAAATATCCATCAGCTCATACACACACCCAATCAGAAATGTCCATCAGCTCATACACACACCCAATCAGAAATGTCCTTCAGCTCATGACCGTAAGATACAGATGACCGTAACTGACCGTAAGATACAGATGGTGGAAAAATAGCAGCAGAAATATGTTGGAGTGTTCCAGCATTGAGATGAGAGAGACTGAAAAAGTGAGAACAGCTTGTGAATGACATGTGGAGCACTGGAGAACGGGTCAGTGCTGAAAATCAAAGTCTTCCTGATGGCCATCAGGCCTGAGGCCTTTACCAGCCAGAGCCTGCAGAGAAAGAGGCCCTTGTTACTGTAGGAGTGTCCTCATACACTGTGAACGTGAGGGGAGGACAGAGGGAGAGGGCAGAGCCTGAGGACAGAGGGAGAGGGAGGGGATGAGACTATAGGCTTATCCAAAAAACTTTTATCTTCATTGTCTGAACTCTCTCACATCCTTTGTCATTAATACAAAACAGCTGTTTAAAGAATAGAATGGTAATTATTATTATTATTATTATTATTATTATTATTATTATTATTATTATTAGTAGTAGTAGTAGTAGTAGTAGTAGTAGTAGTAGTAGTATTATAATTATTATTGTTCTTGTTATTATTGATAGCCTTATCAATAATTGAACAAATGTTCTGCAAGAAGGTTAAATAAAAGGTCACAGCCAAGTATGATGGTGCAAGACCATCTCCGCAAAGATCGATATTTCTATGACCACTGTAGCCAATAGCCAATTTTAGATGTTTAAGGTCAGCGGAACTATAGGCAGCATCCCTGGACATACTCAAAAGTACTAAATTAAACTGACAGAAAACCAATGGCAGGAGAACCCATCAGGACAGACCAAGGATTACCTTCAAGCTCAAGAAGCAACAGAATTCATCTATGTCTGAATGACAATGGGCTTCATTGTGAAACATTCAAGTGGAAACCAGTTAGAGACAGACTGGATTTTTAATACACTGGATGTTGAAAAACCGTCATACTTTGAGAAGAATGTTTGCTACACAGAACTAAATGTTCCCCTTACTCTAACCTTAACCTTAAACCTAAACCTAAACCTAATCCTTACTCTAACCCTAACCTTAACCCTAAACCTAAACCTAACCCTTACTCTAACCCTAACCTTAACCATAAACCCTAAACCTAACCCTTACTCTAACCTTAACCTTAAACCTAAACCTAAACCTAATCCTTACTCTAACCCTAACCTTAACCATAAACCTAAACCTAACCCTTACTCTAACCCTAACCTTAACCATAAACCTAAACCTAACCCTTACTCTAACCCTAACATTAACCCTAAACCTAAACCTAACCCTTACTCTAACCCTAACCTTAACCCTAAACCTAAACCTAACCCTTACTCTAACCCTAACCTTAACCATAAACCTAAACCTAACCCTTACTCTAACCCTAACCTTCACCATAAACCCTAAACCTAACCCTTAATCTAACCCTAACCTTCACCATAAACCTAAACCTAACCCTTACTCTAACCCTAACCTTAACCATAAAACCTAAACCTAACCCTTACTCTAACCCTAACATTAACCCTAAACCTAAACCTAACCCTTACTCTAACCCTAACCTTAACCCTAAACCTAAACCTAACCCTTAATCTAACCCTAACCTTAACCATAAACCTAAACCTAACCCTTACTCTAACCCTAACCTTAACCATAAACCCTAAACCTAACCTTTACTCTATCCCTAACCGTAACCCTAAACCTAAACCTAAACCTAAACCTATCCCTTACTCTAACACTAACCTTAACCATAAACCCTAAACCTAACCTTTACTCTAACCCTAACCTTAACCCTAAACCTAAACCTAAACCTAAACCTAACCCTTACTCTAACACTAACCTTAACCATAAACCCTAAACCTAACCCTTACTCTAACCCTAACCTTAACCATAAACCTAAACCTAACCCTTACTCTAACCCTAACCTTAACCATAAACCATAAACCTAACCCTTACTCTAACCCTAACCTTAACCATAAACCTAAACCTAACCCTTACTCTAACCCTAACCTTAACCATAAACCTAAACCTAACCCTTACTCTAACCCTTGTGCATTTTACATAGGCTCAGCCAATTAGATTTCAGGATCAGTTATGTCACTATTTCAGAATTATATATTCTATACATTCAGGTTTAACTTTTTTTTTTACAGAGAATGTGCATCTGAATACCATTATTATAGTCTTTATATTTATAGGTGTTATAGATATATAATATATAACTAAACCATGTATATATATACTACACCAACATACTGCCTTTGAACTCTACAGTCTGCCCTCAGAATGTGCTTGCTGAAGACCTGTGAGCCTCGCGAAGATAATAACTCCACTGCTGCACAGGAAGGTAGCAATTAAGTACCAGTATTTAATCGTTTGATTTCACAACTGTTCCTGAACAGCTGAATACCTAATGAGGACAAGTTCCTCAGACATATTCTGCATTATAATATTATGTACCGCAGATATTTCATTAGCATGCTTGTTAGGGAGGGTGTGCGTGTCGGTGGAACTGCTTGATTTTTTGCATTTTATTCAAAACAGATTGGTAAAAGTGCTGCAATCTTAATTTATTCACTCCAACAGCAGCTTGAAGTCCAGTTGTTCTTACCACAGCCCAGGATTAAATACAGCTTGTTTGCAAAGCTACACCAGATTGACTTTAATCAATGTTTGACATAAAAAAAGCGTCTTGACTTGGCTAAAAAACCTCTTAATCACTTACACTCTTTTGTAGTACCTAGTTGTAGGCAGTGCTGGATTATATATTGATATTTATATCTATATCAGAATATAAACAGAGTGGGATACTGGCTGAGTGATATATCGATATTTATATCTATATTGCGATATGAACAGAGCGGGATACGGGCTGAGCGATATATCGATATTTATATCTATATCGGGATATAAACAGAGCGGGATACGGGCTGAGCAATATATCGATATTTATATCAATATCGGGATATAAACAGAACGGGATACGGGCTGAGCGATATATCGATATTTATATCAATATCGGGATATAAACAGAGCGGGTTACGGGCTGAGCGATATATCGATATTTATATCTATATCAGGATATGAACAGAGCGGGATACGGGCTGAGCGATATATCGATATTTATATCAATATCGGGATATAAACAGAACGGGATACGGGCTGAGCGATATATCGATATTTATATCTATATCGGGATATGAACAGAGCGGGATACGGGCTGAGGCGATATATAAATATTTATATCAATATCGGAGATAGACAGAAACCGGAATCACAGGCTAAAGCGATATATATATTTATATCTATATAGGGATATGAACAGAAGCCGGGATACGGGCTGAAGAAAATATACTTGATATTTATATCTATATAGGGATATAAACAGAAGATTGAAACAATAAACCTCAGTGTGTCAGTACAATGCCCATATATTATGGACATAAATTAGAATCCTGTTTCTGATCTTGGAGACACTGAGAGAGAGAGAGAGAGAGAGAGAGAGAGAGAGAGAGAGAGAGAGAGAGAGAGAGAGAGTAGCTTGGGGCGAAGGAGATGAGGAACCATTTCCTGGCTAATTAAATCATTCCAGGCCTAATAAAATACCTCTGGACACAACATAAGAGAGGAGGCATTATTAAATCATAGCTGATGGCACCGACAGGGACACTTAAAAAGCCATGTCTTGCAGCACAGGTGAAGTTAGATTTTAGAAAGTAACTAATATAAAAATTTCATTATGTGTTATTGCCATTGCGTTCGAAAGAGTGCACTGTCCCGAAAAGAAAACAGAACCCAAATATTACACATAGAACAATTAAACCTTATTGAGGGTGACTCTCATTTTCAAAGCATTTACAAGTTAAAGCGATTGGAGGAAAATTAATATAGAATTTATTCAGAAACTGAAAAATGACTGAACATAAAAGAAAGAACTATACAAACAATTTAACAATACGATAAACTAATTTAAATTAAATAAACCTTTAAGATTTTATGAGGAAGATGAAAAACAAAGTCAAGCCAAAGCCAGTTATAAGATTTCAACCTAATAAATTAGTGGGCAAACTGAAATTTTAAATGTGTAAATAGATTATTTAAGGATTTTGGCATCACTTCCTATGAATCCACTCTTCATATTGCATTGCATGGCATCCATAATTTCTCATGATGACAGCCACAAGCCTGCATAATCCCTCACAAGTACTTAACTCTTTATAAAGCATGACTTTCTAAAGACAGGTTTCATAATGCATTATAATATCTGTTCATAAGAATATCATATACACTAATGTTATAATGCACTATAACATAGAAATGTGATGTGTGAATAAGACACATGCTATTGAAGTACAAAATTTTATTCAGGGCTGGATGAAATATCTTATATATATATAGATAATATGTTATAATATATATAATATCTTATATATATAATATACTTATACTGTATCTATATAAACAGAGCAGGATACAGGCTGAGCGATATAACGATATTTATATCTATATCGGGATATGAACAGAGCGGTATACGGGTTTAGCGATATATCGATATTTATATTTATATCGGGATATGAACAGAGCGGTATACGGGCTGAGCGATATATCGATATTTATATCTATATCGGGATATAAACAGAGGGATATGGGCTGATATCAATATATATACCTATATGAGGAAGTAAACAGGTTTTTAAGAGCCTTTCTTTTGGGCTCATAAGAGCCTTGTTTTTTAGTGAACCAGCCTGCATTTACACCAGTTTTAGTGGAAGACAGGATACATCACACATCATCAACAGAGGGCGCTGCACAGCGTCAATACGTAAGTGAAACGATTGTAGCACATACAGACTACCTGTGAGTGTTAGCTCTTTTTCTCCAAAAAGCCTGGATCAAAACATGGATCAAACATGGATCAAAACATGGATCAAAACATGGATCAAAACATGGATCAAAACATGGATCAAACATGGATCGACTTTTGATGATAAGATAGACGATAGCGATATATTTCCTGGTCAAACTTTTGTTTGTCATGTTTGATGACTAATGTAGCTGGGCTTCTCTAAATAACCTCATTCCGAGTCTTTCTGCCTCTGAGACGCTCAGACTGTGTGGTCGAGTACATATTCATGAGCGCTTCACCTTATTTGGTTTCCCATGTGGTTAAGACAAATTGCTTTGTACTGTTTTATCCAAAACAAAGAATGTTCACCTGATGTATCCCGTTTGGTGTTCAGAGCAACAAAAGAATTGCACACAGCAACGTTTCAGTCAGGGGACATTTGTCTTTCTCCACGGATCCTTGAATTCTTTTTTTCAAGGACAGGTTGGCATTCATGTGTTTTCCTTTATTCTTTTCTTTTCCTTGTTTACTTTTCTCAAGTTGCACCGAGTTGACACCTGCAGACACCTATCATTGTTTTTCGTCACCGTGAACCTCTAGTCATCATTGTTGGTGATTTTTTTTTTCTATTGTTCCTTCTTTCCTGCCTATGATGGTTAGGGTTTGGTACTCAAACTGGTACTTTTTTATTTTTCTTTATTACTCCCCCCATCACATGTGATGCTCCTGACACTAGTGGGGGAGAAGATGAGCACATGCTTCATCTGAAATTGTAATACCAGCCTACCCCTAGAGTTGCATCTTCTCATTTGCATCCTCACTGGAAAGCCAACGTGCTTGGATGAAAGCACCAGGTCCCCAGCTCTGATGCAATGGCTGACAGATGCCTGTGCCGGCTATCATCACATTGAATGTGATGAGGGGAGAGAAGGCCAATTTCGCTCTCCCCAGGACTCCCAGGAATTTGAAATTGTGATCATCAGATCATAGTGCTACCACTTTAGACCATATTTATACAGAAACGTTTACAGAGAGTATCAGAACACTAACCTGATCCACACCGTGAGAACATCCCTCAGCCCAGTACGGTGAGGATCAGAACAATAACAATCTTACTAATGGATAAAGGTGGTACTTGTGGTACTCATCTCAAATGTATAAGTTTATGCAGGCCATGCCCCTCCTCCAGTGGAAATGTTGGTCAAAGGAGATGCTTTTAAAATGCCAAGTGTGAATGGCAATGCATTTTGAGTCATTTGTGATGGCATCACCCTGGACAAATGTTAATGCCAGCTGTGAACGGTGTCACCCTGGTTTGTAAAATGAGAATTTGAATGCTGTGAATTCCGCAAAAGTTCCAGTTCTATTTTGCCAAAACTTTTTCTTTTTTGAAAAGGAATTCTGTGCTGCATTGGCACAGCGGCGATGGCGGAGTGGAAAGAACAGTGGGGTCATGACAGCAGCACACACAGCGGGGAAGTGTGTGTGCTTATATATGTGTGAGAAAAACCAAAGGAGAGAGAGAGAATGTGTGTGAAATGAGAATATCCTCAAATTCCCTTTGAACTTTATGGCTCAGCAGAAGGTGACTGGCTCCACAAAGGAAAGCTTTGGAATGAATGGATAAACCGGTGCTGCTCAGCGATGGCCCGGGGACAAAGCACAGGGAGCGGGGGGGATTTGGAGTAGGGGTGGGGTACTTTGCCATGTAGATGTGTTCTCACAATTCAAAGAATTTCCGCCAGTGGATAAACAGGAAAGCTCGCCGAATGCTTTCTTTCTTCAAGTAATTATGCTCAGGTGAAGCGTTTCTTTATGAATAAATAATCACACGAGATTCAAAGGTGCATACAAAGCCTCCTCACGGGTATTTCTTCAGAACACGTTCAACTAGACAAGCCATGTAAAGAGCATTTGTAAATATAGGATCAGTACTCTTTTTGAAAAGGGAATATTGTCCACTGCAAATTCCGTCTTTTGGAATAAACCCCCCGTGAGATTGCATCCACTCCTTTTGCGTATATATATGTTGAAGGAGTGGAAACACTTATCCCGATTCCCCTTTTTTATATCATTTATGAGTTGGAAAGTGCCAATTTCCCAACCCCTTAAGAACTCTCGCCCTACCACACGCAAGACAAGCACATGCTTTCTCTGATACATGTGAAGTCAGCCTTCGCATCTTTGAACTGATCGAATTGCATCTTTTCTGGGAGTAAATCAATGTCAAACAGATTCCTGTCCTGGTCAGGCCCATCCAGCTGTCGATATCAAGCAGGGATTCGAACCTGCGATTGTTCCTGGTGATCAAGCGAGTGCATTCTGGCACTTATAGTTCAGCTGTGGGTTGAATCATTATACTAGTGCTTTAGAGCGCTGAGCCACTCGGAGTCCCCATTAACTCTTTCAAGCCAAGATCTGCACTTTGGGGGCAGGTACATGTTGTTTTCTAGGCTTCATATCTCAGGATCAGAGTATAATTCAGCTCAGAAACCATATAAAATTCTTTTTCTTTTAAAATCCCACTTTTCAATTCCAGTGCTCTGTCCACGTGTACATGCTCAACCTGCATACAGGCTCTGACTAATCAGAGAGAGGGGGCGGGGCTGATGCTCAACCTGCATACAGACTCTGACTGATCAGAGAGAGGGGGCGGGGCTGATGATCAACCTGCATACAGACTCTGACTGATCAGAGAGAGGGGGCGGGACTGATGATGTCACTGACACAGAAATTGTGTTATAAAGGAAAATGAGAAGGGAGGGGCTGTTTGCGCTCTTTCTTTGCTCACACAGTGTTTCAGAATAAAATATAAAGAGTCAGTTGGAGCTCAGTCACAAAATATAGGCAGCCGAGGACGGAACTAAAGGGAACATACGTTTTTTGAATGTTGCTAAAACAACAGGCATACCTTTTGCATAAAAATTTGCATTATTCACAATTTTCACCAAACAGGTTCATGTCTTATGTCTGCAAAAAAATATCTTTTATCTCTTTGGTTTTTCAGACACAGATTACTGTGATGCACCATATGAAAGCTTTCTGCTGAGTCTGGAGAACAAGATGACAACCAATTTACTTCAATGGTGTGTAATGGTCCTCTTGTTTCTGTGCTGGGATGGGAGTGTGTTTTCAGTCTTGGAAGTCGACTTAATCCATTCAAACTTATTTTTAAGCCTACCCGAGCCCATTCAAATGGTTCCTAATGGGTTCCAGTTATTAGAAGACAGCTTTACGTGCTCCTTTTTAAAATCCATTAGTAAAAGCTTGACCAAACATCAGATCTGAAAATGACTATTACCATTGTGGGCTTTTGTAATGAAAGATAATGGCATATGGTGGCTGAGGACTGTGCAAATGCTTTTAGAACGGTGGCTCGGGTGACATTGGAGATGTTTTCAGTTCAGTTGTCTTCATCAGTCTGGTTATTGGGCCGAGTGTGTGAATCATAGTTAACCGGTTAAGTGCAACTTTTCAGTGCAGGAGGATAAGAGAGATAAACACAGAGACAAAGGCTTTTCTCGAGTAATTGTGGACACTGGTGTGGCATTAACACCACTAACATTTGAATGTATTACTAATCGGTTCATTCTACTTTGCTCTGCGTTAGTAAACAGAAGCTCTTCATTAAAAACACATTTCAGTTTACACAGTATTACCTTTTACATCTAGACTGATCAGAGAGAGGGGCGGGGCTGACGTTCAACCTGCATACAGACTCTGACTGATCAGAGAGAGGGGGCGGGGCTGACGTTCAACCTGCATACAGACTCTGACTGATCAGAGAGAGGGGGCGGGGCTGATGTTCAACCTGCATACAGACCCTGACTGATCAGAGAGAGGGGGCGGGGCTGACGCTAACCTGCATACAGACTCTGACTGATCAGAGAGAGGGGGCGGGGCTGACGCTCAACCTGCATACAGACTCTGACTGATCAGAGAGAGGGGGCGGGGCTGATGCTCAACCTACATACAGACTCTGACTGATCAGAGAGAGGGGGCAGGGCTAATGATATCACTGACCCAGATATTGGGTTATAGAGGAAAATGAGAAGAAAAGGTGAAGAAAGTTTGCTGCCTGTCTTTGCCGATACAGTGTTCAAATTTCAGAATAAAAGTCCTGAGAAGGGATAATACTGATGCCAACATAAATAATGAAAATGATAAAGAAAATTCAGGGTTTATTTTTAGAATGTATTATTATAAATTTCCTCATCAATAATTAAATAAATAATTAATCAAAATGATTGCATTTAATGATTTCTGAGCACAAAACCCACACAATTGTAAATGCAAGTAAATAGTTGGTCAAAATTGTCATACAAATATTTAAATTCTCTTTGTTAAACAAACTTCTTTCCTCAACATCTCAAATGAAGACATATTAGAGGAGTCTAATCTACTGTAGTCTAGTGTGGGGTGGGTGGTGGGGGTCTCTTGCAGCATCGTCACGGTGGTCGTGCAGCCAAGTTGCAGCAGTCCTGCCATAGTTTCAAGGCTGGGATTTCCGTACACATTTTTACACACTGACACATTCTGCTGTAAATAATATGAAACACCATGCTGCTTTAAAAGCACGGCTATTAGTAGTCTGACAGCTTGGTAGGAGTGAACAAGCTGAATAAATAGCTTTGAAATGCCGCCTAGTGTACACACATCTGAGTGGTACAGGGTGCAATTAACAAATTACCACGTTCCTTTAACAAATGGGAATGAAAAGGTATTACAATGTGAGCAACACCTTCTCAACAACAGCATATTTAGGAACTTCTGAGAATTACTGAAGAAAACCAGGATCAAGGAAGAACAATATTTGAAATATCAGCAGTAATAAGCACAGTATAAACAGTCATCTGAAAAACCTTTGTTCTTTTATGTAAACATCTAAACATATGAATATTTGATCTTCGTTTGAACTATATTGAGAGACAATAGAGTTGTAGAGAGACTGTTAGGACACAACTGCATGTGTTACACATGTATAAACTTAAAATGCATAAAAGTAGAATCAGGTGCAAATGATTGGACCGTCCTTAGACAGGACTTTGTCTTATTTAAGCCTCAGACATTAGTTTGGTTTGCTCTTGATTGTTGAAGTGAGTGGGATCCACCATGACCAGACCCAAAGAGCTCTCTGAGAAGAGATCTAAAAAGATCTTGGAACAATTAAAAATCAGCCGTTCCACTGTCCGGAACATCATTTACAAGTGGAGAACATTTAGAACAACTGCTCACATGACTGGATCAGGCTGTTCTAGTAAGTTCAGCCCAAGAGCAGAACCTCAAGATGAGTAAAGAAGATCTGACAATCCTAAAATCATGTGAACAGCTACAGGAAGCTCTCACCACAGTTAATGTCAAAGTGCAGCTTCTACCATCAGAAAGAGACCAATGGGGTGTGATTAATGAGGAAACCCTTACTGTCAAAAAACATCAGGGTAAGACTAAAGTTCTCCACAGAACATCCAGACAAAGAGCAGGATGTCTGGAACAATGTGCTTTGGACAGATGAATCCAAAGTTGAATTATTTGGACACAGTAACAGAAGACATGTTTGGCACAAACCAAACACAGCATTTGAGCAGAAGAACCTCATAGCAGCTGTGAACATGGTGGTGGAAGTGTGATGGTTTGGAGCTGCTCTGCTGCAGCAGGGTGTGGAGATCTCTCCATCATAGAAACCACTATGAGATCTTTATTGTATCAGAGGGGGTTTGAGGAGAACGGAAGAGCGTCTGTACAAAGACTGACGCTGAAACATCACAGAGCTGAAAGAATTCAGAGTGGGAACATCGTTCTTCAGTCGATGTCAGAGAGACGGTAGACGGTTCTAGAAACATCTAAGTGAGATTGTTTCAGCCAAAAGAGGAGATAGAGGTATTAGGACAGAAGGGGTCTTAACTTTTTCACATTTGCTCGGCTCACTGGGAGTCACAGGTGAAAATTACCACCACATCCAGACGGTTGTTGGCCTGATCAGGGTAAAATGGATCAAATGCCAACATTTTTATTTTTAATAATAACATTGTTAATAATAACTGTAATGTCAATCATTTGTTTAAACACAAAAATCTGTTGTCTTTAGCAATTGTACACTGAAATGATGATTTCAACAGCGGTGAATTCCCTATTATTCTGCATACACGCGTTCGTACAAGCGCTCAAGCGTCGTGACGACGTTGTGAATGTAGCTGTTGGAGTCTTGTATGACCTCACATAACCTGACAGTAATTAAAAGCGGTCTACACAATGAGTTCATAATTAATGTTCGCAGTGTTGAGATGTTACTATACTAATATGGGATTACTCTAATGGATTCTCAGTGATACACCTACACTGCTGTCACTGGCAGTGCTGCAGAGATACGTATGCCTCCAAAGTAGAGCCAAACGTTTCGAGAACCAAAAGGCAAAATCCATAACCAAGGAATTACGTTCTGTTCAAAGAATAGAATATTTAATCGTATACTTTGCATTTTATGTTCATAAATAATCTATTATTGCCTTTCATTCAGCTTTAATCGGAGGGCTGCTGGGGATAATCCCCACCCATTGAGTGTCCAAGCCTGGCAGTAACATGGTTTTGTCGGGGCTTCCACCACGTTGAGCATTTCGCTTTACAAAAACAATGCGCCAACTTCGCACCTTAACGTTAGAGAACATAAAAAATAAACAATGCATATATATAATCACCCAATCCACCGTCAGATCCACTGCCAAACCAACGTTTTTCCGGATATTTACATTTATGTATTCATGTTATACAAAAGCACAGATGTGCACAGATTCTTCACACCAGGCTGCATAACAGTGCTTGAAATATGTCGTCTAAAGCTCCGGTGATAATAAATATGCATTGTTCATTTGTATGTGTGTCGTTCCTGTTGTTTAAAGATAAAAAAGACTTTTAAGAATGAAAAGAAAAGCTCAGAGGAATTCTAGCCAATGAGGATTAAGCCCTGTCATCACCAAGCCGACTCTCGGCCTCGCGAGATTATCACGGTCATGTCAATGTGACTCACTGGCGCTGCCGTAAATGTGTATCGGACCAAGAAACCCCAGCATGCGGCGTAGAGAGCCAAGCATTGATCGATCCCATCTAAACAGGGCCAAAACTCAAAGCGTGAAACATTTCCAACTGAAAGCAGGACTGAGGGACGTGTAGCAAAAGTGCAATGAAAGCAAAAACAAATCATTTATCAAAGTAAAATAAATAAAGAAATAAAAATAGACAAATAAATAATGAAGAAAGAAACGTTCATTCTGCTTCATTCTTTTTCAATCTTCATTTTTCAGTTTTTCTTCTAATTTAGACGTCAATTACCCATCCCCCTAAATTGCCTCCCCACTTCATGTGTCTGCTCCCGGCACCAGACGGAGAGATTATCGACATGTTTCCTCCGAGTGACGGATGCCTTCCGCCTCTTTTCGAACTGCCGCCATTTGCATCATTGCCAGGCAGCCATCACGCTTGCAGGAGAACACCGGATCAGCATCACACTTGTATGTGATGAGGGAAAAGTGCCATCTACCCACCCCCGAGGGAGCCGATGGTGAGCAGGTCTCGCGATCCCAGGATCATAGTGGCAGCGCTTTAGCTCGCTACACCCCTCAGGGCCGTATGAATTTTTAATAAATTAGAAATTGATCGTCCTTCCTGTTTATGAGCTGAAAATGCAGTTTAGTTGATGAGTTATTTGTACTGATTGGATATGATATGTGTATCATGTCTGTAGGTGACTCTGATCCTGAGTTACGAGGCCTAGAACACAGCATGTAACTGCCCTCACAGTCCAGATCTCAGGTTGTAAGAATGACTGACGACCTGCTTTGCTTTTCCTTTCGTTTCCGATTTCTGTCTTTCGGCCTGAACGAGCCGCGACTCTGCGAACGCACTCCACACGAATGATCTCGAAATGATAATGCCTTAAAAAATAACCTGCATTCGCAAACACAATCTGTTCTGTTGTTCTGCCCTTGCAAATTACCATGTACAAGCGGACTCCGTGTCCTTATCTAACCGTTAGTGCTTCGGTCCTTTGTCTTAATGCCTCGGAGCTCTGATGAACACATCTCCATCTCACTCCATCATGTAAATCCATCTAAATAAAAGCCGTCGTCTGTTGCAGGAAAACTTTAATTGCATTTTTTCCTTTTTTTTTATTCTTATTCAAACAAGGTCTCTCTCTGCACAGCTTGAGGAGCTGCTTCGGCCGGCGTCGTTGTGCATTCTCCACACCCCACCATAACTACACTAATTCAAGGAGATGATCAATACTAATTGGTCTCTTTGGAAGGCATAACAGTGGCGAGGGAAGGAGCCCGCCTCGGCGGCGTGCTAATGAAGAATTCATACCGCGTGTCTTTGTGGTGAAAGGTCAGCCGTTAGCACAGCCGTCCACTCTCCCTCTCCTCCATTACCTCCTCCTGAGTCCATGCTGTCTCTCTCTCTCCCTTGCTTCTTGCTCTGTCTCTCTCGCTCCTTCTCTCCGTCTCACTCTTTCCTCTGTATCTCATAAATTCTTCATCCCTCCCTTTCCCCGAATAGCTTGGTGGAGGGCAGGGGCCTTGGATGGATGACTGTCGTAAAGGGATGAATTGTGAGTTGAAGCCATGGCATCCATAAGGGGAGACGAGAGAGAGAGAGAGAGAGAGAGAGAGAGAGAGAGAGAGAGAGATATGGTGTATGTATTTTGTGTTACTCTGGGGCTTGCTGTGTCTTCTGAAGCAGCTGCTCGAGGTGACTAGAACAAAGATAGCAGCACTAAGTGGTATATATCTGTGACCGAGGGCAGCCTGGAAGAGTCGGAGAGCACTATTCCCATCGCAAGTCAACCGAAATAAGGATCCTTATTTTAGGCGCGTCCCTAAAAGACACATAACCGATGAACAAAGTAGAGGTGAAAAAACTGACACGGTGCGGGACGCCTCAAAGTAGTGGAAAGAAAAATACAAACAAAGCACAGAGCATGGTCCTTTTCTCCCGTGGATGATACGAACAAACAAACAAACAAACAAACAAATGAAACAAACAAAATAGAAGAATCACATCCCTTTATAAAAGCTCCCTTTACAGTAAAGCTTTATCGATAAATCGGATGTGCACCATTTTCTGCATACGCCAGGTTTCGTCGATCGGCCAAGACCCCAACATCGGGGAATGAAAGCCCTTTGAAGGTCTGCTTGGAGAAAAGGTGCACCTACACCTGTGTGTATAAATATGTTTATTCAGATCTGTTCCTCAGTACTGTGTATGATGCATAACAAGTTCTAGAACAGAATTATGGAGGGTTAATTGGAAATAAATGGGGTGCACTCATCAATTTACATACAACCATGAATCATAAATCACTTTTCCAAGGTTAGTTGAACCACAGACTATATTAATGATATAACCATGAGCCGTGCTGTCTGTAGCACAAAACAGTGTGGGCCAGAATGAAAAAATACCTTGAAAACCATTAAACTGTAAATGAATCTAGTTTATAAAGTGTCAGGGATCTGTGCTGTAGCTGCATTTTATGTATTTATGAAAAGGTGATCAAAATAAACATATTAATGATTGTTAATCTTATTAATGGTTAATCTTCTCCAGAAATTTGTAAGAATTTGACCATGTTTTACTTTTGGTTTATAAGGAGCTGAAAATTCTATAATTTTCATGAGCTATTTGTAATAATTAAATTAGATATTTACAAAGTCCAATAAAAATAAAAATTCATCATTAATGTCCTTTATAATTGTGGTTATTTGTGTAAAAATCAGAAATATCCCTTCTCAGGACTTCTATTTTGAAATTTGAACACAGTCTGTATGCAGGTTGAGCATCAGCCCCGCCCCCTCTCTCTGATCAGTCAGCGTCTGTGTGAAGGTTAAGCATCAGCCCCGCCCCCTTTCTCTGATCAGTCAGAGTCTGTATGCAGATTGAGCATCAGCCCCGCCCCCTCTCTCTGATCAGTCAGAGTCTGTGTGCAGGTTGATCATGTTCACGTGGACAGAGCAGTAAACATGCACTGGAAGCCCCTTTGGTATTTAAACTGGGATTTAATTCAGTTGGATATCACATCTAGAACATGTCCTGTAACTGCCGGCAGTTGTGGATCTCAGGTTCTAAGAGTTAAATACATCACTTTTGATCTGTTGTCTTATATGGCCAGTGATCTTCAGAAGCTGCTGTAAGCAGGCGTTATTGTTATGCAGTGAACTGGCACATATGATGATACTACCTTGGAGGATCACAAGGGTGGATATTGAGATTCTTCCCCTCACTGCATTGGAGAGGTAGAGGAGAATCACACCTGGGGGCCTTTTAGCAAGGTCCTGCCCTTGCAGACGTGAACGCCATGCGAGAAAAAGCAGGTATATGGTGTGTGTGTGTGTGTGAGTGTGTCTGTCTGTGTTTTTATCTCCATACAAATTGGAGAACGAGCGAGGGGCTCGCCGAGCTTATATTCACTTGTAATTTCATGTGTTTTAAATCCGGATAATCTCCACACAAGATTTATTCACGTTCCCTCACACTGGGCCACATAAATGCTCCTCTTTCAGACAGAGAATTCCACAATAACGGGGTTTTCATGGGTTGCAGCTGGGACAGCTGGTTTATTATGGTATTGAATTGGTAGTAATGGTGTGTTGTGTTTTACTGGTGGGTTGATATCATAATGTATTTCCTGTGTTCAGTCTTTGGACAAGGCACCGCTGACCCCTGTGTCCATCAGGGGAGGACATACAAGTATCTGGGAGGACATATTGACAATAAACTGGACTTTACAGGAAGGCCAAAGTCATCTCTATTTTCTGAGGCGCCTGAGGTCCTTCAACACCTGTCGGATGATGCTCAGGATCTTCTATGAGTCTGTGGTGGCGAGTGTGGTCCTCTATGCTGTTGCATGGTGGGACAGCAGGCTGAGGGTGGCAGATGCCAACTGTGGGAGCTGGACTCTGATCGGTGTCTGAGAGGATGTTGTCTAAGCTGCAGGCCATTATGGACAGTGACTCCCATCCACTCTACCAAACAGTGATGAGACACAGGGGCACTTCCAGGGCAAGACTCATCCCACCAAAGTGCACCACAGAGCACCACTGGGGGTCAATGCAACTTGTGGCCATTAAACTCTATAACTTCCCCTTTACTGGGTGACCACTATGAACCACTACAGTTCATCTGTGCAATAACTCCTAAACTGCTCATAACCACTAGATTTTCATAAGCATCTTAACATGTATATATTACAAAGTGTTCATTCTGTTTATTTGTTTTATATTGTTCTGTTTTATCTTTTATAATAATGGGTGAAACGAATTAATTAATAAATGAAAGGATTAATAAAGCCTTTCTGATTCGGATCTGATTGTGGATCAGCCTTTTCACTGAGCGCAGGCAATTTCTGGCGACAAAGGCAGAACAAATGGTAGTGCTCCAGTGTTAAGCTTCATTTATGCAAATTAGGAGGTAAAGGACAGGCCAATCACCGTTAGGAATTAACCTGGGTGGTGTGCGTTTTGTCTGGGCCACTGTAAAGCAGCCTTTAGGGTTCCTAGAGCTGCTCCTACTAGAAATGGAGCTCATTGTTGCAGTGTCAGACTGTACTAAACAAGGGTGGAATTTATGGGGAACTGATTTCTCATGAGGATTTTTATGTTTAGTGGGAACACAACTGATTTGTGGTTAGAACGGGCTGAGAAGGTACCTGCTTTGTGGTCAGTGTGAGTTTGTATATGCTCCGTAGCAACTAAAGTATGGAATACTGTAAAGTATGGAATACTGCCATGGCATTTGTTTGCCACCAGTGCTGAGAAACCAGCAATTTGGGTGGCGAGAAGCAAAAAGCCACTGCCAGTGTAAACCTGAGGCATCAGAACCTTGTACAGATATTGAAATATGTCCAATATTTTCCAGAAAACTCTTCCAACTGCTGACACAATCATTTCTTTACACATACTCAAGTCTACAGAAGGGGTGCTCCTGATCCTAAGGTATCCACTGCCAATGTCAGTTGGAGGGGTATAAAGCCCCCTGCGTTGAGTCGTGCAGCAGAAGAACTGCATTCTCTGCAGTAATGAAGCTCCACACAGCTCCTCTGGGATTGGCTGAAGTGGCAGTAACTGACCCTATGTGCATATGCGAATGCAATCAAAACCTCACAGTAATGTCCGAAAACCTTGTAAAAAAATTCTCCCAGAAGAGCAGAGGCTGCTGCTGCAGGAAGGCGGGGGCTCACATTAGAGGGACTAATGTCTATGAAGCCAGTGTGTGTTCACATTTGGTATCTCCACTCTGTCTCAGCGTCTCAGCGTCCCTCAGATTGGACGGTTTGCATTTTCATTTACACTCAGGACATCAGATCACATGATCAGCCTATAAGACACATGACGGAGCCTCGTGTAGATACACACTATCCACTCTATATTCACAAAACTGTTAAAGATGATAACAAAATTTACCTTTTTGGTGAAATACTTTGAAATAATTTGTTAATATTTTTCTTATTTGCTAATAAAACCACAATTATGAAATGTTGTAAGATTGGAGGATACAGACCAGGAAATAGGAGACCGTTCCTCTTTACAGAATCTTTCCAAATCCTCCAGTTCTAAGTCTGGTACGGGGGGTTTCCTCCCATGAACTGCTGCTTGCGTGCTTAGGGTCGTTGTCTTTCTGCATGATCCACGTTCTCTGGAGATTCAGCTCACGGACAGAAGTCCTGAGATTTGTCCCTGGCCCAGATTCAACAAAACAAGCCGGGATAAGGTTTTTATGGGGGAAGGCAGAGTTTTCATTTCACCAAACAACAATTCTCATTTAATATCTGTCTTTTGTCTCATCCAAAATAGTGTGTGTGTGATTAAAATCCATGAATAGATAATTATATATTGAATATAACATTGTTCAATTCTTATTCTGTTGTATGTCTTTAATATCATTTCAATAAAGGTTCATTACAAAACCCTCTCACAGGTGCTGATAGTTGTTGTCCCATGTGCCCCTTATCTGGATCTTGTCCAGGTACGATTTGTCCATATTCTGTTTACACCGAGACACGTTAAAGTAATGTTAGACTGAAATCCAGTTCACTGACATCTTGCTCATAGATAACCCACCGGCATTCTCTTCTATAGTCTCCAGAGAGGACGCCAGGCTGGAGCTGCAGTAATGAATTTTATAACAATGGTGTAAAACACAAGCTCTTTTATGCAGCTTTTGTTTCACCGTCTGTGACTTTGCTGGGTTCAGACGGTCCTTGTGCACTCATGAACTCGTAAATCACAAAGACACCGATCCACAAATTACCGCGAAGAATGTGAGCGGCTGGCAGTGTCATAAATACGGGCAAGGTCCTTATTACCTGAGCTTGTTTTATGACATATCATCAGAGGGTTGGTTCCACGATATCACCTGAACGCTCTCAAACAATGCAAATCAAACAATGATACATTTTCAATGACGTCCCCGTTTCTATAAATCAGCCTCTAAATCAATAGGCAGCTGTTCAGTGATTGGCCATCCTGGAGGATGTCCCTGCTCTGTACTAAATATAGAATTTAAATTAAAAACTGAAAGAGCACCATCTACCCCATTGACATACACTATGTCCAAAAGTTTGTGGACACCCCTTCTAATGAATGCATTCAACTATTTTTAGTTTCACCCATTGCTGACACAGATATGCAAAAACACATGCAGATTGTCAAGTCGCCATAGAAAAGTATTGCCAATAGAATAGGTCTAAGCATGAACCTGCTGACACCATGTCTAATGCCAGGTGTGGCTAGAGGTATAAAAAGACCCCCAGCATTGAGCTGTTGAGCAGTGGACCTGTTCTCAGGAATGATAACTACTTTTGGGATGGTGGAACATCCTCGAGGGTCCTATTCTATTGGCGGTACTTCTCTACAGGGAATACTGTGTGTGTGCATTTGCACATTTGTGGCTGCGGGGCTGAGGCTCAACCTGCATACAGACTCTGACTGATCAGAGAGAGGGGGCGGGGCTGAGGCTCAACCTGCATACAGACTCTAACTGATCAGAGAGAGGGGGCGGGGCTGATGCTCAACCTGCATACAGACTCTGACTGATCAGAGAGAGGGGCAGGGCTGATGCTCAACCTGCATACAAACTCTGACTGATCAGAGAGAGGGGGCAGGGCTGATGCTCAACCTGCATACAGAGTGATCAGAGAGAGGCGGGATAATGATGATGTCACTGACCCAAATATAGGGTTATAGATGAAAATCAAAAAGGTAGGGGCTCTTATAAATTTCAGAATAAAAGTCCTATTCTGAATATTAAAGGATATTCAGGCTGTTCTTTTATTTTATTTGGACCACTCTCAAGTATTGTTATCCACATATTATATTATACATATTCTTGTCAGTCTAATCCTTACAAAAATGTAATCAAAGGTGTTGCACCTTCAGCTCAGAAACACCCTGGATGATCAGTTTCCAACAGAATGTCTGAGATAAATAATGCTAATAAGCTTAAAAGAAAAATTCCAACATTCTCTTAAAAAATCTCAAATGGAGACATATTTCTACTTTTTGGTGAATCACAACACGTCAAACTATGAAACATCCCATGAATTTGGCATAAGGTTCTTGTTAACTTGCCATGATGTTTTCTCCAGCTGCAAATTCTGAATTCTGCACTCTACATTAACAATAGTGTTAAATGTAGTTTAAACATATTTTCGGCTGCATTTTACCGGACAAATGAAGTCATGTGATTTTTATTGGAGGATGTTGGAAAACCCAGGGTGTTCTGACTGCAGAAGACCTGCCTAGGCAGCTGAAACAACATGCAGGAGTGAATATTTACTTTCTGGACCAGGATGATCCACCTCAGGATGACCCACCTCAGGATGACCCACCTCAGGATGACCCACCTCAGGATGACCCACACTCGAGTAAGATTAAACACGACCTTCCTTTAACTCTCAGAACCAGAGATCCACACTTTATGGGTTTGCTGATACAAATGGTTGCCCCTAAAAATTCAAAAATTTCACTCCTACCCCTCCAACACACAATAACCCACCACCACCATGTCAGTGTCACTGCTCTGCTGTGGTCCTGTGGGGTCCTGATCATTGAAGATCAGGGTGAAAGGAGGTGAATAAAGTCCACAGAGAAACAGATGAACTACAGTCTGGAATTATAGAACCACAAAGAGCTCCGGTGTGGTCAGAGGAGATGATAGAATGGACAGTACGTATAGAAATAAGGAGGTGTTCATAATGTTGTGGCTGATTGATGTAAATCTACCCTTGCTTGGGGCCAGCTGCACCTACAGTGTGCTTCAGACCACCTGCTGAAGTGATTAAGCCATCAGAAAGCACTCTGCCTCCCATGTGTCACGCTTACATTTACACTCGGCTTTTTCTCGGATCGCTGTGCGGTCAGATCGCTGTGTGGTCAGTAAGGTGTAAGCGTAAACAGGCCGGCTGTGAGAGTTACAGCCGCCGCTTCTTCACGTGCAATCTTTCCTGTTCTCACTCTTTCGCCTCCACAATTATTTCCATTTACTGGACGAGGTTACAATTTTCAGGTTGTCACTATTTCTATGCGGCTTTCGCTCGGTCTCTCCATCTCATATCCTTCTCTTCGCTTCATTTCCTTTGCACTGACTTGGTCTCTCTCTCTCTCTCTCTCTCTCTCTCCCTCTTTCCTCCCTCGCTCTATCCCTCCACCTAGCCTGAGGCGCGTGCCAGCACAAGCAGAGGGAGATTTCTGATTAGGTTTCACTCTGGTGCCCTGGAAGTGGCCAAATAATGAAAATACCATAATGTAATATGATTTTATACAAAGAGCATCTACAATAAATACAGATGGATTTGCTGTGTGTGTGCGTGTGTGTGTGTGTGTGTGTGTGTGTAGGTGGGTGTGTGCTCACTTGTAAGAAACACACTTCTATCATCTGAAGACTTCGAAAGCTATTTTCATGAAGGTTTTTTTTTTCATAAAGGAAAATTATTGTTTCAGGCAATAATTATATTGAGGTTGTCCTTTTCCGTATCAATTTTAGCCTTTGTTTCAGAATGCAGAAGATAAGTCAGCATGGGGGAGAGACAGATTACGCCTCCAGAACATTTTATCCACAGAAAAAACGCCTACTATAATGGATTTTACACACCAAACACGGGGCAGAGCACAGAACTTTAGTAGACACATAAAATTATTCTACATTTGAGTGGAAAAATTGGAGTTCTACCACTGACTGTAGTCCATCTTTGGTCAGGACCCCACAGGACAAGCACAGAGCAGCTATTATGTGGGTGGTGGGTCATTCTCAGCATGTTAGTGTTTAGACACTGTGTCCACTCACTGTCCTCTCTATTAGACACTCCTACCGAGTGTGTCCACCTTGTAGATGTAAAGTCAGAGACAGAAGCTTCATCAGTGCCCACAAGACGCTTCTGGTTGGTGGACTGTTCTCAGCCCAGCAGTGAGACTGAGGGGTTTAAACACTCCAGCAGCACTGCTGTCTCTGATTGCAGTAACGCACCAGTGTCACTGCAGTGCTGAGAATGACCGCCCACACCCCCATGCTTAACAGCTGGAGAGATGTTGGAGTGTTTTGGTGAGGACACAGCTCTCACAGCTCTCTCTCTCTCTCTCTCACACACACACACATACACGCGTGCACACACACACACACAGTTCTGTATTGTTTATAGTAGTGGTGGGTTAATGTTTATTACTTCATTAGTAATTTAATCTCCTCGTTTGCAGCCCATAAAACACACAAACCCAAATTTATAGTTGTGCTAATTACTGACAAAATTACTGACGTGGGGAAGATTATACTGATGAACGGTTCTGAAGGTTGGGTTAGGTTCCCTAACCTGCACTGTTCCCATTAACCTCCACCTTAATTACGTTCTACCACAGCTGACACGGGGTCTTCTTAAGGTCAGTGTCAGTTGTTGGATGTAGCTTCGTGCTCCAGCTTGCTTGAAGAACCATTTAGTGAACAAAGCTCTGACTGTGGCAGATTGGTGTTAACATAGTGGAGACCACCGTGACACCGTGTGGGGGGGTGGGGGGGGTGGACAGAAGTCCAAAATCATTCAGTTCAGGCTTTCAGGAGCTTTAATTTATTTCTAATCGTGGACGGTTATGCTTCAGGAGCCATTCAGAGGTAAAACCTCTGCAAAACAATTATGTTCTTCTGAAGGTCATTTTAATGGTTCTATGTCACCTACACCTGCTCCTCATCACCCTGCCAAACTTAATTAATGCTCGGAGTTAATTGGATGTGCCGGTATGTTGTCAGTCAGTGAAGTTTTGCTCAAATCAGAGGAGTGTGTAGACCTTTGGTGCTTCTGAAGGCAACTTTTTCTTCACGGCTTCCCTTTACTTGTAGCAGTTGTTTCAGTGACTCGTTTACAAATTTGCTACTTAAAACAATTCTGGAGGCAGTTCTGCCTCCGAGGCAGAACAAATGCAATGGGTGTAGAGAATCGCACTGAGTGCAAAATTACTACTGATTGGTTCTGAAGGCGTTTTTATGTGGCAGTGTCATTTGCACCCCCTAGTGGTGTGTGGTGCATTAAAATAGTTGCATGAATTCAGATCTGGATGTTCAGACCAAGTCACTGTGCCACATGTCCTGTATGGATCAGATTTCAATACCACCTATGAAAGGGGTCCAAATCAGAACTGAAAATGCGACACAGAAGACACGTCTGGGTCACATATGATGACAAACAGATATGTGCCTTAGACGTTGGCCATGTCTTAGTGCAGGATGCACAACTCCACTGCTGGAGGGCCAGGTCTCCAGCAAAGTTTGGTAGATGCCGTTGTCAAACACACCTGATTCAACTCATCAGTTAATTTCCAGGTGAAGTTGGTGAGCCCCCATGACTGGAGTTGCGTACCCCTGCCTTAGTGGGGTATGATGTCCGACTGTAAAGGACATGTTTCAAATGCTAGGTCCATAAAAATGTGGACAGTGAGCCAATCTTCATGATTTGAGCTCTGCATACCACCCCATCGGATTTGATGTGCAGACCTTCAGCTCTAATTCAAGACCTCGAACAAAAATATCCTATTAAACGTTTAGGAAATGCAACCATTTTTCAACACTTTCTCCTCCAAATTAATATTACCATAAATAAAATGTCCATTTTTAATACTTTGTTCAGAATCCTTTGCAGGCAATGACCACCTGAAGTCTGGAACCCATGGGCATCACCAAATGCTAGGGTTCCTCCTTCGCGGTGCTTTTCGTAGTGAATATATGTGCAATAATGTTTTGGAGATGAATAAATGAGCTGAGAAGTATTTCTTTAAAAGCGATATATTAATATATGTTTTGAATGGACATTAGGTCAGTAATATTTACACAGGACTGCACATGTGTTTAAATAGAGGTATTTATAACTATGCATCACAAAAACCGTACCATCGTGGAAGGAATGTTTCACTCTTAAAAGAAGGTTATGCTCTCTTAGTCATAGTGTACAGAACATAAAGATATGACCTTGAGCACATGGAGGGAGGGAGGGAGGGAGGGAGGGAGGGAGAGATACCGAACCTCTTTCAAATGGCCGTAAACACAGAGCTGTCACTGCACCTCGCTGTCTCGACCGCATAAACCCACCCCTATCTTTCCCCCAGAATCTCCAATCTTCTTTCTTGTTTTCTCTCCCATATCTCTCTGTATGATCCTCTGTTTCTGCCTCTTCATCTGCGAGTAATGAGCGGGCCCTCTTTCACACTGTACCACACTCTCAATTAGCACTAATAGGACTCTCACTGGCCAAATGAATGGCACTCTTTCTCTGATTGAGAGAGCGAAGGAGGAGCGTTCGATGAGTAAAGAAGAAACCAGGCTGGAAGAGGAGTTGGAAATGAGAAAAGTGTAAAGGATACAGACATAAGACGAGAGAGAATGAGACTTAAAAGTGTAAAAAAAAATAGAACCAATAGCCATTAATAGACTCCAAGACTTGAATCTAATGATGTTCAGCTCTGTAGCCTCTTAAAAGCCTGCTGGTCCTGAGCTTTTTTACCGAACAAGAGTAATGTCTTACATTTCTGATGTCACAGGACTTCTCATATCATTACGTGGCCTTTTCCCTTAAAATAACAGCTTTATTATACTTTCTTCTTATTCTTCTTCTTCTTCTTCTTCTTCTTCTTCTTCTTCTTCTTCTTCTTCTTCTTCTTCTTCTTCTTCTTCTTTTTCTTCTTTCAGCGGCTCCCTTTAGAGGTCACCTCAGTGGATCATCACATTTATGCCCTTCCTGATGCAACCTTCACCACAAACTACACCCCTAATAGCTGGTTTCTTATACTTTACAGACCTTAAATAGGGAGAACAGTGTCTCTATCCTTGCTATCCGTGACTCAGCATGCCAGGAACTGCACTACATAACTCTGGTGAAGTGGGCAGGACAGCACTTGTATCATTCCACATGATTCTTCTTCATCAGTTTCTCCAGAAATGCACGTGTAAAGTGTGTTCTTCAGGGACACAAATTGCCATTACTCTTGTACTGCTGTGGTAAAGGGGAATTCCAGCTGCATCTGCATCTGCATCTAAATCAGCACGTGCAGAGACATCATGGGGAAGACTGCTGACCTGACAGTTCAGAAGATGATCATCAACATTCACCACGAAGAGGGTCAGCCACAGAAGGTCACTGAAAAAAGTGCAGAATGCTGTATTTATGGAAAGCTCACTGAAAGCAGAACATATAATAATAATAAAAAAAGTGCAGGATGGCAACAACATTGGGAGAACCTGGAAGTCAAGAACTTTGGGAAAGCTTCACAAGGAGTGGGCTGAGGCTGGGGTCAGTGCATCAAGAACCACCGCTGCAGACTGCAGCACAATATCAAGCCCCTCCTGAAGTAGAGACAGCATAAGAAATGTCTTACCTGGGCTAAGGAGAAAAAGAACTGGACTGAAAGTTCTATTTCAGAGGAAAATCAATAGTCCTAGAGTCTCAACTCAAGCTCCTAGAGTCTGGAGGAAGAGTGGAGAGATACAGAATCCAAGTGCGGTGTGAAGATTCTACAGTTTGTAGAGCTGCTGCTGTTGGTCCACTGTGTTTGATCAAGTCCAGAGTGAACAAAGCACCTACCAGGAGATTTTAGAGCACTTCATGTTTTCATCTACTGATGAGCTTTATGGAGATGCCGATTTCCTTTTCCAGCAGGACTCAGCGCAGGCTCACGGTGACAGAATTGCTACTAAAATGGTTTGTTGACCATGATATTACTGTGCTTGATCGGCCAGCCAGTTCTTTCCACACCTGAATTATTGTCAAGTGGAAAATGAGAATCAGCCAACCCAGCAATACAGGAGAGCTGAAAGCCACTATCAAGCAGCCTGGGCTTCAATAACATCTCTGCAGGGCCACAAGCTGATTGCCTCCATGCCATACTGCACTGATGCAGTAATTTGTGGTTACTGAGGAGCCCCAACCAGGTATTGAGCGAGTAACTGAACATACTTAGAGGTTGGACATATTGTCCTTCAGAACCTACACAATTTCTGGGTTTGTTGATGTTAAAATAGAGAAAAATGAAAAATTATTTCCCTCACAATATCCATTCGATGCATAAAAATCTAAGCTATATGTCCAAATCTTTGGATATTTTTAGTTTATATGTTTTCAACATTTATGGCTCAGATATCAGACGTCATATTCATAAATATTTTACACAATAGGTTTCTTTGATTTAGCTTTTTGAGGCATTTTAAGCATCTTGTTTTGTTCAATTCTTCGCCAAG
>CM067511.1:32149462-32286962 GCA_034509495.1 Acestrorhynchus altus | reverse complement strand
AATGATGTAGGGTGCAATCAAGTTCTCACCACAATGTTCCAGAATTTAGTAGAAAACGTTCCCTGAACTGTAGAAACGGTTAGTCCAAAAGAAGCAGAATTTTTAATACCCTTGATTTCAGAAGATATAATGAATGAGCAGGAGTCCCATTTCAGCATCGCGATATTCAGTTTTACGATAGTGTATCGATTCTTAAAAACACGGTATCTGTTTTAGTGGGTACAAGCCAGTGTTCTAGGCTTCATAACTCAGGATCACAGTAACCTAAAGGCATGATACATAGAACCTACTCAGAAAAATGGCTCACAAAAACTCAAAAAAGTGCTGCCATATAAATAATAATAATAATAATAATAATAATAATAATAATAATAATAATAATAATAATAATAATAATCATAATCATAATAATAATAATAATAATCATAATAATAATTGTAAATAGATTAATCATCTGATAAATGAAATATTGTTTTTATTGTTCTTAGTTGCTGTAAACCAAATAACGATAGGCCCAAAGTATATTTTTGATCATAAAATTGTCAAATTCATGCAAATATCTAAATTCTGTGTTTAGATCTCACCTCAGAGAAGCCGAGGATCTTCTGAAAATATCAATATCTGTAATTTCTAGGTGATTTAAAGTCAGTGAAACTATTCGAACATTGTGCAGTTTGGTGCAATAAATCACAGTACATGGAACAGTGACTCCTATATCAGGATACAGGATGTAGGGTCATCTTATGATGACCCATAACCATCAAAGTCATTGTGTAGATACGCTACATCTATGGACGTAGACGTTGTTTAAGACAACTGTTTAATTCAGCAAATGCTGTAATAAACACCAAAGTCTGAGTCTGGACTGTTTAAATAAATGAAACAGAATTAAAGACGCCAGTATCGGCGACAATCCTCAGCACCGGAGCCACGTCTGGGCCTTCATGAGGAATCTGAATTCAGTGAGGTCTCAGGGGAGGTTGTGTTTTTTTCCCCGAGTGGAGGCTTGACGGCTGGCTAACAGCGTTCGGCACTGTGAAAACCGACATGACAAATTTCCCTCAGAACACGGAAGTGAAATGGATTACTAGCACACTGGCAAATCCCCGTCGGCTCTCGCTCCGGCTTCCTCAACAAAAGAGGACGAGAAGGAGGAGGAGGGGGATGTTTAAGGCCTGTAGCCACCCCCCCCCCTCCCCTTTCATCTGTAATAAACCAGCCTTCCCTTCAATATCGACACCAAACGAGCGTATTTACATTTGCAAAACGGAAGGATCGTCTATCATCTCCTCCCTGCCTAACTGCCTTCTCCATGCGGAGACCCGTGTGGACTAGCTTCTGTCACCCGAAAGCATCCACACCGTTATTTGATATGGTAAATAAAGACATACTCCAGAACATACCCAAGAAAATCGCCACCGTTACCAGAGCAAGAAGCTCTTATAATGATGCCACACAGATTCTCTACGCTTTACTTTGACTCACAGACAGACAGAGAGAGAGAGAGAGAGAGAGAGAGAGAGAGAGAGAGAGAGAGAGAGAGAAGAGGATTGTCCATCCAACCAGTTTTTATACATTTTGAAAATGTGTATTAAAAACCCTGAATCAAATAAAAAAAAAGCCCAAATATTGCAAAAAGTAAGTGTTTATTAAACAATAATTGACCTGGATCACCAAATCATTTTGTGAGAGCCTTTGTCGTGTCCGGTAATACAATACCGTTTTATTCCTAAAGCTCTCACAGCGTGTACACAATGACCGATGTCTCTTACACCACTCGTTTACCACCACCCTCTACTCCGCACGAGTGTCCAGCATGTTTAAAACAATGGCGATTTTCTAATCAGTTGGCACAGATGAGTTAGGGAGGTGGGGGTGATGTGGGGTGCAATCAAATCCTCACAGCAATGTTCCAGGATCTAGCAGAAAGCTGGCCTGGACATTAGAGACAGTCACTTCAGCAAAAGCAGGGTCGATGTTGAGTGGAGTAATTACCGTGGTTTTAGAGCATTTCTATTGGTCCATTCATCACGACAATCTGATAGAATTGAAGAACTGTCAGAGTCACGCTGTGGAGAAAACTAAAAATGGAGATACATGGATTTCATTGGACAGTGATGACACACAATGACCTGGTGTCAACACAGCGATGAATAGGTCATAATGTTTGTGGACACCCCCTCTAACGATTCCATTGGCTACTTTAAGTTACAGCCATTGCTGACATTGATGTGCAAATGCACACATGCCTGTAGAGAAGTAGTGCCAAAGCCCCCCACGGTGAGCTGTGGAGCAGAGGAACTGTGTTCTCTGGAATGATGGCAAAGATCTCATCCACCTTTATGAGCCGTCACGATGGCTCAGATCACAGGGAGCTGGCTTCCTATTAGTTCCCAGAATTCAGAAGACCTCAGCAGGGAGAAGAGCCTACTCTCACAAAGCCCCCCAGCTCTGGAATCACCTTCCAGATAATGCTCGGGACTCAGACACAGTCTCGATCTTCACGTCTAGACCGAAAACATACTTGTTGGGTGTAGCTTTTGGTAATGAATGTCTTAGATTAGTTCCAGGCTGCAGGTCCAGAGGTTCGTGGACACTGGGATTAATGGTTTGAGAAATGGCTGAGCTCTGCAGAACCGTTTGCAATCCCAGTTGTAAGGTGCATGTCAGCAGGGTGTCGCAGAGATTTCAGTCCTCATTAGATGGCCAGTGTTTGACCTGCCCTGCATCTCTGAACTGCAAACACAGCCATGAAAAGATCGTAAATGACTGTAAAGAGGATTCTGCTTAAAGCAAAGGCCCAGTTTCATCTGCTGATGCTGGTCGACTATGCCATCTTACGATTCTTCACATAACTGTGGATGGAAACACAACATACTTGGCTTTTTCTCTGAAGAATTATTGCAAATTACACATCGTGAAACATTTGGATGGAGAGAGAGAGTGGGGGGGACAGGGACAGGGACAGAGAAGGGAAGGGAAATAATAAATTAATCTGCCATCATATGAAGGATATAGACGTTTTGCTTGAGTGGATCATTGTAATTATGCGACCTCAAAATGACAGACTTCTTGGAGATGTTGCCTCTTCTTTTCATGCTTGAGTGACCCCAAAATTAAAAATGAGAGGCCTTGAAACGAATAACGGATAGTTGGCTGTAATTGTCTTCGGTCTTCAGATACTTTTGGTTGGGCGAAGTTGGTTCAAGATCTTAAACCACAAAGTAACAAATAAAAACATGAATAAACTCAATAATAAATGTCCTTTTTTTATTTGGACTGCTGTCATGTACAATGAAGGAGTAATTATTGTTACTTATTATTGTAGGATTTCATTTTTCTGTAGAATCTGTTAAATGAAGTGATGCCGACGGGATCATAAATGGCCACAGCAATGTTAGATGAACGGTGTTCCGTATGTATAACCCCAGGTTTTAGGTGCAGGATTTTGCCATCTTCCTGTATTATTTCAGAAATATCCTTGACAATGAAGTCCTTACCATTAATGGACATTAAAATTCATGCATTTTTAGCTTTACGACACTTTGGATGTTCAATATTCAAAGGCATTTTGGACTTTGGATCTGTTTTATGGTCCTTATAAGCAAAACAAATGGAGGTGAACGTTTTTTTTGTGTGAAAACATGGTCAAATCCGTACAAATATCAAAATCTATACATCTGAAATGAAGGTCATTTTGAGGAGCCTGGGCTCTCTGGAAAAAAATCAATATCTGGTATGTGTGACTGTCTTCTGTAAATTCTTATGACAAATAAAAGAAAATATCCCACACGAATGGCCTAAGGTTCTAAAGGTTAAACACAAATAATGTTCACGTTAGTCAAACATCAGAGAGAGAGAGAGAGTGAGAGAGAGAGAGAGAGAGAGAGAGAGAGAGAGAGAGAATCACGTTATTGCAGGAAGAGGCAGAATAAGAATAAGACTGTAAGAAAGTCATTATCTAAGGATCAGTTCATGTGTCGTGGATTTGGCTGTTGTTTTTCATTTCAGTGGGCGTCACTCCCTCATGCATTGAGTCCATTCATGGCCATTGATTTTTATCACAAACATTCCTGCCTAAACACAGGCGAAGGGGACTGCAATGAGAAGATAGAATAGACATGTCCTCCGTTCAGTTCAGATCAGACGCTGCGTACGTCTGAAGCTGGGATTATTTATCAGAGAGGAACCCACATACAGACTCTGACTGATCAGAGAGAGGGGGCGGGGCTGATGCTCAACCTGCATACAGACTCTGACTGATCAGAGAGAGGGGGCGGGGCTGATGCTCAACCTGCATACAGTGCATATCTCAGGTTCTAAGAGTTCATTTGGAAAATCTCTAAATTATTCGGTAACTATGTAGAGTTGTAACCAGAGTGGGACATATATAGACCTGTAGATCCTTTTTTCCAGAATTGAGTTAAGCCTTTCTTGCAGTGCCAATAAAAATCCCTCGGGAATTCTTTTTTTGAGCACCATTAAGCTCTGTCCTGGACTACACAGCATTTTTAACGTAGTTTTTCTATTGGAAATAAAACACAGCCCTTAATCCCTCTGTGGGACGTTTAGGATCACAGTAAATTAACAGGCATTTTAGTTCCTTAACCTAATAAAGTTTTAGAGACCGTTTAAAGGTACAATATAAACAGAACAGCAAATATTCCGATCTCATGTCCGATATTCCGATATTCATCATGCTGGTGTCACATTCCTGTCTGTGTGTTGACAAAACCAGATGCAGTTTATTGGTCTGAGATAACAGTACCTGCATTGTCACTTCCTGGATTATTCTCCCAGACAGGCAGGACTGCCACACACTGTTTACTGCTTATGCAGCTCTATCTACAGCTCAGTAGAGGAATCATAAATCATTCTATTCCTCACTGCTGTGTCACGTTAATACCCATAAGAGTCCCGGCCTTTACAAGTTTTCCGAGTGAAAAAAGGGGAGAACGCTGTATTCAGAAGAGAATCTTTCCACCATATGAAATAAAGCCTCGCCAGTTTTAACTTGCTTCTTCTGCATCTACTAGGATATTCATATTAATTGAAAGGGAAGGGAGAGTGGACAGAGAGAGAGAGAGAGAGAGAGAGAGAGAGAGAGAGAGAGAAATGAAAGGCTTGATACACAGTGGATGAGAGAGCAAGAGCGAGAGAGCGAGAGAGTGAGAGAGTGAGAATGGCAGACTGGTTCTTTGAGATTCAAAGCACAGGGTTATCTCCAGATTATTGACTGCAAATGTCAGGGGGGAAAGGGAGGATTTGTAAGCAGGTGAGATCAGGAGAAAGTGTGTGTGTGTGTGTGTGTGTGTGTGTGTGTGTGTGTGTGTGTGTGTGTGTGTGTGTGTGTCTTAGAGCAAAGTTTTTTTTTATGCACAAAGTGTACCCAAGGTCAGCGTACAGAAATGGAAAGAAAGACAGAGCACATGCTGTTACGACCACAAACATGTTGTATTTTTTGCCGCTTATGGGGTCTTAAAGTGTATTTACACAGACGATACCACAGCAGAGCAAACTCACATTCACTTCTGTCCTTTTAAAATATTTAAAGAGACAGATATTTCATCTTCATTTAACCACACTGAAGACTGGACATGTTCTCGAAATGCTTAAATTAGAATCAGGAGGACACTGTCTTATTTAAACCTTTAGTTTGGTTTGCTCTTGATTGTTGAAGTAAGTTGGACCACCGTGGCCAGATCCAAAGAGCTCTCTGAGGCCTTCAGAAAGAAGGTTGTAGATGTTGATGAGTCTGGGAAGGGATTTAAAAAGATGTCAGAACAGTTAGAAATCAGCCGTTCCATTGTCCCAACAAGTTCAGCCCAAGAGCAGAACCACAAGTTTAGTAAAGAAGATCCAGCAATCCTACAATGTCAAACACAGCTTTAAAGCACAAGATCCTCATAGCAGCTGTGAAGCATGGTGGTGGAAGTGTGATGGTTGGAGATGCTCTGCTGCAGCAGGGTGTGGAGATCTCTCCATCATAGAAACCACTATGTACAAAGACTGACGCTGGAACATCACAGAGCTGAAAGAATTCCGCACGGAGGAGCGGGAACGTTGTTCTTCCAGTCGATGTCAGAGAAACATCTTGACATTAGCCAAAGCAGGAAACACCAGATATTGGGGACAGAATGTCCCACTGTTTTCACATCACTGTACGAAACAATAATAAAATCTTTTGACTTTTAAGGTCAAAAATAAATGCATGGACATTTAAGATATATATTTTAAGGAACCACTGCTTTCCTCAGATAATAATACCACTTTGTCTTCTCGAACGCACAAATGCACTGGAGCACACACACATACGATTGACGGCGTCTGACCACTCACCCCGAATGTCGTCTACACTCACCGAGGACTCGGGAACAATCACACATGTACAGTCCAAGCTCACAGTAAACACTGCCCAACACAAATGTCACTTCAAGGTCATGCCACTAAAACGCTGCGACATGCCATTTGAGCAAACACACAGGACCACAAATTGAATTAGGGCTTTTCCACTAAATGTCAAGATGTGCCCTTCAACTGGAACGTGTGGGTGCTGACAGCCTCAGCCGCATTTCTCAACGCTCAACTCTGTCATGCAAAAAGCTTTTGGCTGCACTTCTCTCCACCTGTCCCTCAGCACCGCTCTCATCTGCTGCATAGTTGTACACAATGCTCAGCTCTCTCGCTCACAGGGGTCTGTGTGTGTGTGTGTGTGTGTGTGTGTGTGTCAGCCATAACATTATGACCAGGTGGACTCTGTAATTCCAGACTGTAGTTCATCTGTTTCTCTGCAGACTTTATTCTCCTCCATTCACCCTGATCTTCAATGATCAGGACCCCACAGGACCACCACAGAGCAGATATGATGTGGGTGGTGGGTCATTCTCAGCACTGCAGTCACACTGACATGGTGGTGGTGTGTTAGTGTGTGTTATGACAGGCGGTCTTAACTTTCTGTAGATCTGAGAGAGATCTTTGGATCTGGTCATGGTGGATCCCACCCACTTCAACAATCAAGAGCAAACCAAACTAATGTCTGAGGTTTAAATAAGACCGTCTGCATTGAGGGCTGCTCTGACATTGAACCTGAAGCTCCTCCAACAGCACGTGAGTGTCCAAAGTGTGAAACCTGGGGAAAAAAGCAGCCAGGCCTGTGAGCAAGGAACAAAATCACACTACTCAGCCTTGCACTGACCCTACATCCCCCCCCCCACCACACACAGACACACACACACACACACACACACACACACACACACACACACACACACACACACACACACACACACACACACACACACTTCGTTTCCCTGCTTTCCCATAAATCTGTCACAGTGACGATGGCCTACATTTAAAAGCTCGGCTATACAGTCTATAGAGACCTCAGAGTGAATATGATTATGAGAAATGAGAGACATTTTGGATCTGTCTTATTTTCCCACGGGACTTGAAGGACTTGCCTTTCCACATGAATTCCGTTCCTGTCACCATCATCATCGTCATCATCATCACCTTCATTGTAACAACCTAATGTACTGTATAATGTCCACCATGCCTGATCTACTCACTCATGAAAGGTCATTAGAGAAAATGGCCCAGTACTTTCTTTTAATGCTGTTCCTCAGTTCATCAAATAAAGCCCAGGACAGAAAGGAGACAGAAGCTCTTTTTCTTTATTTGTCTCTCTGGGGGATAATGTACAGACGCCTAGCCGGTACAAAGGGTTCAGGCTGAGGGAAGACTGTCGCTGTGGAGTTTAATAAGAGCATTATAGTCCCAAACTGCACGGAGAGAGAGATAGACAAAGAGAAAACACAAGGTCATTTCTCAGAAGCATCTCACAGTCATGTGAGGAAGTTATGACACTCCATATTTAAACATATGGACATGAAGGTGATATGACTAAACACATAAGACTAAGGAATTGTCTTTACCTCTGTCCTAATAGCTGTATCTCCTCCTTTGTCTGAAATAATGTCAGTGAGATGTTTCTAGAACCGTCTACCGTCTCTGACATTGACTGGAAGAACGACGTTCCCACTCCTCCATGTGGAATTCTTTCAGCTCTGTGATGTTTCAGCGCTCTCACGTTCTCCTCAAACCCCCTCTGATACCATAAAGATCTCATAGTGGTTTCTATGATGGAGAGATCTCCACACCCTGCTGCCACAGAGCAGCTCCAAACCATTACACTCCCACCACCATGCTTCACAGCTGCTATGAGGTCTTCAAAGCACATTTTTCCAGATGTGCTTCTCTTTGTCTAGACGTTCTCTGGCAAACCTGTGCAGTCTTTCTGATGGTATATGCATGTGCTGTACACATGGACATCAATGGGAGATGGGAGACTGTGCAGGCAACTGAAGATGGGACAAAAGAAAGGATGGGTGACTGGAAGAATTAGAAGGACAGGAGATAAGATGAAGGGCAGTACAAGCAACCGGAAGAACAATGGGATGAAAGACAGAACAGGAGATTGGAACAGTAACAAGACAGGAGACTGAAGCCGCAACAAAGCACGGAACAAAAGAAAGGAGGAGGGGATGGGATGAAAGACAGGACAGGGGACTGATGTGAGAACAGAAGATGGGACAAAAGAAACAGTGAGAAGGACAGGAGATGGGATGAAAGACTGGACATGAGGGGGGCGGGGGATAACAGAAGATAGGACAAACCCAAGGGCAGGTGACTGAAGCAATAACACAACAGAGACAGGATGAAAGACAGGACAGGACAACAGGGAGACAGCATGGAAGCAGACCCATTTTAACACATTTTAGAGATATTACCAGTTCGATTGTATCTAAAAAATAAAGAATAGGTAGATGAGCGATGCCTGGAAGTGACACAAGGCAGATGTTTTCACAGGTCAGATGTTCTCAATCTGCTGCACTTTGAACATCTGAAACGTCTGCCTTGGAACATCAGCCATTGTTGGCATTCATTGTTAGAATACTGTCTTCATAATTCCACATAATGGATGGCAATCAGTAGTCTGGGCTTTCTTCCCACGCTTTCTACAGCACCGTTTTAGATAAGCAGTGCGCCTCTTTCTTTCTCACCGTCTCTCATTTCAGATAAGATTAGTGAGCAGCTAACTCGGTGAGTCACTCAGACCACACAGTGAGAATGCAGAGACGTCACATGCTCCTCACACTTCAGCAGCCCTAATCAAGAGCCACGCCGGGGCCGATGGGAGGTAGCTCTCTGCAAAGACGGGATGAAGGGAACTGTCTGAATGTGAGGAGAGACAGCACCGAAGACTCATTCTAATGAGGGAGAGTAGGACAGCAGGCTGTCTGTAGATATGGGACAGCAAGGTGTTGAAACACACACACACACACACACACACACACGCACACACTGGTCAGCCAGTTAATCAGAGATGTTGCAGGCTGACAGATGAAAATCAGCTACACAGTGTCCACCTGATGAGAGATTTTGTTGCTGATGCTAATCAGTGTCACTGATTTTAATCAACAACCCTGATCTTCACTGATCAGGACCCCACAGGACCACCACAGAGCAGCTATGATGTGGGTGGTGGGTCATTCTCAGCACTGCAGTCACACTGACATGGTGGTGGTGTGTTAGTGTGTGGTGATGGTACGAGTGGATCAGACGCAGCAGTGCTGCTGGAGTGTTTCAACACTGTGTCCACTCACTGTCCACTCTAACAGACGCTCCTACCGAGTGTCTCCACCTTGTAGATGTAAAGTCAGAGACAGAAGCTCAGTGGAGGACGACAGTGGAGAACCAGGCCAAGCACTTTCATGTGGAAGTGGAAACAGGAATGAAGGAAGAAACAAAAAGGTTAGTAAGGTTTGGGTTATTATCGTCGAGTTTGCTGAGTGGGTGCTGATCTGGGGGATCAGTTGGCAGTAGCACCGACCACAAACAGACTTGAGACAGCATTAGTCAGGCAGCAGGGGCAACTCAGGACATGAAAAAGAGAGAGACGGAAAAGAAGAAAAGAAATGGGTTTCGGAACATAGGTGGTCTGGGACAGAACCTGTAAAGGATGTAGTTTAGCTAGAACTAGAACAATAATGAACAGAAACCCATAATCAGATTCATACAGAACAACAGCAAGAAACGCAGTAGCCTGTAATGGAGGGTCAACTGAAAGCGTGTGTGAAGAGGAAGGTTCTCATTCTAAATTGAAGGATTCAGAGTCCTGAACCGTAATTGGAAGGTCCATCATGGAGAAGCCAGAAGACAATTGGAGCAATAAATATTTATGGTTGAAATGAGAAGCGTTATGTTTGGAGAACACTGGAGAACACTGGATCTGTGTCCCGTATGTGAAACATGGTGGTGGTAGCATCATGGTTTGGTCCTGTTTTGTAGAATCTGGGCCTGTGATCATTGATGGAACAATGAATTCTGAATTATACCAGCAAATTCTAAAGACAAATGTCAGGTCTGTCCACATGCTGCATCTGAAGAGAATGTGGGTCATGCAGCAAGACAATGACCCTAATCACACAATTTGATCTACCAAACAATGTTTAAAGAAGAGTAAAGTTAATGTTCTGGAACGACCCAGTCAGAGTCCTGACCTTAATCCAGTAGAGATGTTGTGAAGGAGCTGAAGCAGCAGTTGATGGAGGAAACCCACCAACATCACAGAGCTGAAGCTGGTTTGTGGAGGAATGAACTCAAATTAGCGCAGGACTGATCAACCGTTACGGAGACGTTTACAGATACTGAAAGCAGAGGATCACATACTTTTACCCTCACAGATATGAAACACTGGATCATGTTTCTCAATAATTAAACGTGGAACGCGTGTGTCTCATTTGTGTGACTTGGTTCTTCTTATCAACGTCACGAAAATCTGATTAAAACGTTACATTTCCGCTAAACATGCAACATTTCCACCGAAATTCGCGGAATCTCGTTCCATCCTAATGTTCCATCATTCCAGCTCTAAAGTAGATCTTCTTTGTCCAAAGCACATAGTTAAAAGAAGAAGAAGAAGGAGAGCGTTATGAATATGAATGTCCTTCTTTTCACTGTCACAGCTGTCAACAAACACATCCTTAGAAGGATCCAAGATATTAGGCCATGCTTCACCACCCACAGCGTTCTGAAACAATAACACACACTTCCCTTGTTTTTTACGTGCCGTGGCGCTGCATTTTGATCTGATGTCAGTGCGAGTAAAGAGAGCTGCGCAAACACACACCCGACAGTTCAGGTTCATGTGAGCTCTGCACATCTCTATATATCAGATGACATGATAACAGATTCAACCCAAACCTGTTTGCTGATTTCCTCTACGGCACCCAGAAAATCTCCCACTCCAGAGGCCCCGGGAGCAAGCCCGAGGCGACAGGACCCGTAAGAGTCTCTGAGGGGGAAGACAGCAGGGGGAAAGCATGCAACGACACCTTTTATTTCCAGCAGCGGCTTCAGTCAAGCAAGGCTGATGCAAAATGCAGCACGGCCCTGGTAACCTAATGACACGCCAATGTCATCCGAGTCTGTCGAAGCCCACGGAAGATCACAGGTGGAACAAGGGCTTGAAGGATGAGGCAGGCCACAGGTAATGAGTAGCCCTGTGCGCGGTAAAAGCCCCACTGTGCACAGACACTAAAAGTCTGGTTGGATTTGAAATATAATGTCAAACTTTCATGCTTTTCCACTGTTTCTCTGAACTGGCCAGAGATTATGGACAGTGGTTCAGACCAACAGGCCATTATCACTGCAAGTGGATTGTTACAGCTGTTTTAGAGCAATTTGCTTATTATTTGGAAGTGAAATTGCAATTTCAGTGGCAAATATCACTGCTGTCCAATGAAAACCATGCGTCTCCATCTCCATCGTTAGTTTTCTCCATGGTTTGAACCCTAAACAGACCAATAGAAATGCTGGAAAGTGACTGTTAATTACATATTTTACATAAACTTGCATGCAAACTTATTTTTGCCTTCTCCTACAATGTCACCATTTTGGAGACGTGTTTTTCACTGGAGACTGACGATATATGAGCTCGAGGATATAGTGGTGCTTGAACGTTTATGGACCCTTTCAAACTTTCTATATTTCCTCATAAATTTGAGATAAAAAAAACAACAACAAAGTTTACCAGTCAATTATCACTCAACCCTTCAACCACCAGAATTCTATTTGGTTCTATCAACCCATATTAGAATGTAATTAATAAAACGTATTAAATGTAATTGAGGTATTAAAAACATTGAGCTTCACATGCTTGGTATAATCATCTGTTTATTTCCAGGCTCTTCTGACCATAAAGGTGAACAGCACTCTTATGTGGTCAACATGAGAAAGACTAAGAAGGATTCCAACACCATCAGAGACAGACTGTCATCACGAATCAAACAACAAAAGATGAAAAAGAACCAACGTTGAACCGTAATGCGTCTCTCCTTCAACAGACCACACTCGCGATTCCTGTATCTACTGTAACTGTAGGTTAACTCTTATTTATGTTCACGAACTAAAGCATTCCGAGGGTGATCACACACACGTGCAACATTCATGCACCTGAGGGGAGTCGGGTTCTGGCAGGGAGGCAGAATTCAGTATAGGGAGACGTCACCCAGGTAGGTGATGAGGACATGACACAGTGAAGTTCTTTAATGCATCACTAAACTGCAGTGTAAACCAGAACTAACTGGACCAAAAGAACACCAACCTTGGGCTGGACAGACGTAATTAATCATTTGTAACGAATACCTGCAGGAAGGGGTCGTCTGGCCTGGGCTTCCAGAGCCCTGATTTTTTAATTTCGAGTCCCAAACATAATGTAACCCCTCACCGCCATCTGAAAACGAAACTGACTGCCAAATGAACCCCCTAGATGGAATGAAAATGATTACCAGGGTCCTCCCGTGTTAAACGAGCCCTGGGTCTTTGTACTGTCAGTTGTAGAGTAACTACTCCAACACTGGCTGTAACACTCTCAATTCAACCCAAGAAACAGTTGTTTATTAGCTTTGTTTGCTTATTATTTCGATCGGGTGGGTGTTCGGTTCTCTGTCCAGTTAAGTCCAGGCACCACACAGTTCCAATGAGAGTTCTTGGGCACGACACATGCTTGCCTCTGTACCCTGATTAATATGTAAGCCACTCTGGTGAAGAGTACATGCCCAAAGCCATGAATGGAACCTCTGTTTGACCCTTCTTTGTAAATTGTGGGCGGTGGGGTGGTGGGGGTGGAGGTACTTCTCCGTTTTTGTCTGTGGCTCAGTGTATCCTGCTGGTACTTGTTCTCTCCCTGCAGGACATGTCTAGCCCCTTACCGGTGGTCACTTTCTTCACGTGGAGAGAGGACATTCTGCCCCCACACAGGCTTATGGTCATTTACTCCGGAAAAACAACTGCTGCACCTTACGGTTATCACCACATGGTGTCCGTGGTAGAAGAGGCAATAAGGAACATTTGACAGGAACAAGAAAAGAGGAGGAAAGGAGTGAAAACAACCTCCAGGGGGAGGAAGTTGTTTACAGAAATAAAAGTTGTGGTCGAAGCTGGTGATTCCAGATCCTGCAGTGAAAATGACAGAGTGGTAAAGTCAGGTCTGATGATTGAGCCACGAGGATCGACCCTTTAAAGGCTCTTTCACGTGGAGGGCTATTTTGGGCATTCGGTCCTGATCAAACACTCCTGTTACAATATTGTTATACATTGACAGGATTTCCCGAAAGTCTTTCAGAGACGCCTAATCATTAGGAGCTTCAGCTTAATGAATTCCCCAAAGGATGTTCCTGAGCTGAAGGGAGTGGTGAGGAGCTGGAGCAGTAAGTATGTGTGTCACCCTCATGCCTCTTACTGCACAGGGAGTTTTACAATATAAAGGGAGCTTATTTGCTCTTTAAAAGGCCTCCAAAAGTAGTTCTTGGGAGCAAACCTTTGAAGAACCGTTGCCGATTGCCTGAAAAGTGAAAAGATCTTTAAAAACCAAAATTGGAAACGTCTCAGTTGCACTGCAGAAATATCTTGGCAAGTGAAACCTATTAAAAACAGTTTATAATCTCATTATCAGAGTTTCGCAAAATTATTATTCATGATTATTTTCCTTCTTCACAGCAGAAATATTGTAGGATGTGTTCACACAGCAGGACAAGTGGCCCACTGAGTCAACTCTAATGCATAGTTGCCCCCTAATTCCATCTGCAACCAATTCTAAATGTGTACACACTAAGGGACCCCACCCCACACACACATACACACCTTTGAAATGAACAAACAGAGTGGGGACCCCCCCTCCCCCCTTTTAAAAACGAATGAATGGTTGGAAAGCAACCATCTTGAAACTGACAAACCAAAGAGGGGGTGGGGTTTATACATCCCTGCCGGCACCTATGGTTCACTCTACCTACGTCTGAACAGTTCAGGCCCCCAATGGACTCTCGGAAGTGGCCACACACTGTTCGGTTGGTTTGAGATGTGGGTTCCTTTGCTTTTAAGCTTTTTCATTTTCATTGATGCCGCAGCCCTGGCCTCCTGTGGTCGCGTTGGGTTAGAAACACGTTTGTAGTATGTTTTTGTTTGAACAGAAATGTTTGTGAGGTTTGTTACCTAATTATCCATCCAACGAACACCTCCCTCACTGCTTCTCCTCGGCGTGAATTTATGAGGAATGCCGAGAGCGGATTTACGCCACAGCTGAATAAATTCCAGTCTGACTGTTCAGACAGAGACGCATTAGGGTGTGAGGCAAGACTCACAGGGTGTTCCTGGTTAGCTGTGCTGAGTAACTCTCAACACTGATGTTTGAAAATCCTGTAGTTCAACAACTGTTGTTTAGTCCTGCTGTAGTTGTAGCCCATTCCTGCATACAAATCAGCTTCTACTCTCGTATGTTGTGGGTTTCCTCCCACGGTCAGCTTGCTTCAGGTTCTCCAATAACATTTCTTTTGGAGTAAGGTCAGGACTTGGGTCATTCCAAACCATTCACTTCATTCTTCTTTAACCATCCTGTGGCAGAACAATTTGTGATTAGGGTCGTTGTCTTGCTGGGTGACCCACATTCAGCTCATGGACAGATGACATTTTCCTTTAAAATTTGCCGGTATCATTCAGAGACCACTGTTCTGTCAAAGATGGTAAGAAGTCCTGGGCCAGATGCAGCAAACAGGCATCTGAAATCATCTAAATCACGATACTACCACCAGCATGTTTCACAGATGGGACAAGGTTTCTATGGGGGAATGCAGTGCAAACACTTCTCGTTTCAAGGTTCAAGGTTGATAGTTCCAGAAACGGGTGGATGGCTCTCAGTCCAGCAGTGACCCTGAGGGATTCAAACCCTCCAGAAGCTCCAGAAACAGCTGGACTACAGTCTGTAATTATAGAACACAAGGAGGTGGTCATAATGTTATGTTGATTGTTGTGTGTTAAAATAGTTTTTCTCAGTCTGGCTGATGCGCTTGTCTTGAAAGGGTTTGACATGCCGGCAACATTATGCACAAAGCTGAGAAGCAACATCACCAGTAAACAGAGCCTGTGTGTTCGAGCAGAAGTTGCTCATTTACGCTGTGGATGTTTTCTTTTTTAGTAAAAGTTTTGCTGCTGCTGCATCAGCTCAAATGTATAAACCTCTAGCAGGAACACTGTCAGCCAGACTGCCAGTACTTTTCAAAAATGTGGAAAAAAGTTCAAGTAAAGAAGAACCAAACAAGGAACGAATGCATCACCTGGTCAATGCCTGTAACTTTGCAACCGACAAAAGGCCGCCCATCCGTGACGGCTGTGAATGCTTAGCAACCTAAATTGCTGTGCGAGACCAACTTAAACAGACAGCCGCTGAAGTCACCGTGGAATCGCGGAGTAAAGAGTGTGTGACAGGTCTAAAGCCAAAGGTTATAATTTAACGGCAGCTATTAGTGTCCCCACACCCACTTAATTTCTCACATGAATATGTCCATTCTCTGTGTTCCCCCAAACCCCACTATTAACCCTTCAGCCTGACAGCTGCTCATTACTCCAGCACATGTGTCTCCTGCGTCTTCAGAGTCCACGGTAAGACCGTGTTAAAGCCATTCCCTCTCAAGGAAATGTGAAATCTTCAGGGCACTGGATGTGCTACAGCACTGTTTTCCATCTCTGGAACTGGTGCACAGGGAGGGCAGGGGGTGGGACAAGCCCCAGATATCAGTGCCATCTAGCACCACCCATGTCCTGGAGTATCACGGCTCACACCAAGTTAACCCTTAGAACCCGAGAACTGCACTTTGCGGGCAGTTACAGGCTGTTTTCCAGACTTCATAACTCAGGATCAGAGTCATCTACAGACATGATACACACATCAAGATCTATCCTATAAAACCAACTTATCCCAGTTTAATAACGAAAGAGCTTCCAGTGCATGTTTACTGCTCTGTCCACATGAACATGATCAACCTGCATACAGACTCTGACTGATCAGAGAGAGGGGGCGGGGCTGATGATCAACCTGCATACAGACTCTGACTGATCAGAGAGAGGGGGCGGGGCTGATGCTCAACCTGCATACAGACTCTGACTGATCAGAGAGAAGGGGCGGGGCTGATGCTCAACCTGCATACAGACTGACTGATCAGAGAGAGGGGGTGTATTTGTACTTTTAATGAAAAAAAAAAAACAGCATTTGACTTAATTGGCTTGTTTACGGCACCAGATAACTGCCCTAATATGGACTTGAAGGCTACAAACAGATGGTGTAAGTCAGGACATTTGAGACATATGATCACCAGTATGCAGTATAATCTCATAACACTGGTGCACAATGATGAAGAATCTGCAACAGTATTGCAACATGAGGACACTGTTAGACATGGATACAGTCCTTTCTGTGGCCGTGGCTCTCGAACGCAGCTGACCACAGCACAAATTACAGTCACGGGACACAGAAGGAGAGGGGAGGAGGGGAACTAGATAGAGGGACATGATAAAACAAGTGAACTTCATCAACAACAGTGCAACTTGGGAACAGCACACAGGCTCCTCTTTGAAGATACCAGCCACAGAGTGTTAAAAAGGAAAACGTCAATACCTTCTCTCGGCCTGATAAAGAAACAAAATCCATAACAGCGTCTGGAAAAGTGCTGTTCTTCTCCCCTAATGACACGGCAAAATCCATGGAGATGGAGGGATTAAATTGTTGCCCTTGCATCCAGGGGATATGGCATTCTTTGGAGGATCAAACAAGGTCAGTTTCCCTCAGAACCTTCTGCAAGTAGAGAGAAAGGTCTGACATTTTCACCTCCAGCATACATGACTCACACGGGCTGACAGAGGTTAAGCCACAACCAACACACAGAAGGAATGAGAGAGTAAAACCCATTAGTTTGGTTTGCTCTTGATTGTTGAAGTGAGTGGGATCACCATGGCCAGATCCAAAGAGCTCTCTGAGGCCTTCAGACAGAAGGTTGAAGATTCAGATGAGTCTGAGAAAGGATTTAAAGATAAAAGATCTCAGAACATTTACTCAGCCATTCCACTGTCTGGAAAATCATTTACAAGTGGAGAACATTTAAACAACCGCCCACATGACCAGATCAGACCATCTTAGCAAGTTCAGCCCAAGAACAAAACCACAAGATGAGTAAAGAAGATCCAACAATCCTAAAATATCATCACTCGACCTACAGGTAGCTCTCGCCACAGTTGACGTCAAAGTGCTGCTTCTACCATCAGAAAGAGACCAAAAAAGTTTGATCTTCATGGAGGTGTTTTTAAGGAAGAAACACTTTCTGTCAAAAGTGCCAAAGTTGAATTATTTAGACACAGTAACAGAAGACATGGTGACACAAACCAAACACAGCATTTGAGCACAAGATCCGCATACCAGATGTGAAGCCTGGTGGTGGAAGTGTGATGGTTCTGGAGGGTGTGGAGATCTCTCCATCATAGAAACCACTATGAGATCTTTATTGTATCAGAGGGGGTTTGAGGAGAACGTAAGTGCGTCTGTACAAAGACTGACTCTGGAACATCACAGAGCTGAAAGAATTCCGCACGGAGGAGTGGGAACGTCGTTCTTCTTATTCATGTTGGTAGACGATTATAGGAATATTTATAGGATGTTTAAAGGACACGTCACCTCCATCTCTCAGGGTAGTTCAAATGAAGATCAAATGTTCATATGGAAACAATAATGCACGCGTTCGTTGCCGTTTTGCCCACCAGCTGCTGTTCATTCTTGCGATGGTAATTGATCATTGACAATCAGAATGGCATTCAAGGACACCGTACAGAGGGCACACGGGCGACAGCACTGAGTGGCACTTTACGTGAAATGCTGCTCATATGCGCAACACATGCGTTTCAACGTTCTTTATCTCATGACTGCACTCTGCTCATTTAATGTTCGCTCACAGCCTTCGGACACGTTCACTTTAGCATTCCGAGCACTTCTTTGATCCGTGGCTCTTTTCTCGGTGCTTTTCTGCTCCCCCGTCTCTTTCTTTGCTTCTTCACAGTTTTATTTCAAGGTGATGACAGTGTGCCAGTTAATTGGGGGAGTATCTACAGTATTCTGGTCATGTGTTCCCACTTTCATTTGGATATTCTGTTTAGGCAGCACTCACAAGGGCGTTTAAGTGTTTCGGAAAAACGACATTCCATTTGGCAGATGCTCTGATTTAAAGCGTTTTATAAGTTAATCTCGCTACAGATGGAAGTGAATGTAAGATTTGGAACCTTGTCTCATATCGGCCTAGTATGGTGAGCTTCTCCAGGCAGGGAATAGAAACCCGGTCTGCTGTGTGGGGTGGAAATGAAAGCTTCAGAGAAAAGACTACTAGGACAGTCGAAAGTGATGGCCCGTTTCCTCAGCCAATCACCTGCCCCCACCTGTCTTTCAGTGGGGACAATCTGCTGGATATTGGTGGGGACACATCACTTTCATCCACTCTAATTCTACAACCAGGAATTAATTTATTTGGTGGGGACATTTCAACCATCGTTGGATATTGGTGGACACCTCACCTCCGTCCATGCTAAACAACGTTCCAGTTGTCTCACATGGTGTCATCTTCCTTGTCTTCTACACCAAAGTTGACCCAGATTTGCCTGTAACAGAGAAAACGTTTGCAGGTCGTCTATACACGCTACCATCTTCTCACTTCCATTTACTGACCCTGTGCAGCCCCTCTGTTGAGCACCTATTCTGTGACGTATCCTCGATTCCACTAAAACTGGTGTAAATGCAGGATGGTCCATTAAAATGCGTTTAAGCCTGTACAGAACCAGTATGAGAACCGGATTTCTTTTAGTGGAAAAGCACTGTTTGAGGACCTGTTTGAGGACCACTGCCCAGCAGTGATCCGATGCCAGCAGTTCGAAGAGAGGCCGAGGCATGTGCTTGTCTTCGTCCTCCTAGTGTCGGGAGCATCGTACGTGATGGGGACGTGTCCGAAAAAGGTCATTATTATGGGAAAATAATGATTATGTCACGACTAACAGAGGCCACTCCTCCAGAAATCCCAGAGAATGTAGAGATCTACACCCTTTACCTTAATGCTGACCTTCCTTTCTGTCTTTCCTTCTTCCTTTCGTTTCACAATTTGAGATGTATGAACGTGTACAGGGGGCACACAGACAGCTGACCCCTCGGCTGGGGGGCCATACATCATAATGCTTCAAGAGCTCTGAGCATATGCCACTGTTTGAAACTCTCTCTCTCTCTCTCTCTCTCTCTCTCTCTCTCTCTCTCTCTCTCTAAATTAATTAATCTAAAGGACATCATGTTTGAATGAGCTGTAATTGTTATTAAAGTGATGGTGGCGTGCAGGGGATACCTGAGAGATGCTGGATGATGATGGATGGAGAGACAGTCCATCAGAGAAGAATGATAGATGCTGGAGCTCTTGGTGTGTTTTTCTCTTGTTCTCATCTTCCCTCCTTCTTTTATCCTTGTCTGCTGACCTTGAACACTTCGGACGAGAGACATGACATCTGAGACGTGAGAGAGAGAGAGAGAGAGAGAGAGAGAGAGAGAGAGAGAGAGAGAGAGAGAGAAATCCTAAAGGGTCTGACCCAGAAGGAATTGCTGAGAGCAGCGTTCTGTCTCTCTCAGCTCTGTGTTTGGGTCTCTCTCACTGCTGTGCTGCTTAATTATTCCTCAGAGGGAGGCGGGTTTATCTGGAGGTGATCTCATCACTTATGGTTTCAATTAACTCAATTAGATCATCCGGTGAAATTTATTAACACAGAGTGCAGTGTGATGTTAGCAGATCTGGACTACAGTCAGACTTTCCTTGTTTTCTTGGTGTTAACCATCGTAAACCATCACTAACCATCGTAAACCATCACTAACCAGGACTGGTGCCTGGCTCTGAAATCTGCAGCCACCTCGCTTCCATGAGATTATAACAGCTGCGTCATCGTGGAGTGCTTATGGCACTGATGCAAGCTGGAGGAAAATCAACAGGAAAGCCCTGTCGCTCCTTTGTCAGGCAACAGCAGCCTAATAGCCCATTGTTTCGACTGGGGAGACTCCACTTGGACTCTGTCCAGTCTCCATTGCCTTATCTGCCCAGCTCCGCCCTGGCTCAGTAGAAGTTGAACACTCATCGCCAATCAACTGCAGCTCATTCTGGAATCATTAACACTCTCTTAATGGGTACCTGTCAGTTTGGCTGTGCAGTTTGTTAAGTCTGACTGTTATTTCTGTGTGATGTTCTTTTATTATTATTATTATTATTATTATTATTATTATTATTATATCTCTTTATTATTTTTACCTCCACTTGAAAAACGATGCCACACACCTCCGGCAGCAAAAAAACATCCCTACCGCTGTAAAGGACCATCCAATAATTTTAATAAATAAAACGTCACTGGTGTGTTCAGGGCTTGAAGGACGCAGTGTTCAGGGGTTTAAAGGACATGTGTTCAGGGGTTTAAACGGCAGAGGTGGCAACCTGAACTCCCACTCTAACAGAATGACCCGAATTTTATCTATTTGTACTGCAAACTAAAGTTTCCTATCAGAAACTCTGGTGTGTGTGTGTGTGTGTGTGTGTGTGTGTGTGTGTGTGTGTGTGTGTGTGTGTGTGTGTGTGTGTGTGTGTGTGTGTGTGTGTTTTTAGGTTAGTGTGAATGATAAAGATGATTAAAGGAATGTGTAATCTAGTCTACATATTACTATATCCACATTCACTGACCTTCGTTTCTAACTTCAAGACTCCAGAAAGTCAAACACAGACTTCCTTGTAAGACTTGATCCACTTGCCGACATTCCGTGATACAGCGATTGGGTGTCAGCCTGAGAAAAATCTCAATATTGTCTCCTGAAAGTTAAATAACACTTGTTAACACATTGTAGTAAAAAAGCTACCATATTTAATAAAGCAGCACAATTGAAATGTTCTTGCACAGGAAGAGAATGCGGTCCCACCACGCGACGAGCGAGATAATGGTGGGTCTGAAATTAGATTGGAGTCAGTAAATTGCTGCTGCTTGATTTGCAGAGGATCATGCTGGTGTTTCAGTGTGAATGCTATCAACAATTTTCTAAATTGTAAACTGAGCGTGTATCATCTTCTGTCTATTCAGGCTGTCCATTATGCTGATTTGGATGTCTATGCTAAGAGATGTTCTATGAACTGACCTGAGTTGACTCTTGTCAAACAACACACTCACTCCAACTAATCTCCATGACTGGCGATCGTGTGCTGAAAGACTTCACATACACACTGAAATTGACCTGCGCGGTACAATATACACTGGAAAAATCCACTCTGACGTCCACACGTAGGCCTATACCCAGATATACAGGGGTTGGACAATGAAACTGAAACCCCTGTCATTGTATTGTGGGAGGTTTCATGGCTAAATTGGAGCAGCCTGCTGGTCAATCTTCACACTGCACCTCAGTAAGAGCAGAGTGTGAAGGTCCAATAAGCAGGTAAGAGCACAGTTTAGCTAAAAATATTGCAATGAACACAACATTATGGGGACATACCAGAGTCTGCAAGAGACAATTGTTGGTGCACGTCTTGCTGGCGCATCTGTGACCAAGACAGCAAGTCTTTGTGATGTATCAAGAGCCACGTTATCCAGGGTAACGTCAGCACCACCAAGAAGGACCAACCACATCCAACAAGGATTAACTGTGGACGCAAGAGGAAGCTGTCTGAAAGGGATGTTGGGGTGTTAACCTGGATTGTATCTAAAAAATGTCCTTTTTTTGGACCACCACAGAGCAGCTATTATGTGGGTGGTGGGTCATTCTCAGCACTGCAGTCACACTGACATGGTGGTGGTGTGTTAGTGTGTGTTGCGCTGGTACGAGTGGATCAGACAGCAGTGCTGCTGGAGTGTTTAAACACTGTGTCCACTCACTGTCCACTCTATTAGACACTCCTACTGAGTGTCTCCACCTTGTAGATGTAAAGTCAGAGACAGAAGCTCATCTGTTTCTGCAGTTTGTGTTGGTCGTCCTCTAGTCCTTCGTCTGTGCTCACAGGACGTTGCTCACAGGACGCTGTCGGCTGGATGTTTCTGGTTGGTGGTCACGTGACACTGAGGGGTTTAAACACTCCAGCAGCACTGCTGAGGATCAAAGGAGGATAAAGTGCAGAGAAATAGAGATGGACTGCAAGCAAAGCCATGACTGGTAAGACGATGAAATGACTCACAAAACCTCTCTTAATCCCAGTTCTAAGAGGTTCTTCAAAGGTTATTTAAAAGAAATACTTTCCTACAGAACCATGAAAATATCTGAATACTTAAATGTTCTTTTCTTGGATAAATGATTCTTTTCCATGATGGGAAACCTCCCGTAGATGTTATTAATGAAAGGTTCATCGTAGCACCAAAAGGTCTCTACTATAATGACGAGTCAGAGAACACAGTGGCCACTTTTTCCCTGCAGTACCAAAGGTGTCCTGAGGTCGCAGCGACCATCCAGCACCAGTGTGAACCCATTAGACCCAGTACTGTCTGCTCTTCTAAATCAGGACCAGGACACCGCACGTGTCTCATGATAATGTGGTTTCACATAAACAAGGCTTAACTTCATTTCTGTTAATAAGCTACTTTGTTAATATTTTGCAGGATATTTTTATAGCTTAACTTACTTTTGTTTGCCAGAAAACAAGAGACGTGTTGATAGGAGACAGAGACACATACCAGATATTGTTATTTTTAGGAGATCCCTGAAAAAAAAACAACACAAATAAAAAATAACGTATCTCAGGAATCCTGTAGAAAACGGAACGTCCAGAGTGTTTTTGAAAATGCTGAATTTGTAAGGATTAGAGGGACAATCCATTATAGCATCATGAATTCGTTTGTCTTCAACAAATTTAACCATCTTGACGTTTGATCTTCGTTGTATCTACGCTGAGAGATGGAGGTGATAAAACTAAACACACACAGCTGAAGAAACATCTTTTAAACATCATTTTTAGGGGAAAAAGTTAGGAGCCACAATCCACTAATAGCTGTATCTCCTCCTTTGTCTGAAACAATCTCAGTGAGATGTTTCTAGAACTGCCTACCGCCCCTGCCACGACCGTGACAAAGACGTTCCCACTCCTCCATGTGGAATTCTTTCAGCATCGGTCTTTGTACAGATGGTCTTACGTGTTCCTCAAGTCTCATCAGCCTCTGCTGGGTCTGATCAGCTCCCCCTGAGGTGCGTTCAAAGAAGGAAATCATGACCCAGTTTTTATTATCCACTTTTATTATGTACATATCGCCTGGTGTTTCCATTATCCTCCGACTCCCACCCACAACAGGTGGTCCTTGTCTCTGAAACTGCTTAGAAATTCTCTCTGAAACAACTGTAATCAAGTGTAACCTTGATTCATATGTAATGAACAATCAAACACAATATCAGAGCATTTATGGGTTTGACAGGAAAGCTCTGTTTTCTGAAGGCAGTCTGTCAAAAGCTCCTCTGATCAAAAAGGTTCTCAAACGAAAACACACACAATGTAACTGATTAAGCAAGAAAACCTGCTTGGTTAAGACAATTCCTTATTCTCCAAAAACAAAAGGCCTCGACAGAACCCAGAACAGGGGATCAAAAGAACTGGAAAAGCCAGTTAAACCAGTAAAGAGATGTTTGAATTGTCATTGTGAGATGGAATTTATTACATGAGTATCAACACCTCACTGGTGTTGACCATTTAAATCTCTAACCACCTCCACTCAGCCTGCAACCATAAACCTAAACCTAACCCTTACTCTAACCCTAACCTTAACCATAAACCCTAAACCTAACCCTTACTCTAACCCTAACCTTAACCATAAACCCTAAACCTAACCCTTACTCTAACCTTAACCTTCACCATAAACCCTAAACCTAACCCTTACTCAAACCCTAACCTTAACCATAAACCCAAACCTAACCTCTTACTCAAACCCTAACCTTAACCATAAACCCTAAACCTAACCCTTACTCTAACCCTAACCTTAACCATAAACCCTAACCTAACCTCCTCATTCCAACCCCAACCCAACCATAAACCTAAACCTAACCCTTACTATAACCCTAACCTTAACCATAAACCCTAAACCTAAACCTTACTCTAACCCTAACCTTAAACATGAACCTAAACCTAACCCTTACTCTAACCCTAACCTTAACCATAAACCTAAACCTAACCCTTACTCTAACCCTAACCTTAACCATAAAACTAAACCTAACCCTTACTATAACCCCAATCTAACCATAAACCCAAACCCCAAATTTCATCAAACCTCTAACCTTAACCATAAACCCAAACTCAACCTCACTTAACCCTAACTCCAACTTTATTATAAAACCTTTAAACTGGAACTTCTTACTCTAACCCCAACCTTAACCATAAACCAAACCCAACTTGCTTCTAACCCTTAACTCTTAACCATAAACCCAAAACCTCCAACCTTTACCTCTAACCCCAACTTAACTATAAACCTAAACCTAACCCTTACTCTCTAAAACCCAACCTTAACCATAAACCTAAACCTAACCCTTACTCTAACCCTAACCTTACTAAGAGTTTCTGTCCATGTATTTCATTGGAATGAATCTTTGAGATGATGTTTCATGGCTTCTTCTTCGTGTAGAGTCTTTGGGTGAATTTGTCAGTAAACGGGAGCGTATTGTGAATCGTAATGTTTATAGACTGTGTGCACACGGTATTAAATTTTTATTATACGTATGTATTCTTGGAAATCTTATCGCCCTAAAAGCAGGTCTCTCTGGTGTTTTCTTCGTGTCACAGACCTCGAGTTGAGCACTTTTAACTGCTGTTTCCTAATTATTTTACAAACTGAGGAAACCAAGGGTTTATAATCGATGAAAAAATCATGTGGAAAAAAGGTTTTGGGACTATTTTGCATATAAATATTTTAATAATTGGGGAAATTATTTTGATTCCTCTTTAAGCCAGGTTTAGTTTCTCAAGATTTTATAAATCCTTGTGCATTTTATGTGAAAACGCTTTCCGCCAAGTGCACGAAACATGAGGATGATTTGAGGTTATAACGCGTAAAATAAAGCATTTATGACATCATGAAGCACCTTCACTGATGTGGGAACTACTGAGTTTTTATCTCTGTTGTAGTTGTCTGTGAAATAGTAAACCTGAGTACCTGGGGCCGTATCTGGCTGTGGAGCCCTATGCCAAAAAGTGGAGGTCTCCACACCCCCCTCCCCCCCCACAACGAAGGGATAGTCCAATATTTGGTGCTTTTATGTGCTGTGTATTTTGGATTTTACGAGTTGTATCTCCGAGGATATGCTGTCTTACATCACAGATACTAGTTTAATATTAGTCTTTATAGCAGCAGTTTAGTTTTACAATGCATCAATGCTATATAATGCTAACCGTGATAAAAAGTGTCGTAAAAAAACAGAAGTACTTTGCAACTCCATTTTTCGGCTCATTTAAATGACGCATTCCTGTTCGCATCACACAAACTGGTTTTAAAACTGATTTCATGCAGGGCATCTCAGGTCCCAGCTGGTGTTTCACCACGTGTTCACCACTGAATCAATGCCATGGTCACGACTGAACCACCACTGAATTTTGTTTCGGTTTTGAAAAGGGAATCAACACTAGTCACATTAGGTGATAAAATATGTATTTTTCTGGACGTATTATTGGCTATAATGGCCATTTATGACCAGGAAGGCAAAACCAGTTCACTTGAAATGAACAGAGCAGGAGGGTGAACTGGTTTCCATACTGTCTGTTACTGAGATTCATTTATTCTTTTTCTTACCAGCTTTGTCCTGGTCATGATCGCAGCTGAATTATTGGGCACATGGCACAAATACCCCCTGAATAGGGCACCAGTCCATCACAGGGTACCACTCACAAACATTCACTCCAAATGTCATATAATAAAATGACAATAAAGTGATAATGATGATATTTATAGCGTTGTTTCAATGTTCAAATGTCAACACTGGTCAGTCATGTGCCAGCTGGGGTAAAAGACAGATGAGTAGAGGAATGAAAGGATGGGACGACTGGAAGGTTGCCGGTTCGATTCCCTGAACTGGCAGGAGATGACTGAAGGCCTGTGGCCAACGACTTAAATCCCCAGCTTCTCCCCGGATGCCATGGATAGGGCTGCCCACTGCTCTGGGCATGTGTGCTCACTGCCCCCTAGTGAGTAAATTCACCAGTGAATGTTGGTGTTTCACTGCATGGATGGGTTAAATGTGTGCAAGCACAGTGGTTCTATTTGCACATTAACTTTTGAAAGAAGATCCCTGCAAGCTCTTCAGATTCGGTGACCAGATATGAAGATGAGCAAATCATTTTCAGAGAACAGGGAGAGTCAAAAGTTCTACAGAGGAGAAAGAGCAGAAGGAGAAGCTGACTCAAAAGTTCAGAAAGCCAGGGTTCTTCAACAAAACCACCTAAATCCCTCGAATCTTGAGACTTTTGAGTCACCTTCTCTTTCTCAGCAGAACTTCCCTCATTCTGACTCTTTCTCGTCCTGTCATTCAGCCTAAATCTAAAGATTAGGTTAGGTTTGGTTTGCTCCTGATTGTTGAAGAGCTTAAGATCACTGAGCAGATCCAGAGCTCTTAGAGAACATGTGCATCCATCTACCATCAGAAAGAGAGCAGGCATGTTTGATTTTCATGAGGGGTGTGCAAAGACGAAACCCTTAAGAACATCAAGACAAGACTAAAGTTCTCCAGAGAACATCTAGACAAAGAGCAGGACGTCAACAATGTGTTTGGCTGATGAAGCTAAAGCTGAATTAGTTGGACACAGAAACAGAAGACATGTTCACCAAGTTCACCAAGACATAATCGTTCTTTATGGAAGTATCGTTTTATTAGAAACACCAAAAAGAGATGAATATGATTCCTTCAATGGTGCATCGTAGAGGAGGTTGAAGGTCTTGGATCTGATGCATGCTCCCTGTTTTAGGGAGATCCTCTGCTTTGATAACTACTGCAAATACCTTTGATAAATGACTTGTTTCAGTTTTCCCATACTGACTGGGTGGACTGGCTGGACTGGGTGGACTGGGGAGTGAGCAGAGTGTTTTTTTTTAAAGGAATTTTGCATGCTTTAAGTCCAGGAGCCAATCATCTGCATTGATGGGAGTGTTTGGCAGCTCCCATTCTAAGGAGCAGAGCACTAATCACACCAGTGTATCACCAGTGCTCAGGTGCACCAGTGCCACAAACGCGCGCGCAGCGTGCTGCAATGCTGATGTGTTTACAGCCTCAGCGGCACGAGAGACGCGAGCCAATGGGCTTGCAGGAGGGGCGTGGCGCACGGCTGCGGAGGCGGGGTCTGGCGCGGGATATAAGGCGCAGCGGAGCGCACGGTGGCAGAGAAGCGCACCTGAGCGGAGGGGGAGAGAGAGTCTCGCTCTGGAGACAGAGAGAGGGAGCGCGCGCGTGGAGTGGACACGTAAGGGGGGGAGAGCACACGGAAAGGAACACATGGAACCCAAGGAGCCGTAGAGCCAGGGAGCCACGCAGGTACTCCTGTCCACACCTTCTTGAGTGTGCTCTGGATGTGGGGAGCTGGGAGAAGTGTCTACAGCAGTGTGGTGGTCAGTCTGGAAATGAGGAGGTGCAGTAGACTTTTGAGCCCCTCCCTCACCACCAGTGTGTGTGTGTCTGTGTGTGTGTGTGAAGGTTGCTATCCACGCTGGTGCTGATGCTGCATCCCAGTGCGCTGGACTTCACTCTGTCCATCTTCTCGTTCGCAGCAGCAGCAGCAGCAGCATCAGCATCCTCCTCCTCCTCCTCCTCCTCCTCCTCCTCCCAACCTCCTGTCCTGTCATTGATAGGCAACCAACTGGACCGGATCACCCACCTGAACTACAGCGAGCTACCCACCGGGGACCCGTCGGGCGTGGAGAAGGACGAGTTGCGCGTGGGCGTCGCCTACTTCTTCTCCGACGACGAGGAGGAGCCGGACGACAGGTCACCGTCGGACAGCTTCAGGGACGACAGCCCGCGGCATGGAGGAGGAGGCGGCGGCGCTGGAGGCGCGGGAGGGATCGCGGACGAGCCCGAGCTCGACGAGCTCGAGTACTCGGCCTTCTGCTGCCACGAGTGCATCTTCTCCAAGCTGCGCGCCTCCGAGGACCTGCGCCTGCACTCGCCCGCGGCGCTGCTGACCATGTGTAAGCCGGGCGACGTGCTGGAGCTGGTGGCGCGCGCCCAGCCGCCGCACTGGGCCGTGTACGCGGGCGGAGAGCGCGTCGTGCACCTGCACAAGGGCGAGATCCGCGCCGACAGCTTCTGGACGCGAGCGGCGGCCGCCCCGGGCGCATCGTCAACGAGCGCTACCGGTACCGGCCGCTGCCCGCGGAGCTGGTGGTGCAACGCCGCCGGACACGCCGGGCTGCGCGGCGGGAGGTGTGCTGGGGGACTCGGAGAGCTTCGCCGCCTGGTGCCGCTTCGGCAAACGGGAGTTCAAAGCGGGCGGAGAGGCGCACTCGGCCGAACAGCGCTACTTTCTGAAGGTGCATGTGGCGCACAGAGCGGTGCGCACGCTCGTCTTCCGCAGCCTGGAGGACATGATCCGCGAGCGGCGGCGCGTGGATGCGAGCGGACTCCTGCACGAGCTGCCCCGGTGAACACACACGCACACACACACACACACACACACACACGCACATACATGCGCACACACACATGCACATACATGCGCACACGCAGGGAGGGTGCGTCCCAGGACTATGCATGCCTATGGAGAGGATCCAACACAAGGGCTGCGAGGATCCAGCTGAGGGTCACCGGGCCTGCCACTGCGAGGATGCTCTGAACTGAACCCCAACCCCCCCCAGAACTTCAGCATTCGCCCCCCACCCCACCTTCCCCGCCTCCCATGCACTTTACAGCCGACAACTACCCCCCTCTCCTCACACGGCCACACGTCTCTTTATTTTGCTACACGCGAAACAAAATGTACATTCTTCTGTTTTTCGGAGTCCATATTTTTGTATTTTGAGTTGGTGAGTTGACGAGAAGTCTTTGTTTCTATTGAAATAAAACTTAGATTGCCCTATGGATCAAAGCAGACGCCTGCTGTGGTGTGGAGTGTCATTGCTAGCTGACTAAAGGCTGTGGTGCGCTTGCGCCCCAAAACCCCGCTTCTGCACTACGGTCTGCGGCATCTCCGAGCTGCTGCCCTGGAACGACAGCTTCCTTTGTTTCTTTGTATCCAGGAGAAGTGCGCGTTAGAGTGTGCGGCATCCGCAGGTCTAATCCTCGGCCACCTCATTGAACGCCTCACTGCCCAGCACCTCACCCTGCTTAAGCCCTGTTTGTAATCAGAGGACCTGGATACGGATCAGGGTCTGGTGCACGGATGACCGGAATGGGCATGGTTTGAGCTTTGGTTACATCTTGCTATTCAAGGTGGTACTTCAGTGGAGATTGAAATGTGCACAGTGTACTCCAGATGTCCAAATGTGCTTTCTTGAAAGGTGTGCTGGTCATGGCAGGGTTGTGTAGTTAACCAGTAATGGAAGTCTATGAGCACCAATTAGTATTGTGGAGATTGCATTGTATTGTGGAGTGTCTTGAACCACGTGGAACATTTTAATGGGGACGTTCTGTTGATTTAATGAGGAAACATCTGCAGTGACACAAAGAGTTTAACACCTCTAAAGGCTACATTATGGAATTGCATGCAAACACACAGCAAAACAGAACTTATTCTCCTCCTTTCACCCTGATCTTCAGTGCTCAGGACCCCACAGGACCACCACAGAGCAGCTATTATGTGTTGCACTGGTGCAACTGGTGGATCAGAGACATTTAAACACTGTGTCCACTCAATGTCCACTCTATGAGACACTCCTACCGAGTGTCTCCACCTTGTAGATGTAAAGTCAGAGACAGAGGCTCATCGTTGGACTGTTCTCAGCAGTGATACTGAGTGGCTTAAACACCAGTAGCACTGCTGTGTCTGATCCACTCCACTACCAGCGCAACACGCACCATGTGAGTGTCACAGGTTGAAAGGAGGATAACAAAGTGCTCCTGTATGGTCAGAGGAGCTGATAAAAGGGACAGTGAGTGTAGAAACAAGGAAATGCTCATAATGTTATGGTTGATCGGTGTAAACAAGCTATAGGTTCTCCCTTTTTAACACGGTACTTTTAGATACAGCCTTCGGTGCAAAAATAAAGAGGTAAATGTGTTTGGGTGACGGGCAGAAACTGCATATGTGTGTCTTTTCCAAACTGTCATTGTGTAACGGGGTTGTTGTGATCTGAGTAGGTTCCATTGTTCTGATGGTGTGTTCTAGTGATGGTAAGGGTGCAGTCAACTGATGGGTGCATTAAGGTACATTTGGTACTAAGGCATGGAGAAAAGGGTTTAGAACCAACCATTGCCATGGTGATGTTGATACATGGTGATTGTCTCGTGTTCCTGGTCAGTGTAGTCTCAAAGTTAGAATATCAAATGGAATTTAAAGGTTAAGAATCTTGTATGTGGCCTCCATCCTATGATCCTATGCAAATTTTGTTCTTCAAAGACATTTCTAAATGCTAGTGGGGCCAAGGATCATCCATCCAGATCAGCTGCTCTTCTCATTTTGGCTGCAGGGATAGCAGATAGTAGTGTGTGTGTGTGTGTGTGTGTGTGTGTGTGTGTGTGTGTGTGTGTGTGTGTGTGATGCACTATTCCAGTACTGGTATATACAGTCATGCTCTGCTGGCTTTTCTATTAGTGTATATAGGCTGCAGCTGGGATCTGTTATGCTTACGTGCATGAGGAAAGCTGATTGGCTGCTGGATTGGAGGACCTTTGGGCCACACAGTTCTCTGTTACAATTGTGAGACATACAGCAATTAACCATATCATTATGACCACCTCCTTGTTTATACATTGACTGTCCAGTTTATCATCTGCTTCTCTGCAGACTTTATTCTCCTCCTTTCACCCTGATCTTCAATGATCAGGACCCCACAGGACCACCACAGAGCAGCTATTATATGGGTGGTGGGTCATTCTTAGCACAGTGCTGCTGGAGTGTTTAAACCCCTCGATGCCGGACTGAGAACAGTCCACCAACCAGAAATATCCAGCCAACAGTGTCCTGCTGAAGGGCTAGAGGATAGCCAACATAAACTTTAGAGACAGTTGGAAGGTGGAGACACTCGTAGGAGTGTCTAATAGAGTGGACAGTGAGTGGACACAGTGCTTAAAACACTCCAGCAAGCACTGCTGTGTCTGATCCACTCGTACCAGCGCAACACACACTAACACACCACCACCATGTCAGTGTGACTGCAGTGCTGAGAATGACCCACCACCCACATCATAGCTGCTCTGTGGTGGTCCTGTGGGGTCCTGATCAATGAAGATGATGAAAAGTAAGGATAGATCAAAGCTGCAGTTATGATACATGTTGTAGGATTTAAATATATGAATATTAATGAGCCATTTACATTAATATTAAGAACAATGTCACTGGAATTCCATTGTAAGTCCCATAAGAAATGCCAGTACTTCTTTCTGAAGGCCTCAGAGAGCTTTGGATCTGGTCATGATGATCCCACTCACTTCAGCCATCAAGAGCAAACCAAACTAATGTCTGAGGTTTAAATGAGGCAGGTTCCTCCAAAGTCTTCCATAAGAATGGTCTGATCATTGGGTTGACCTGTTTGGACTCTGGCGTTACTTAAGCCGCTGTCATTTCTACTGAGCCTTTCATGACTTAATTAGTGCACTACATAGGGAGCATGCTGCTTGAGATGTACCCTAGATATCTAAAATGCCTGTGACCTACATTGGTTCCCAGTGTTTCGTCTGATTGATTGGCTTACGGTTCTGTTGTTTTGATAACGCAGTCAGTTTGCAGTTTTGATAAACAAGTTTTTGAACACATATTGTCAAATTGGTTTGAAAGCTTTGAGAAGTTTGCAAACTTCTGCACGTTCGAAAAGAACGAGTTCTTCTCCTGTAAAGCCAGTTTTGGAGAACAGATTGTGGATTTTTGACCAGTCGTACCAGTGTCCAGGGCCTATCCATCTGAGTTGTATCTGTTCTGGTTCCAGCCACCTGTGCAGTGCTGTGGAGTGTCAGACAGTGTCATTTATATGGAAAACAGGAGGGAAGAGCAGGTAGAGGACAAGTGAGGCAGGTATTATGAGGCGTTTGGTAGATTGTACTCGGAGGAACAGGCTGAAACCTGTTATAGATTAACACACACATGTTAAACCCAGAGGATTGTTTGGCACCATTTTCTCAGTGTCTCATTTGTTACTGTTTGAGAAATAGCCACACCTGTAACCTGCTTCTCCAGCCGGGAGTCCTGGAATCTGCTTTGACCTTTCTAATCCCCCCCACCCCACCCCACCCCCTGGTTTCTGACAATCAGTCAACGTTGTCTTTATTAGGCTGAAAATCGAGGGTAGTGGGGCAGCGTGCTATATGTGGAGAATGGGGACAGGTTTGGTGTGTGGGAGTAAAGAGAGAAAGCTCTTTGGACCCATGGAGTTAATGTTTCCAACACTGAAGCTGAACAGAACATCTTTGGCCTGAGGTCAGTCTGTTTCACATGCTGCTTGTCCACTCTTATCCAGAGCAACTCCTATTAGGGACAGAGTGGTGTTAGGAGTCTTGCCCAAGGATGCTTATTGGTGTAGCACAGCATAGTTGCCCAGACTGGGAATCGAATCCCAGTCTCCCCCGAGGTGTGGTGGCTCACTGGTTGCTCACACGGTGTGGTGGCTCACTGGTTGCTCACACCATAAACATTGTCTTTTGCTCAAATAATATGAAGTTGTTCAATTTTGAGGGTAATCATTTCGGCGGTACCTTCCTGAAATGAGGTTTTGCAAATGGGCTGTCTGTTTTAGTCCCGATTCAGCTTGCTATGAAGCACCACAAGGAAGCAGCTACAAAAAGAGTACCGGGTTCCAGATATCCAGTTTGACTAATGGAAAAGCTTAGAGTTGAGTAGTGAAGGTACCATGCAGTGGAAAAGCATCATTAGTGTGTACGCATACCCACCTCGCGCCCTTCTCAGCTGGTTACTATGGAATTTGAGCGTCAGTTTCTCCCCCTGTATCTTCTGAAGGATGTGCAGAAGAGAGCTTGTGCAGACTGTAACCATTGTTCTCCACTTAATACCGTTAATGCTACCTCCTCACCAGTCTTTCATGAAAGTTGTCATCTCATTGTTCTGCTTCTGTCAGCAAAGTTTCAGCAAAAAAAGTTCTCACAAAGCTCTGATCATGCAACTCTTGACAAACATCTTAAAGCAGCCCTAAACCTTGGTCCTGGAGACCTCCTACCAGGGAGAACCAGGACAGAGTTAAAAAGCATTGCATTAAAATGTTTAAAGAATGTTCCACTGACTTGTGATTGGGAGAAAGGCGTCTCTACTGTTGTTAATCGGTGCTCGACACACTGCACTTTGTAACTCTGGTGAAGCATGCAGGACAGTGTTCGGGAAAACTACGTAACCCCTCATAATCGGAGTCATCTCAGCCTAATCTCATTTTCTTTATTCCAATCTTCAGTTTACTGAGTGCAGAATTAATATCATTCCATGTTCAATATTGACTTTTAAAGAAATCTGGTCAAAACACAGCAGCCACAGCTCCGCCCGTGGGGAATTTCGTGGACTTTGCATTCAGCCAGTGGGTGGTTGTTGGAGTGATCCGTGGGGGATGGTATGGGTTTGTTATATATAGATGGTGGTGGTGGTGGTGGTGGTGGGGTTCTCAGCTTGTAAACATCACATATACAAATATGAAGTGTATGGAGTAGAATAGTGAAGTCAAAGTGTATTAGACTCCTCAACGGTAGGAGGATCCCTGGAGCAAAAAAGATATTTTACATGGCAGTTGTTTACAGGAGTGATGATCAGAATGGATGATCTAAGGGGGTTTTATCATCTGCACCTTCTGAACTCTGGTTCGTTTTGGTCCAGATTGTTTGGGTAGATGTGAACACAGCACTCATACGTGGACCAAAATAACCGCACCAAGGTGTAGGTGGTGTAGGTCCGGTCCCAAACTCTGGAGCGCTATGTTTGTGGTGAGTGATCTGACCTTGATCCAGCCCAACTATCAGGTGCACTGGGCAGGTTAGAGCTGACCGGCTCTGCAGGTGTAGTTTAAGGTGGTGTACTGATTGAGCACCACTGCTTTATATATCACAGTACTTCCAGTACTCATTAAGGGAATGACCTCCTGTAGCACTCTGTAGTGCAATGTTGGTGGGATGTGTTTCATCACTGGTCATTAGAGAGACCAGCTCCACTCCCACAACACCACCGGACTTACGGATCAGTCTGTGCAGTCTGTTGGCATCTGCCACCCTCAGCCTGCTGCTCCAGCATGCAGAAGCATAGAGGGCAGCACTCGCCACCACAGACACACGGACAATCCTGAGCATCGTCCGGCAGATGTTGACGGACCTCAGGTGCCTTGGAAAATAGAGGCGACTGGGCATCAGTGTTCCAATGCCGACGTATTGTCAGTACGTACTCTCGGATACTTGTAGGTAGGGTAGGACTGTGCTGAGTGATTGAGGGGAGAAAGGGTCATCCTACCCATCCAGAGAGAGGTCAGCAGTGCTCTCGGGACACCTTGCCACAGACAGCTGAATGTATTTTAATACACTTGTTCATACATGCGATAGTGAAGGATGTACACTTTTATTATAGACCTTGTGAGCCCTGGTTCCTATCACCATCACTTCATTGATGCTCATTAAACCCCTCTCTGACTGAATTATGCATTTTAAACAGTTCCACTTTAACCCCCAGTAGTTATTTGTGTTTGTTGAGCTGGAGAAGAAATTATTGTCAAACTGGAACATTCCTCTGGGCACGATCAGCAGATGTGGGTAGTTAATTAGTAGGTGATGTTCTGTTTGTAGAATCTATAATTAAGGCAGCCTCCTCTGCTCCTATGCTTGTGAACTAACCTTAGATCAGAATGACCCTGCAAAGGGAAATGCACTTCACAAAAAAGCTTGGTGAACAACAGAATAATATTTGATCATTTGTGACCATTAACACATTTCTCAAAATGCAGCAGTCCAACCAAAGTACAGCGGGGTCTTATTCAGTCACAGAAGAACCTCTACCAACATGCTCACCCCAGTCTGTGTTCATGATTCCAAGTTTAAGAACATCGTACCAGCTGTTAAACATGGTGGTGATAAGGTGATGGTGCTGGAACGCTTGGCTGTTTTAGTGCCAGGGCAACTTGCCATGAATAAATCAATCATGAATTCTGCTCTTTACCAGCCCCAGGTCTCCATCTCCCCTTGTGAATGAACAAAAATGAGCCCAGGGGACCCCCATTGACTGAAAGAAGCCCCTTGGGCTAAGCCCCAGGTTTCTACGTCTCCAAATGCCGCTGATCCTGACTTTAACCCCAGTCAGATGCTCTGGAAGGATCTAACATAGGCAAAGATGAGAGGGTCATCATACCAACTGTGAAACATGGTGGAGATAGTGTGATGATGCTGGAATGCCTTGCTGCCCTTGCCAATTTGCCATCATTAAATCAATTCTGAATTCTGCTCTCTACCAGAAAACCTTACTGGAGATTATGTGGTCCATGATCTGAAGCTCAAGCTCAGATCTGATATGCAGCAAGACAAATCTAATGGGCTCAAAAGAAACAATGAAGTGACCTAGATAAAGTCCTGACCAGGGCGGTACTAAGCCTGGGCTACGGAGCTATAGTCTTGGGTCTTTTCTTCCTCCCCCCCTTTTGAAAGGTCTAAATAAGCACGGGGGACCACCCATCGACTGAAAGAAAGCCCTTGAGGCTATGCACATCCGTGATCCTGAGGCCCACTGAGATGCTCTGGAAGAACTTTAAACAAGCAGTTCATGCTTGAAAGCTTTCCAGTGTTTAAGCAATTCTACAAAACTGGGATTTTCCCACCCAGCGATGAAATACATTGATCTCCAGCAACGTCACACTTTCATAAGACATGAGGATCTTAAACCATTACTTTTGATCAATATAAGAAAAACAACCCAGGACGATGAGTTCTGTATATTTCTTGGCTGCTTAAAGTGCTGATCAGAGCTCCTTCCTGCACGCTGTCTATTCATATAGTGCGCAGTGAGGCTCAATTCTGGCCTGTGGCGATTAATTGGCACGGAAAGACGTGCTGACCTTGTACAGCCGTTCTGAGCATAACTGGACACGTCTGAATGGCCAAGCGTGAAGCCACAGCCTTAAAGAAGGCTATATAGTTGCAGCTTAAAGAGCTCTGTAGTTACAGACGGATGGCCATGTCACAGCAGAGCCTCTATTTTTAGCTGCTGCAGCAATCTGCCACATTGGCAATTTCATCTACACACCCGTAAGCAAGACCCCTCCACACGCCGCAGCGCACTGTGTCTGATAAAAATGCAAATAGTTTTCCAGGAACCATCCAGCATGACTTGACAAAATAGTCGCAGGAGAGGATGGGAGACTGGGGATAGGAGAAGAAAAGCTGCCTTTCATTCACATTTCTTTCTAATCGCACCTTGGCCTTGGGCGACAAACGAGCCGATTAGACCTTAACACGCCTGGGGGATGCAATCGCACCTGTAGAACACAGCTCTATTGTTTACCCAATCCCTTTACTGCACACACACCCTCACACTCATTATGTTAATACTTTGTGTACTCCAGTCTTACCCATAACAGTCCCAATTGACAGGGCTGCGCTCTTCTGTAAACGGCGTTCCCTCAATATTTACTTCCACACAGCCCGAGCTAATGTGGCCTACGCCAAAGCCCTTGGTTTGCGCCCAATTAACGCTGAACAACTCGCTCTTGTATCTCTCCCTCCGACTGTGTTCGCGTGCATGCGTATGTGTGTGTGTTGTTGTATTGCCGGAATTGTGAAGAGCAGATGGAAGTGAGGGGAAGCAATTGCATACTTCGTGTTTACAGGGAAGCAAGGCTAGATTTACTGGCAGGTGGCTGCTGGCCAAGTGTTGGTCCTCGCAAGCACAATGCTGTGTGTGCACACTCTTGAAAAGTGCCAGAATATGCCACAGAAGAACCAGTTCGGTTCTCAAACCAGTCCTGAGGGATCCCTCCAGTTGGGCCAGATTAAAGCACCAACCCACTCTGATGGAGCTCCATGAGGTCCAGTTTGAGAACTGCAGTCTACTCTGCTGCATTTTAGCCCATCCACACACAGTGATACACACACATAAACACTAGTGAATTCACACACCAGGGGGCAGTGAGCACACATGCCCAGAGCGGTGGGCAACCCTATCCACGAGTTAAGTGTCTTGCTCAAGGACACTTCAGTCATGTCCTGCCAGTTCAGGGAATCAAACCAGCGACCTTCCAGACACAACTGGCAACCTAATAATCAAGCCACAGCCACGGCTGCCCCCTGCTGCCCCCTGCTGGCCATTCTCATGAAATAGTTCATCTTACAACATTCCCATGTTGAGGAGGTACTGTAAACATACGGGGAGATTCTTCAGACATTTCCGATGTTCCTCTAAATCAGGGTTTCTCAACCCCAGTTCTGGCACCCCCCTACCCTGCTCATTTAAGGGGTCACCAACATAATTCCAGGAGAAGGTAGATCTCCAGGAGTAGAGTTCCTGTTTCATAGGATTCCCTGCATTAAATCAGGTCCCCTTTAATCAGCTACCCAAATATCAGCACTTTGGGGTGCTGAGGTACCATTTGGGTGCTCATCTAACTTGGCCAAACAAGTTTTTAAATCGAGAACCTGTGTTGCAAAGTTGTAACTGAATCCGAAGCAGCAGAACGATTCATTCCAGGAACGTGAATCTCTTGCCTGTCTGGGTAAAGTTGGGATCAGAGGAATCCCATTTCTCTCCGATATGAGCTCAGACTTGTGTGGAGGCAGAAGCCAAAAAGCTTGATGAGTTCTGCAGGACCGAGTTCTTCTGGGTGCTGGCGAAAATCTGCAATGATTAAAGTCATCTTGCCAGCTCTGCCAGAATTCACCACATCCATATAAATGGAAGAGTTTTTGGAACCGATTGTTTTGCATAAAACTATGCAAGTATGTGTGAAAATTGTGAACATTCTGTCCAGAAAAATCGACATTTTCACTTCGTCATTTGGCAGAGAAGTACGTGCAATGCTCTCTTACACCAATCACCAAAACATTATGATCACCTCGTTGTTTCTACTCTCACTGTCCACTCTATCAGCTCCTTTAATCATACAGGATTATAATCACAGACTGTAGTTCATCTGTATCTCTGATACTTTATTCTCCTCCTTTCACCCTGATCTTCAATGATCAGGACCCCACAGGACCACCACAGAGCAGATATGATGTGGGTGGTGGGTCATTCTCAGCACTGCAGTCACACTGACGTGGTGGTGTGTTAGTGTGTGTTGAGCTGGTATGAGTGGATCAGACACAGCAGTGCTGCTGGAGTGTTTAAACCCCACAGTGTCACTGCTGGACTGAGAATACAAGGTGGAGCAACTAGATAGGAGTGTCTAATAGAGTGGACGGTGAGTGGACACATCACTCACATAATAGCTGCTCTGTGGTGGTCCTGTGAGGTCCTGATCATTGAAGATCAGGGTGAAAGGAGGAGAAGTATGCAGAGATACAGATGGACTACAGTCTGGAATTATAGAACCACAAAGTGCAGAAACAATGTTTGATTGGTGCACAACACATACATTAACATCTGACCACCATGAAAAAATTAAAAACCTAGGGATATTAAAACATACACACCCACACACACACACACACACACACACACACACACACACTACAATGTAAACGTACTCATTCTCATTATTTCCTGCTCTCTCGCTCATTCTCTCATTTTCCCTGCTCCTTCATCTGTCTGTCTCATTACCAGGGTTGGAGTGGCCATTGGGAGAACCAGGATCATTCCTGCTGGGCTGCTATAGGTGTGAGTCACTGGGATGCAATGGAAGTGGCCTTGGGAAGGTTGCTATTCTCGGCCATTACGTCACTGAAGGCCGTTCTGTTTCGCAGCATCCGTAGATTACAGCTGGAAAATGTGTCCTTAATTTGTGAGAACTCATAGAACAGGACTGGAATATCCCTTGAGACATTCAGTGTCTCCCAATCCCAAGGACAGCGGAACACCTTCAAACAAATCAGAGTGTTGAGATGCTGCAGGGATTGAGCTTGTGGTGAAACATGATGAAAATCTGGACTTTTGGACCTTTCGGTTTGGTCCGAGCCAAAAGAGCAGGTGTGAAAGGTACCAGACACCACGGTCTGACCAATATTTGGTCCGAACTAAAGAGGTGATCTTGGATTTGATCAACTGAACCCATTGTTGTGGGCAATCCACCACCAGGGTATGGGAGGGTGGCGAGAGTTGGACCTGTATACCTCCGGCCCTGCATGGCAGGGGTCCCCGCAAGGTAAAGAGGTGGGGAGGGGGCCCTAACCTGTAGTGCTGGCAGCCCCGAAGGGACCCCTCACCATTTTAAATGGGCTAAATGTGTCTGTATCTGGGCCCAAGTTTTGGTGCTGCACCCCATTCACCTTTCTCACTTTGCAATCCAACACTTGTGCACCCACTGAGAGTCAAATTCTGGCAGGGTGGAAGAAAATGCCAACATCAGACTGGCACCCCTCTACAAACCAATCAACCTCAAGTACAGACGCAGCCCATGTACTCTAGGTGTTGATGAAAGGATGTAACAACGTTCTTCAGTATGTAACTAAACTGCCGTGTGAAACCCTATCAAGCCAGATCTACCCAGTCCCAGGGTGGTTTCAAGGAAGGACCTCCCCTTGGATAGAAAGATGGATTTTGGGAAACTGGGTCCTAGGAAGGTCTTAGGAAGGTCTGTCTCAACTTAGCTACAGCCTAGACTCTGGGACAAGCCTTGTGGGCTCTAAGACTTGTAGAGGGTTAAAGATTTGGTTTTGGTTCAAGCTTCACCTTGTCAACCTTCTACAAGGTGGAGCAAGTAGGTAGGAGTGTCTAATAGATTGGACAGTGAGTGGACAGTGTTTAAACACTCCAGCAGCACTGCTGTGTCTGATCCACTCGTACCAGCACCACGTCAGTGTCCCTGCAGTGCTGAGAATGACCCACCACCCACATAATAGCTGCTGTGTGGTGGTCCAGTGGGGTCCTGACCATTGAAGATCAGGAAGAACTAGGTGAAGAAGAAGGAGAGGTGCGGGATTAGCTGGAGTGCTGCAGACACTCGCTCTATTCTGTCAAGTGGAGGAAAGTGTGTGAGAGGCTGGATTACCTACAAAGCCAAGACTGCTCCACCTACTCATTTATTCACCCTCCCTCCCCTCTCTCTCTTTGCCAGTGTGACTCAGCTTCTCATCTGACAACGTTACAAGCAGGCAAATTTGTCCATCTGCATGATCCTTCTCTGTGGGTGGTGGGTCATGTTCAGCACTGGACACTCCTACCGAGTGTCTCCACCTTGTAGATGTAAATTCAGAGACAGAAGCTCATCTGTTTCTGCACAGTTTGTGTTGGTCGTCCTCTAGTCCTTCATCAGTGCTCACAGGATGCTGCCCACAGGATCCTGAGGTGTTTAAGCACTTTAGCAGCACTTCTGTGACCCACCACCCACATAACAGCTGCTCTGTGGTGGTCCTGTGGGGTCCTGATCATTGAAGATCAGGGTGAAAGGAGGAGAATAAAGTCTGCAGAGAAACAGATGAACTACAGTCTGGAATTATATCACAGGAGCTGACGGTCACTGTTGCCGTTATGCAAGACCAGCCCATGTCCTGTCTTATGAGCAGTTCAGCTCACTGTCTTTTATTTCGTTATCCCTGTGCTCCTTCATCCCTCTTTTTCACTCTCACACTTTGTGTTCCACTCCTATATCAAAGGATAAAGGAGTGTCCTTTATCTCTTCTTGAAGTAAAGACAGACGGTAGTTATTTCAGAGTTCAGCACCTGTATGTCCTCTTGTTTTGTGATATTTCACTCTGTACCAACAATCATACACTCAGCAGGAGTCCCACACACCTCCTCTTGTTTTAGCACAGTGTGTGTGTGTGTGTGTGTCTGTGTGTGTGTGTATGTGTGTGTGTCTGAAGTAAGCTGCAAGCTCCGAAATTCAATGTGTTTCTAATAAAGTGGTCGCTGATTAGAAAAGTAAGGTAGGTGTTTCTAATAAAGTGGCTGCTGATTAAATGGAAAATTAGGTGTTTCTAATAGAGTGGCCACTGATTGATAATGTAAAGTAGAGTGTGTCTAATAAAGGTAGCCTTCAGTTTAAAAATGGAAGAGTAGTGTTTCTAATAAAGTGGCCACTGAGATAATGTAAAGTAGGTGTGTCTAATAAAGTGGCCGCTGATTAAAAATGGAAGGTAGGTGTTTCTAATAAAGTGGCCACTGATTAAAAATGGAAGGTAGGTGTTTCTAATAAAGTGGCCACTTTGTAGAAGCACAATGTAGGATATAAGGCATAATATTCTAAAAAGGGGTCAGTGGGGCTGATGTTGGGTTTAATCACTGTCCAAATATTTACAGCCCATCGTTCTAATCGTATCTCATATTCATTCGTTGAACTCACCTGCTGTGATGCTGCTGATGTGCCGAGGCGCAGACGAGAAGCAGTTTTTCTTTGGATCGCTTGTTTTACAGCAACATCAAAGATGATTTCATCTCACGTCATCATCAACGACTCCATTATCTGAGGCTGGTTCTAATTACCAATCCATTTTTTATTCATCAATCGATTGTGTAGTCGTTAATGTGGTAACGTATCTAAATGCAGATCTAATTGCGAAGCACTTTGCTATTTCGCATCGGCTCCTGTGATGCTCCTCTGAAGCAGTAATAAGGAAACTAATGAGAAGAGAAACCCAGAAACAAACACGACATAAAACAACAATCGGGGGAGAGAAAGAAGGGGGGAAAACTTCGTCAAATAATAATACAAAGCATGTTTGGTCCAGATTCTGGGAGTCTGTTCGTCTATGAAAGTGAATTATAGTTCACTGTAGATGTTTCTGCAAAGGGAAGTTCAGACATAGACAGACAGATGGACGGACAAATGAGTCCAACAAAAGTTTCCCAGTTTAACGGTTGGAAACAATGCTGGACGAAACCAATTTTGATCAGAAAAGTACAATCAGGTCATAAATCAGGCTCAAAATAATAGTCAGAGTCAAAAGAAATGGAGCAGAGAGGTTTCTAAGTGTGAGACGTCAACTCCAGGACGGGTCTCGCGGTAATCGCCAAATGGATCAGGCCGAGACACTAGAAGAACGTTCCTGGGGGTCATTTTCACACATTAAAGTGCTTTGATTTCAAAGTGTCTCCTCAGCAGCCTTCATCATGGACCTTCTGCACGGGGTACGTAGATGATACACACCACTAGTGATTAATTACAATCGTCTTCTTTAAGCAAGAGCAGTACATAGGAGATTGTGTGTGTGTGTGTGTGTGTGTGTGTGCGCGTGCACGCAAGCTTCTGCCCAAGCTCTGGCCTCTGTACTGCATATCTGTTGAAAAGCTATCAAGGCCTCTACAGAGTGATACATGGCGATAAAAACAGGGTGGGCAAGACCTCCTATTCCCATTTCTCCTGCAGATAGATGGATGGATGGATGGATGGACGGACAGATAGATAGATCCCAAGGTACATTCAGGCATCTCTTAGCAGATATAAATGCCAATGCATTAGTTTAGCAATTTTACTAAACTATTTGTGATTCACAGTGCAAGTGAACTGTTTGACCAAAATATGTAAATGAATATGCAGATGTGAGACACGTATGTAATAATGATCAGGGCTTAAGATGAACTCAGTCCAACAGTGGCCTCACGTCCCCCTACCTTAGAAGCTAGTTGACTAGTTTTCCAGGCAGGAAATTTAATGATTGGATTTACGGATATTTATGATAATAGGTTCTTCAAAATACCTGAAAGTTGGTCCAAATAAAAACCAACCTTCCCTTCTCAGGACTTTTATTTTGAAGTTTGAACACTGTGTGAGCAAAGAAAGAGAACAGCCCCCCCCCTCCTCATTTTCCTCAATAACCCTAGTTAGGATCATTATCATTTTGTCATCAGCCCCGCCCCCTCTCTTTGATCAGTCAGGGTCCGTATGCAGGTTGAGCATCAGCCCCGCCCCCTCTCTCTGATCAGTCACAGTCTGTATGCAGGTTGAGCATCAGCCCCGCCCCTCTCTCTGATCAGTCACAGTCTGTATGCAGGTTGAGCATCAGCCCTGCCCCTCTCTCTGATCAGTCAGAGTCTGTATGCAGGTTGATCATGTTCACGTGGACAGAGCAGTAAACATGCACTGGAAGCTCCTTCTGTATTTAAACTGGGATTGAATTGTTGAGCTGTTTTCTGAGAGTTAAGTGAAAGGTTCTGAGGCTCTGAGAAAAGCGGGCTCAGCGTGGTTTTTAAGCAACCCACGCCAAAATGTGTTTGTGTAGAAAGAACCCCAGAACGGTTACCCTCCGTGCTCAGAACCGTTCAGCCCTGCAGTGAAAAAGCAGCCAAAGAATGTTCCAGTTGAAGTCTGTGGACCCTACGTGAGGTGTTTGCTAAGCGACGCTCCCTCCTGATCCACCAGCAATCTCTCAAACAGCCAGCTACAGTTTTCAGCACTCAGTCACGGAGCTTCTCATCACGGTGGTAGACGTATCATCCTACCTGTCCTACATATCATCCTACCGATGGTTCTTTAATAAGGCTGGACATGATACCAGGGGTCAGCAACCCAAATTTTAAAAAGAGCATAGTTGTCCTCTTTCAACCTAAATCAAGGCATCTTTGGAGCTCCTGGAGACTGTCGTGCAGACTGATGGTCACATCATGGCCTTCAACGTCCCCCATCCCCCTCTACGCTCAAAGGATGAGTAGTGTCCGGTCATAGAAAACCGCAGGGGGGTGACAAAGCATGAGAAAGCATGAGGGCGTGTAGGAATAGTGTCAATAATGTGTCAGTAACAGTTTCAGGAAAGGGTTGATCATTTTAAAAGGGTACATTTACAGGTTACTTCTTGATTTCTCAATGTTAAGTGGGGGACGGCGACAGTCTGTACGGCCGCAGTTTGTATTTGCTGCATTATATCAGCCGTGTATCCCGGGGCCTTTCTTTCAATAATAACACCTTTCAGGTCTAAGTGCTTGTTGCAGTGGACAAGAGTGCACAGGCGTCGGGGGAATTCTATAGGACCCCTAAAGGGTGTTTCAAGGTGAGTTCCAAATTGCCTGGTTTATTTCACTGCTCTCAGTTATCGCCTTTTGATGGTTGGATGCTTCCCACTTCTCGCACAATAAAGCTGGAATGGTAGTGTGTGGCGACAGCTGTGTAAATGGGCCTGAGTTAGTTATCAGGGAGACCAGCAGGGAGTCGTATGGCACAAATGGCCAGCAGTGGAGATGGCACCGGACACACCAGCAGCACCGTAATCTAAGAGCAGTGACTTAAATTATACATGATTGTTTCATTTATGCACATCACAGCACACACAAAGAGTGTGTTTGCTCCACCTTCTCCCACTCCAAAAGACACACGGTAATAGCCCCAGGTCTTTTTCTCCCTAACCCCCGTCCCCCAATTGGTGATCTCAGGGGACCTCAGCCTCTGGGGACCACCCCCCCCTCCCACAGTGACCACCTGTTCCATTGCAAAACGAGCATATATATATATATATATATATATATATAATCCAATGAAAAGTCATCAGATATTTCATAACATATATCTCAATATTTTGTCAGATGTTTGGACAGATGAAAACACATCTGGTGCAATCCGATCACCATCCTAACTGTGAAGCATGGGGGTGGCAGCATCATGCTGTCATCACCAGGCACTGAGCTGTTGGTTGTTATTCTCAACCCGCATGTGAACTGTGTCACATGGGAAGCCTTTACTGACTTCACCTCCACTTCACCCAGTACTGACAACAGAGGGGTTTCAGTGGTTCACAGGAAAAATACAGTACACACACACACACACACACACACACACACACACACACACACACACACACACACACACAGCATCTTTCAGTCTTTTATGCCTTGTCTAGTTATTTCTCCATTCACAGATCAGAAGCAATAAAGCCTAAGAAGGTGGCCTATGGAGGTATTCCCTCTGACACACACACACACACACACACACACACACACACACATACACACACACACACTAAAAATTCACAAAATGTCTACCACACATTCACATTAGAGATGAATCGAACTGAGAAAGTACCCTCAGAGAAAGTGAGAGAGAGAGAGAGAGAGAGAGAGAGAGAGAGAGAGAGAGAGAGGAAGGGGGAAATTAAATATTTATGATAAAGTCTAAAATAGAGCCTTCAAGCACAGACAGTGGACCAGATGGAGAAACAACATCACTTAATCAAAAACAGAGAGAGAGAGAGAGAGAGAGAGAGAGAGAGAGAGAGAGAGAGAGCACATTCTTCACCTGTAGGTGTTTTTTGTGTTGATACTCTCTTTATATGAGTGCCTGCATCTGCAACACCTGACCCAGCCCTGCCTGCTGGAGGAGCTGACTTCAAACACCAACCAACCAACCAACCAACCAACCAACACACACTCAACCCATACAGCCAGTACTGGTGCCAAGATGCCACCAGAAAAAAGATCCATCGCACACTTAAAGATCAGGGATCTCACAACTTCATATCATTTAGACGTTGGCTTCATATATGAGTTTCCATTCCACCTTAAACGGTGCAGCAGTTTCAGACAGGTACTAGTGCCAGAGTGTGGTATCATTTAAGGTGGAAAGTAAAATTGAAATGTGAACACAAGGCTATTTTTCTGCATCGACATCCTGTGTTTACGTTTTGTACTCAGTTTTCATTGGCTGTTGACAGGACTTGTTTAGATCTGTTCAGAGTCGCTGACCAGTATACAGTGCTCGATTACGGCTCAGATGGAGTAGCTGACCTCCAGGGTTGGGCGATATGAACCATATGATGTACTATATGATATAAAAAATTAGTATGAAATCATTCTTCTGTCTTTTCACTGTATATAACCATAAATATTGTGATCTTTTCTTCTTTATAAATTAAATCTTTTGTCCACTCCATTCGGTGCATGGGAGAGCAAACCGGGGCGTAAGGGGAGCAGAGTAGAGGGTCAGCTGAGAGCAGGGGGCGGAGCAGAGTGAAAGTTTAAAACAGAATTTAATTTATATACATATAAAATCTCATTCGTGCAGGTATAAGATATCCCAGGGTTTTGGTCACTTCTAGAGTTTGGGACACAAAAATAAAAGAGAGAATAAAAGCTTATGCTCATCAAAATCAAAGGTTTTCAACATTATTAAAAAAGAATAAAGGTATATGTGAAAAACCTCAGACAGTAACACAAAAAAAAGTACAAAATGAAAGGTGGGCGTGAATCTGTGCTCATACAGCACCTCTTTATCCCAGCTCACTTTGTACTATTGGAGTAAAATTATACACGAGAGCGCTCGGAGAGCTCATAACTCAGCCTTTACACAGCCAGGGCTGTTCCTCTGCTCTTTAGTGCTGCTGCGGTGCTAATGCAGAGGTTCAGGTCCACAATAACTGTACAATTGGACATTTTCTTTAATGTCAAAAGACATAAAGCTCGTCAGTGAAGTGGAGTGAGAAATGATTCGAACACTTTTCCTTCTGACGCGACAGTTCAACAGCCTGTTGAATAAAGGTGCTTTAAAAGTAAGACTAAATGGTGACCCTCCCGCTCAGTTTGCTCCGTAACCGAATTAAAGGAGCGGATTGGGGCATTTTTATCGTCGCCGGCTCAAACAAAGCAAGAGAGCAAACTGGATCAATATCAATAACATGATCAATAACGTGTAATATGATGGGATCATATTAAAATGGCACTGTATGCAGTATTATTGGAAACGCTGTCAGCTGGACATTTCTGGTTGGTGGACTGTTCTCGGTCCAGCAGTGACACTGAGGGGTTTAAACACTCCAGCAGCACTGCTGCGTCTGATCCACTCGTACCAGCAACACACACTAACACACCACCTCCACCATGTCAGTGTGACTGCAGTGCTGAGAATGACCCACCATCGGCTGTGTTCACGGGGTGTCCGAACATTAAAATGAGTGTATTTAACGTAAGCCTGCTTATTCTTGCTTAACTGACTCTGTTCTAATTGGCTAACTCTGAAGCGAGCCCATTGGCTGAGATGTTCACTAACCCAATAGCTTTGCAACACTAAAGCTACCCAAAAATGACCGAACATGATCCGCAGTGTTTAGGGAGAAAAACAACCCCGCGGTTTTCAGAGTGTCGTCTAATTATAAATCAGTTTTTTTTTTTTTATTTTCTGGCAGGCAGGCTCGTCCTTTCAGCCAAACACTTCGCAATGACATTCCGAAAGCATTCGGAACATCTCCTCTTACCTAAAGCTTTTTGCGTCGTGAGTCATGGGTAGGGGGATGTGTGAAAATGTGATTTGGCGTGATGTTTCAGCCTGTAGCACGTTACCTTCAGACAGCTGTGCAAAGATGCATAAACACTCCCCACTCTCACCCCTCTGGCTGCACGGCCTTCTGTACAAGAACTTTACAACCCTATAGGTTCTTCACCGCACACACACACACACACACACACACACACACACACACACACACACACACACACACACACAGAGAGAGAGAGAGAAACAGATTCAGCTTCTTCCAATGAAACAAGCCCATCTCCATGGCAACCAGACAAAATGCCTCTTCCTTGCTCTCTATTGGTTTCAGAACATGAGAGGATGGACAGCGTTGGAGAAATTAAAGGAGTTTAAAGCAGTGGGAACGGTCACTTCATCAGAACTCTGATGACTGAAACACTGATCTATTAGCAGGCCAAGGGTCAGTGCTGCTGCAGTGCCGTTAGTTAATGATGTGATTCTGCAGCTGAGACAAGCTCACACACACACACACACACACACACACACACACACACACACACACACACACACATATATATATATATATATATATATATATATATATATATATATATATATACACACACACACATAGAGGGTGAGAATAGAGGTGCATGCAAATTGAGTCCTTGAACCACTTTTCCAGGGAACCTTGGTTCTGCAGGGGTGTGTAAGCGAGGGCGAAGGGACTCCACCTTACTTTGATACAGTATGTTCACATACATGTCTAGACTCTCCATCCGCTCTCCGTTTAAATGCAGGAGACTAGTTTTGAGTGCCAGCAGACAGAGAGAGGCAGAGAAAGCAGGGGAGAAAAGCTCCTGAGCTGAATTTAAATCCGCATCAGAAATCCTGCAGCTACATTCCACCATCTCCGAGCTGGTCCCATAAGAGACACTTAGCACTGCTCTTTAAACACATTCCCCATTAAAGCTCCAGGCACTGACACAGAAGGAGAAAAACACCACCCCAACATGCAGAACCACCACAGATTATGTCGACTTATATATACACTTATATTATATATATACTTATATACACTTGCACATTAGCTCTCACAACCCGGGATCCGCACTTTGCGGGCAGCTACGTGCCGGAATTCCAGGCTTCATAACTCAGGATCAGAGTCACCTACGGACATGATGCACATATCATAACAAACTACAAGACCCTATCTAACAGTGGTGCTCTCATCGTCATGTGATTGATTATCAGTGAATAAATCCAGCTCGGAAAACAAGACATCACTCGTTTGCATCTGAATTCAATCCCAGTTTAAATGCTGAAGGAGCTTCCAGTGCATGTTTCCAGCAGGACTTGAGATGTAAAGTGTTGATTTAGTCCTTATGAGCAAAAATAAATATATTAGAAAATGTGGGGACAAGAATTTGATCAAAATCATATTAAAACAAGTTATTAAAGTCATATTAAAACAAGTTAATTTTGAGTAGGGATCTCCTGAAAATATCAATATCAGGTAACCCGAGTACTAGTTGAGCAGACTTTAATGGAATTACATTTATGTCTTGGTTAAAATACATATCAGTACATAGTGACCATTACTATGATCAGGTCCCATCATCAGCGAAAGATGAGTATAAAAACTAGAGAAAAGAAAACAGTAAAGACGAAAGACGCTGATTATTGTAGACAGATCAATTTTCCTTGCATGTACTTAACCTTTGCTTAGGTTGGTAGATATCTTCCAATTGTTCAGCTGCATGCTTCTCTATCACTCCTCACTTTCTGACAGGTTTGACTTTTTTCCTTCATAAATTGGAAGCAAACTCTGCTGTTCATGCCTTGCAGGCACTTTTCAGCTCCCAAAGCTCAAAAATAAAAACACCCCGAAGCTACATGATGGTTGAGGCCAGTGTTTCTCCATCCTGGTCCTGGAGGCACCCTTGATTTGCACGTGTTAGTGTTTTCCCTGCTTCCAACACATTAACAAGCCAGAGTTGCTAAAGCAGGGATTCCGATAAAATTTGAAGGGCAGGGGTGCCTCTAGGACCAGGGTCGTGGAAACACTGGTTTAGGGAAAAGACAAGAAAGGTTTTCTCCTTTTCAAACTAATTTCTAAATTCTATCAGAAGACTCTAGAGGAACGCTGACCTCGTCATTGGTCCAGCAATTACCACATCTGGGCCCTCGCAGGTCCAGCCCAGTATGGACATCAGAGGTGTGTCAACACCTGGGACAACTGATGGGACCAAACTGAGCAACAGTGAATGCATGACCTTTTTGGCCAGCCATGGGTCATGTGTCGGTTCCTCTGGTTTTGTTAGAATAAATCCAACCCGAGTCATTTTACTGCAGAGATGTTTGGATGTGGACTAATGCGTCAATGTCCAGGCGTGAGCTTGCAGCATATTAATTTGTGGCATTTACCCTTGTAGCGCAATTAGTGCGCTGGCACTGGTGCCTCAGATGTGCTCCAGCTCTTCCAAACTCTAACAAGCACTCCTTTCTGAAGTGGTCCAGCAGGATACCCAGCATGACATTTCAAACTGGAGCATGTGTACCGTGTTTTCTTCAGCAAGAGATGAACCTGAGCGGAGAAGATTCACCGATTTAAGAGAGACAGAGAGAGGTGTTGTGTACATGGGCGAGAGAGAGAAAGACAGAGGGGGAGAGACTGAAAATCAGCCAATCAGGAGCTCTTTGTAGTTCTATAATTCCAGACTGTAGTTCATCTGTTTCTCTACAAACTTTATTCTCCTCCTTTCAGCCTGATCTTCAATGATCAGGACCATCACAGAGAATGATGGGTCACTGTCTGGAGTTTTTAAACACTACCAGAAACATCCAGCCGACAGCGTCCTGTGAGCACTGATGAAGGACTAGAGGAGGACCAACGAGCTCCTGTCTCTGATTTTACATCTACAAGGTGGAGACACTCAGTAGGAGTGTCTGATAGAGTGGACGGTGAGTGGACTCAGTGTTTAAACACTCCAGCAGCACTGCTGTGTCTGATCCACTCGTACCAGCAACACACACTAACACACCACCACCATGTCAGTGTGACTGCAGTGCTGAGAATGACCCACCACCCACATCATAGCTGCTCTGTGGTGGTCCTGTGGGGTCCTGATCATTGAAGATGAAAGGAGGAGAATAAACAGATGAACTACAGTCTGGAATTATAGAACCACAAAGTGCTGCTGTGTGATTTCTTTCTTTCTTTCTTTCTTTCTTTCTTTCTTTCTTTCTTTCTTTCTTTCTTTCTTTCTCTCTCTATCACTCTCTCTCTCTCTCAATCAGGAGGGAGGATGAGAGTATTCAACAGTGCAAGCAGTTGACTGGAGGACATCTCGGTTTTTGAGAGAATTGATTTGATTCGGAGCCTCATACGAAAACAAAGATTCAAACCACTGTGAAATTGCTCACAGCTCACCATCGCTTATGTGTGTGTGTGTGTGTGTGTGTGTGTGTGTGTGTGTGTGTGTGTGTGTGTGTGTGTGTGTGTGTGTGTGTGTGTGTGAGAGAGAGAGAGAGAGAGAGAGAGAGAGAGAGAGAGAGAGAGAGACCATAGCAGTTTGCAAGGCTGTCTTTCTTCCCTCTCTCCAGCCTACAGGTTGTTTGAATGGCATTACACACTGTGACTCTCTCTCTCTCTCTCTCTCTCTCTCTCTCTCTCTCTCTTCTCTCTCTCTCTCTCTCTCTCTGAAATGGTTCACTTAAAGCTCATGTGCATATGGTGCTGCCCTCCCGGCCTCTTTAAAATCACTCCTTCACAGCCATAATTAATACGCCGAAGGCAAACAGCTGTTGTATACAGACAGACAACAGAGCCACTGATTCTTCTCCTCTGAACCTGATTCTGACTAAGCTTTATCCAGTAACATCCCAGTAAAATCCTTCAGTTCTACAGACACAAAATATTACCATTAGTACTTGAGTTTCAACTCATGCTCCTGGATTCTGGACAAAGAGTTTAAACCCTGTGTCCACTCACTGTCCACTCTATCAAACACTCCTAACGAGTGTCTCCACTTTGTAGATGTAAAGTCAGAGACAGAAGCTCATCTGTTTCTGCACAGTCTGTGTTGGTCATCCTCTAGTCCTTCATCAGTGCTCACAGGACGCTGCCCACAGGACGCTGTCGGCTGGACATTTCTGGTTGGTGGACTGTTCTCGGTCCAGCAGTGACACTGAGGGGTTTAAACACTCCAGCAGCACTGCAGCGTCTGATCCACTCGTACCAGCAACACACACTAACACACCACCACCATGTCAGTGTGACTGCAGTGCTGAGAATGACCCACCACCCACATCATAGCTGCTCTGTGGTGGTCCTGTGGGGTCCTGATCATTGAAGATCAGGGTGAAAGGAGGAGAATAAAGTCTGCAGAGAAACAGATGAACTACAGTCTGGAATTATAGAACCACAACGTGCTGCTGTGTGGTCAGAGGAGCTGATAGAATGGACAGTGAATGAACAATGAAGGAGGTGGTCATAATGTTATGGCTGATCAAGATGAAAAGCAGATTAAGATAAAAACATTTGACAGAAAGTGGTGATACAGTCCATTGTGTGTCTATTGATCAGGTATGAATGAGGAAGGCAGTGACCTTGCTTGTGTTACTGTCATATTAATTTACAGTATTACAGTTTTATATGATGCAGTTTCCACTCACTTCTGTAAAATAGAAATTCACAGCAGTGTGATTGTAAAGGGTCACACAGATCAACAGTGGAACACTATACCCTCCACAGTGTACAATGGTGCTTAAAACCTTTAGAAACGTCTATATTTCAGAATGAACTTGACCTAAATGCAGTTTTCTCAGCTTCATAACTCAGGATCAGAGTAATTAACAGACATGACACACGACCTACCCTCTCACATCAATGTTAAACATCCCATCAACTGAATTCAATCCCAGTTTAAATACCAAAGGAGTTTCCAGTGCAGAGAGAGGGGGCGGGGCTGATGATCAACCTGCATACAGACTCTGATTGATCAGAGAGAGGGGGCGGGGCTGATGGATCAGCCTGCATACAGACTCTGACCAGTCAAGAGAGAGGAAGCGGGGCTGATGTCTCTATCTGCACAGACTCTGACTGAGTGTCAGAGAGAGGGCGGGGCTGATGCTCAACACTGCAGACTCTGACTGATCAGAGAGAGAGGCGGGCGATGATCAGCACATACAGACTCTATGACACTGATCAGAGAGAGAGCGGGGCTGATGCTCAGCCTGCATACAGACTCTGACCCCAGTCAGAGAGAGGGGCAGGGCTGGGCCATGGCCTGCATACAGACTCCTGACTGATCAGAGAGAGGGGGCCGGGACTGATGCTCAGCCTGCATACAGACTCTGACCCCAGTCAGAGAGAGGGGCGAGGCTGATGCTCAGCCTGCACTCAGACTCTGACTGATCCAGAGAGAGGGGCGGGCTGATGCTCTATCTTATCTGAACTCTGACTGATCAGAGAGAGAGAGGGGCGGGGTGATGCTCAACCTGCATACAGACTCTGACTGATCAGAGAGAGGGGCGGGGCTGATGATCAACCTGCATACAGACTCTGACTGATCAGAGAAGCGAACTGGTAACCAACCATACAGACTCTGACTGATCAGAGAGAGAGGCAGAGCTGTGCCAACATAGCATACAGGCTCTGACTGATCAGAAAGAGAGCGGGCTGATGCTCAGCCTGCATACAGACTCTGACTGATCAGAGAGAGGGGCGGGGCTGATGCTCAACCTGCCTTACAGACTCTGACCCCAGTCAGAGAGAGAGGCGGGGCTGATGATCAACTGCATACAGACTCTGACTGATCCAGAGAGAGGGGCGGGGCTGATGCTCAACCTGCATACAGACTCTGACTGATCAGAGAGAGGGCGGGGCTGATGCTCCAACCTGCATACGAATCTGGCTGATATTATCAAGGGTCATCAGTCACGGAAGATGATTAAGCTGTTGCGATCATTTGTAGCCACAGGGACGTCCACATAAGTCCTCCTCACCCTGTCTCTCCCAGTGGAAGCAGTAAGGACAAACAGTGCTGTGGTCAGAGCTGCTGAACGTATCCCGAGCACGACCAGACGGCGCTCACAAACACAATGCATTGATTAGTCATTTATTATTTCATGTAATTAAACAATCATAAGCACAGCTCTCCCTGCTCTCTCTCTCAGCTTCAGTTTCAGATGTTAAAATCACAACTTAATAAACGATGAATCTATCTGTGCATTTCTGCACCTGATTTTAAACAGGCCATGACCTGGCGTCTGCTTCCGTTTGGAACAGCAGCTGGTGAGTCATATCTGTCATCAGAAATCAGATGGAACAATTAATATCAGTTTAAATCCAGACTAAATATTATAGTCATGTTCTATTATGGTACTAAAAATGGTTCATAACCATCTGGGAACCCTTCTGATTTGGTTCTCCTTACTCACTTTAACCTTTAGAACCTTTAGGCTAACGTTGTGGGATGTTTTCTTAGTTTGATGTGCTTTTATTCACAAAATGATTGAAAAGTATTTAAAGGACACAGGAGACTCAAACATTTATTCATTTGCGATTTAAATATGAACAGAATCTAAATATTTGTATGAATTTGGACTATAATTCTTGTGTTGTTTTTGTTTATGAGGATTAAAGCACTTTATATCTCAGACAATCCTGTTGGGAATTAATCATCCACAGTGTTGATTAATTATTTGTAATAATTAGATAGGTCCAAATAAAATTAAATTCCTGTAATATTTTTGTTAAGTATGTTTTTATCAGAGCATCAGCCCCGCCCCTCTGCAGTCAGTCAGAGTCTGTATGCAGGTTGAGCATCAGCCCCGCCCACTCTCTGAGTCAGTCAGGAGTCTGTGCAGAGGTGAGCATCATTGCCCTCTCTCTGATCAGTCAGAGTCTGTATGCAGGTTAAACATGTACACATGGACAGAGCAGTAAACCTGTGGACAGAGAGTGATAGTTATGTCATGTGCACCCCCTAATGATGCGTGGCAGTTACTGCAGTGCCATGCATTGAAGAAAAGCTTGGATAGAAGCTATGAATGAATGAAGAATGAAGGAAGAATATGTTTGCAATACACTACTGATCCAGAGATCAACCACAGCTATGTTCAGCAGTGATTTTGAACATCATAGTTCCAGAATACAGTAGGTTTCATCTGGGTGACCACCTTTACAATGGCCTTGGCCATCAGAGACCATCTTAGACCACTAAATCCAGTTCCCAGCAAAAGGTGGGCTTGAACTGGATTTTCGAGAGGGAAGTCTTTTGTCTCAAACTGCATCTAATAGCTCTTTGTTTCTCACATGAAGAACCAAAATGCCCCAATAATGACAAATCTTCTTGTTTTCTTCTCTCTGTGGGGACTCTGGGATGTCAGACCTCCAGAGATGCACATACAGGGCGCATACATATATAATGACAGATCTGATGAAAAGAACCAGCCGGAGAGCAAACTTTGGGGTTATACCCCACTCCATTTGACTGAAACAGGCCACCAAGTCCACAGAGAGTCAGACCACACACCTCACCTCACCAGACGATCTGTTAGGCTGCCGTCGGTGGGAGAGAGACAGAAAGGCAGAGAGGGTTAGAGAGTCTTACTGAATACCTGAACCAGACTTGTCATTTTTAGCCTTTTGGGGAGGATGAGGGATTGCTGTGTGTGTGTGTGTGTGTGTGTGTGTGTGTGTGTGTGTGTGTGTGTGTGTGTGTGTGTGTGTGTGTGTGTGTGTGTGTGTGCATGCACAGGTGTATTGTGTAGGTGTTATGATTTGTGAAAAATGGGTTAGCCTACACTGTCAGGGCCTTTTTGTTTTTCTACAAGGCTATGAAATCAGCCGTTCCCCTGTCCACAGGTGGAGAACAGTTGGAGAACATTTAAAACAACTGCTAACATGGAGAGGTCAAGTGGTCCTAGCAAGTTCAGACCAAGAACAGACCACAAGATGCATAAAATAGTCTCAACAGGACCCGACAGGTAGCTCTGGCCACAACTTGATTTCAAAGTGCAGCATCTTCCATCAGAAAGAGATTAAACAGGTGTGGAGGACACTGAATCATTACTTTGGACAGATGATCTTTGGACAATAACAGTACAAACCAAACACACGTTTCAGCACAAGAACCTCATAGCAGCTGTGAAGCATGGTGGTGGGAGTGTGATGGTTTGGGGCTGCTTTGCTGCAGCAGGGTGTGGAGATCTCTCCATCACAGAAACCACTATGAGATCTTTATTGTATCAGTTCTGGACATTAAGTCAAAGCCTGGATCATAATTTTATTGAGATGCTGTAGGGGATGAAGCGGGTTATGAATGCAGATACCTTTGGGTATAAACCAGCTGAAAAAGTCCCCACGGAAGAGTTCAAATATTCTTCAATCGATGTTAGAATTTTGTAGATGTCTGTCGAGGTCTCAAGGACAAGTACATCATAACTATATAAATGTTGCTTGAAGAAGATAAAATGGTGGATCCAAATTCATAGAGCTAAATATTTAACAAGGTGTCCCTAATTTACTTGCAAATCTCCAGATCGCATGTGCTGTATTTAATAGAGCTGTCAACATGGTTTCTACGCCAAAGGAGGAGAAGGGGTTGCAGGAAGTAGGCAAAAACACATCACTCCTTCTTCAATTTGCCAAACCCCCACACAGGTGTTTCACTCCTGTGCTTCTGTATCATAAGCTTTTTTGCTGCTCTCTCTCTCATCTGCTGCTTGCCACCCTCTTTCTCTATACTCCTCTCATCTCCACTTCTTTTGAAGGTACCTGGCTGCTCAGTAGGGGTATCACTAGGACACTATGGATAGGGGCTTTCACTGAGATCTCAGGGCATCTCAGGGATAGCAATAGGTGCAGAATTGATCAAAATGCAGCACACACCTGTCTCTTCTGTTGGAGCACAGATCTGTAACACTGAACTGCTATCCATCTTCTTAGCTGTTATCCACCTTCCAGCAGACACAGATCAACCAAAGGTACTGAGGCCATGCACTGCTGCTCTATTCTGTCTAAAGCCTTGGGTAGACTACAGATTATAAAAGACTGGGTCTCTCACAAGATTTTTCTTTTTTAGAATAATGTGCTTTGGACACATGAATCCAAAGTTAAAGCACCTGAGCACAACCTCGTTCCAGCTGTGAACATGGTGGTGGAAGTGTGATGGTTTGGAGCTGCTCTGCTGCAGCAGGGTGTGGGAATCTCTCCATCATAGAAACCACTATGAGATCTTTGTATTGTATCAGAGGGGAGAAGCAGGAAGAAATTGAACATCTGTACCCAAACTGATGCTAAGTGGTGGATCATGCAACAGGACAATGACTCCAAACCTCAAAACTCAAATCCTGAAGTTGAAGGTAGAAAGGGAGGATTCGGGAATCGCCAGAGTGAAAGTGTGAATCTTAATCTTATTCACGTGCTGGAGAGGCAGAAACCCTAAGAAACACTATATGGCTAGAAAATTCCCACGGAGGTGGAACATCTTTCTTCAGATGATGTCAGAGACGATGAGAAGGTTATAGAGAACATCTAAGCAGTTATTTCAGCCAAAGACGAGATACCATCTATTACTTTTGATCACAGAAGTGAATTGCATTTCTAGTAACATTTTATAAATGATGTTTAAAGATGTTTCTTCAATGATATATGTTTATTCATATCCCTCCATCTATAGTTATAATTAGATCACATATTCAGATGTTTAAATACATAGGTCAAAGGTGTTAGGTAAGTGTCACCAATATTAGGAAGACCAATCAAATGGCTCTATGTTTGCCAATGATAATACAGTAATATCGCGTATTTAAAATTGTTTGAGTGAGATAGTTAGGCTTTCAAATGCTGTCAGGTGTTTGGAGAAAATTCATGTTGCATGTTTATTTCCATTAAAATGTGAAAAATAATTATACTTTGAAGACCTGAGCAGCGTGAGACCCCACATCCTGCAAGCTATAAAACTCAGCGTGGTGTATGCGTCTGCACTGTGAAATGGAAGGTGCAGTACTCACCTGTGTGCTCAGTGATCAGTCTTTGATTGAAGAGAAAGCTGGGTGCCTCTGCTGGAAGCTGACCCCACCTCCTGACTGATCTGAGAACAGTGGAAAGACAGCAAGCACTGGGTAAACATCATTGCTGTGCTGACCTCAGCCTGCAGGGGTCTGTGGAGCCTGTAGTAATGAACAATGGCGCTGCAGCAGGACGTCGGCTCAATATATGTCCCACGCGTATCTCAACGAAGAACAATAAACTGACCATTGGCTTCTACATCTCTCTACTTCATATGGGCGGCTGTGGCTTTAAGTCTCTGTTCAGGCCGGTGGATGAAATAATAGTACTTTCACCCTGCGACCATGGTGTAGGTTTGCGCCCATGCTGGATGTGGATGTAATCCCATACCAATATTTTCATGATCTTCTCATTTCCTTTGAGAACTCACTGGTCACTCCATTGGCAGGAGCCTTCCTATGAGCACCCTGAGGCCCTTGCAACTGATCCAAAATGAGGTGGCACGTCTCATCTTTAATGTTCCTAAGTTGACTCGTGTCTCACTGCTGCATTCATCTTCACTGGCTTCCTGTGGCCGAACATCGATTCAAGAACTATGATGCTGTGTTGGTCAATACCCGATCTGAAACAGCGTACACCCTGGAGCAGTAGGTTAATGGTTGAAGGTGAGTTCTGCTCTGTTCTTGGTGATGAAGAGCACTTTCCTTCCACTCCTATATCCAGTGTGTACCTCCAAATGTATTGGTCAAATGGTCAAGACATACCCCAGAACAGTGCTCAGTGACATCACCAACAACTCCCACAGGATCTAAAGAGTGTGATGTGGTCACTCCCAGCAACACCGCTGTGTCTCTGATCCACTCGTACCAGTGCGCACATCAACACACCACCACCGTGTCAGTGTGACTGCAGGGCTGAGAATGACCCTACCCACCTGATACCTGCTCTGTGGAGGTCCTGTTTATACCCCAGGTCTCGTGTGCTCTATATGTCACCGCAGGGTGCTGTGTTTTATGACTAAACCACAAATGGCTCAATTCAGAGCCTACATGTGCATACACAGGGTTAGAGCAATTTAGATTCCTCTGCATATAGCAACAGGACAAGATATGTTATCACTCGCTTATTCTTTAATGAGACATGGAATCATAATGCTGAGCTAAATCTGGATTATGTCGTCTCAACGCTGTAAACACACCTTTTCTTTCACCTCTTCCCAGCCACCCCTTAGCTAGATGTTTTAGAGTCTTGGGCTTTGTGAGACATCGATCCAGTGGAAGCAGCTAGGCAAACTGGTTTCTTTCCAGCTGTGGCAGTGGTGGCACTGAGTCGGGAGCATTTGTGTGCGTCACGGCGTTCTCGACTTTTCCAGGTGTTCAGGCTGCTCTGCAGTTTGTGGCAGGAATCATGAGAGATGTATCGCATTTGTCAGCTTCTTCTCCTGAATCTCTCTGACAATGTGATGACAGTGTTTCCAGTCCCTCCGCGCTTTCACTGAACAAATAACATGTCGCGACAAGACAGAAATGTCTGGCGCCTCTTGTACCGCCGACACCATTATGCATATATGTCTGGCCTCTGATGAGATTCTAACGAACATCTTTCTCGGCAGTGAAATGAACTGGGCGGGAGGGCCATCCTGGGAGCTGCTCAGCAACAGTATCTCTGTGACTTGGCTTCTCAGAAAGAGCAAATTAAAGTGCTCTGACATGCACAAAACCTAGCACTCCAGAACCTTCCAACAAGAACCGCCTGCTGCTTAATGCAAAACATATGCATTATATCAGTTTCCATACGGGATCATGACCCACTGAGTGGGTATCATTTAGAGACTTAACAGAATCCAAAGGAAATCACATCATCATATATTTTGTCTTGTGCACAGTTATTTGTTTGGCTGTAGAGCACCCCATGAACACACCATGAGCCAAGACCAGCATCTTTTAAAGTATTTAAACATGGAAACATGATTTGTGAATTATGTGGATTGGGCATGGCCAGGCCGCACTTGACCTGGGCTGCCATGGGAGCAGGCACAGTCAACCTGGGAGCTGGCATAGGAACATTCTGCAGTGCTGTGGACTCACCAGCCACCTTGCAGGCATAAAAAATCACACATGTGCATTGGGTCATTGTCTTGTTACATGACCTATGTCCCTTCTGCTCCAGCTTACAGCTCTGCTCTTTGCAAGCCCGTATGCTGCAATACCTCCAGACCCTGAAACACAAAAGCAGCCTGTGTACATGTAGCTCTTGGTGGTTTGGGGGCTTCCATGGGTCTGTTTGAGTGGAGGTGGGACACAGATCAAATGAGCTTGTGGAAGGAGACCCAAATGCACCTCACCAGCCTGGGATAAGCATCAAAAGGGCTGAGCCAAACTGCTGTGCCAGGGCTAGCTCCTGGTCTCCCTCCACCATGTTTGCCAGGTTTTGGTGTTGGTTTGCGGTGATCTTTTTCCTCTAAACCTAGTGTTGCGAAAAAGTGGGCAATTAGCATTGGATTAGGGCATCACTGGACTAGCAAAGGGGTTCCTGTTGCTCTCAGTGGAACAATAACATCTAATCCAATGCCAACAGAATATATCTCATTCATTGGTGATCAAATAACATCTCAAATAAAACTCTCAAGGTTGTGTTCAGACATTGACCACACAGCTGAGAAGATCGATGGAGGATGGGTTACTTTGCTTGGCAAAGTCATGGCTAGCTGTTGAAGAAGATGGAAAAAAGACTCCATCTCACTTTGTCAGCATGTGTGTGTGGGTTTATCTGGAAAAATTCATCTATTGAATTTTCTGTTTGTGATGGAACTAGGTAGGGATCTCAGATACACACAGAAAGTTCTCATTTAAATGTCTCATAAGAACAGTAACGGATGTCCTCATGGAGTGTGGGACAGGGCAGGTATCAATGACCAACCGTCACATGTATAGCGATGGAACTCCTGGTCTGTTCAGGTCTGTTCATATGAAACATCACTTACTGAGCCATTCACGGAGAACTGATCTCCACAGAACATCACATTCTTTCCACTTCACTGCTTATTAATTATATTATTTTGATTATTACTGAGCAGCATGTAGCATGAATGAGTTTGAGTATATATACAGGGTTGGACAATGAAACCGAAACACCTGGTTTTAGACCATAATAATGTATTAGTGCGGTGAACTAGGGTCTCCTTTTGCAGCCAATACAGCGTCAATTTGTCCTGGGAAAGACATTTTTTGGATACAAACCGGGTTATCACCCCAACATCCCTTTCAGACAGCGTCCTCTTGCGTCCACAAGTTAATCCTGTTGGATGTGGTTGGTCCTTCTTGGTGGTGCTGACATTACCCTGGATGCCGTGGCTCTTGATACATCACAAAGACTTGCTGTCTTGGTCACAGATGTGCCAGCAAGACGTGCACCAAAAATGTGTCCTCTTTTGAACTCTGTTATGTCCCCCATAATGTTGTGTTCATTGCAATATTTTGAGCAAAACTGTGCTCGTACCTGCTAATTGAACCTTCACACTCTGCTCTTACTGGTTCAATGTGCAATTAATGAAGATTGGACACCAGGCTGCTCCAATTTAGCCTGAAACCTCACACTACCATGTGGTGCTGGTTTCTTGCCACACCTGTGTGTGTGTGTGTGTGTGTGTGTGTGTGTGTGTGTGTGTGTGTGTGTATATATATAAGCGGTTTGGAAAATGAATTAATGAATATATATATTCTTTTAATTATTATTATTTCTTGAGAGAATTTTAGGGGTAAGAATTGCTTAAATAGTATTCTTAGGCAGGAAGACACCCGGTCATGTCTGACTTGAAGGTTAGTAATCTAGACTTATTGTGTGAAAATGATCATGTCTGAGTGATAACACAGCCCAGCTCATATTTAGCAGTGATCTGTTGATATCTTAGAAACATCAGGACCTATTATTTGCTCTTCTGATTCAGTTACAGACACATTCATCAGTAAACTGCCAATGAGTACAGTGAGCACACACACACACACACACACACACACACACACATTCCTATTACAGAATATGATGTGGGCCCTGAATCAATACAGTCAGTATGGCTTATAGAAATCTGCTGACTCCCTTTTCTAGCAGGACTCAAGCTTCTGTCTCTTTTACTTTACATCTACAAGGTGGAGACACTTTCGGTAGGAGTGTCTAGCAAGTGGACAGTGAGTGGACACAGTGTTTAAACACTCCAGCAGCACTGCTGCGTCTGATCCACTCGTACCAGCGCAAAACACACTAACACACCACCACCATGTCAGTGTGACTGCAGTGCTGAGAATGACCCACCACCCACATAACAGCTGCTCTGTGTGGTGGTCCTGTAGAGTCCTGATCATCAGGGCAAAAAGCAGTAGAAATCGATGAACACTCTCTAATCTCTTCCCTTTATTCCGATGCAAAGGGTGTCTGTAAGACAGGTGTAAGTCTGTATTACCTCATACAGGAAGGGTTTTGGGTGTCTAAGACAACAGCTTCAATTGGTCCAAATGTTCAAGCATCATCAGCTTGCATTGGCTTTGTTTTGTGCATGGCGACTCTGATATTGCGAGAAAGACTACGTCAGGAGGACTTCTTCAAGTGTCTTCAGAGCATCGGTACCACATAAACAACACACAAACCTAAGTTCAGCTTAGATGAGATGTGATGGTGTGATTGGTATGTTTGATGAATTACGTAGAATGACAGACTGCAGTCTGCTGTGGATTCGAGCTCCACAGTCCTTCACAGATTTGTTTCCTTTAGTGGAAGTGAGTTTCTGTAACTGACTGCTTTGCAAAAACAATGATGACACACCTCTCGTTTGACTTCCGACCATACATGAAAGCTGAGCCTGTGGGTTTGTCTGTCATACTGCACATTGTGTGCTAATCTTTCCTTCTAGAAGCAACAGATGCTGCAGTGCTGCAAACACAGGATGCAACCAAACACCAACATAGCTAAGAAACTGTGAGTTGGATGCATCTGATATACAGACAGTTTGCGTGTAATGTAACTGTCAGGCTCCGCCCCCTGTCTGTCCTGTCTAATTTCTACGTCCCTGTCTTCTGTCCGAAGGGGTCCCGTTCCAGAAATGTTGGAGCTGGTTTAAATGAATGTTGTGATGTGACAAATTTATTTCAGTACATTTATTTATTCTTCATAATATCAATAAAATCTATTCAATCAATCTGGATTAGTCTCACTGGGCTGCATGGTGACATCACCAGAAAGGTCCCACCTCCTGCCTTTGTGGCGTGAAACGTGAGTGGACTTCAATTAAAATGTAATTATTGATTTTAAGTACCTCATTCCCCACCGATTTTGTCCAATTTTTTAAAAATTTCCTTTCATATGTTCTGCGTGAACTGTGGGAAACCAAGGGCCTAAAGGAATCTTAAACACATCCTACTAATCGCGCTCGAATGCAGGCACATTTCTTGGCTGTATGTAAAAGGATCCCTTTCTCTGGCAGAAATGCTGGCCTAGACAATGACAGAAAATGCACAGAGAAAAGAAATTTAATTTGAAGAAGAATTGTTTTGTTACCTCATATTCCCATTGACAGACAGAGGACTAACGGATCTCACCTCCATTTGCATCATCCAATCAGATACAGTCTTGGAATCTAAGATCTGCACTTTGTGTGCAGTTACCTTTTTATTTCTAAGCCGAAACTCAGGATCAAGTAAACTTCCACAGACGCAATGCACATTTCAAAACAAACTACAACAATAAACCTGAATTAAATCCCGGATTTCGCCTTGAAGGCTTCAGTGCATGTTTACTGCTCTGTCCCACGTGAACATGATCAACCTGCATACAGACTCTGACTGATCAGAGAGAGGGGCAGGGCTAATGCTCAACCGCATACAGACTCTGACTGATCAGAGAGGAGGGGCGGGGCTGATGATCAACCTGCATACCAGACTCTGACTGATCAGAGAGAGGGGCAGGGCTAATGCTCCAACCCGCATACAGACTCTGACTGATCAGAGAGAGGGGGCGGGGCTGATGCTCAACCGGCATACAGACTGACTGATCAGAGAGGGGCGGGGCTGATGATCCTTGCCTGCATACAGACTCTGACTGATCCAGAGAGAGGGCGGGGCTGATGATGCCTCATACAGACTCTGACTGATCAGAGGGCAGAGCTGATGCTCAACCTGCATGCAGACTCTGACTGAGCAGAGGCGGGGCTGATCAAATATGTCCACTGATATTTTTAAAATCTGATAAATTAAAATTTAAAATCCGTATCTCCTGAAAATAATATCTGCTATGTCTCACATAAATACAACAAATCTTATTGGATAAAGTGAAGTATAAACAAATCCTTCAAAACTCTTATTTTTAACTTTTTATGACTGAAATTATATGCATTATTTAAAGCAACCAGACAGTAAACATCCAATATAGGTTTGCTTAGTTTTTTAATGATTCTTAATGAGTGTGTAATTATTACTAGCTGATGATTAACTTGTCAGTCAGACCTAAAGACGAGAAACCCTCGTCTGCAGAACACAGATGTTAGAACATGTGATATGAAGCATTTATAAGCCAACAAATTTGACACAATCAGTTCACATGGCGTGACAATGATTTATTTCATTATTGTTGTTTTCGCCTAAAAGCCAATTTGGTCCTGAAGTGATCCTGTATGAACTGTGGAGCAAAATGGAGAGATTTTAGGCCTGTTTTGGTACTGATGGAATCTCTGAGCAGCGCCGTCATTAGAGGTGGCGTTGTCTTGTAGCATTAATGAATCTAAACACACAAGCAGCAAACCTTCCCTCAGGTGCAAACCCACATTTGAAACATTTCTGAGACTTATCAGCTGGAAGAGGAGCCTTTTACACCTCATCAGCGGCTGCATTAAACCTGGTCTTGTAATTTAATTTGCAAGCTTCTCTGTGAGTCATCTGTAGAGGAAACCAGCACAGAGACCAACAGCACTGGCCTGAAAGTCAGTGGAAATGGCGACATTTGGTTATCAAAGCTTGAAAGGTTAAAAAAGTAGAAACAACTTGGTGAGTAAAATAAATAATACATCTATTTTTTTTCTTCCTACAGGTTTGTGTGTTTGGAGAGAGATTTAAATGAAATGATGGAAATATAAAAGCAGTCAGTTTAATTATTTCGTGTTGTGCACTAACTTGATCGACTCTAACTCGGACTATTAATCACAAATAACCATACAGTTGGTTTAAAGACCCAGTTATTAAGAGCACTCTCATGAAACAAGCTCTCAACATTCAGCACCACATACATATTTTCTGAGTATTTCATACATTACAATTCTGACAGCTGTATTTCGATCGCCAGCATATCATGCGTTTGACAAGCGAAGAAGGCTGAAACAACACAGCTACTAACGCTTCACTGTTTTCCTAAAAGAAAGAATTAATGAACAGAAATATTTAAAGATGTGTTTGATACCAACCTCCTCTTTTTGAACTGCAGTTACAGCTAGAGTAAGGGTTAGAGTTTAGGTTTATAGTTAGGTTAGGGTTAGAGTAAGGGGTTAGGTTTGAGTTTTATGGTGAAGGTTAGGTTAGAGAGTAAGGGTTAGGTTTGAGTTTATGGTGAAGGTTAGGGTTAGAGTAAAGGGTTAGGTTTAGGGTTTATAAGTTAATGTTAGGGTTAAGTAAGGAGTTAGGTTTAGGAGTTTATAGTTAAGGTTAGGGTTAGAGTAAGGGTTCAGTTTTAGGGTTTATAGTTCAGTTGGGTGAGTGAGGTTAGGTTTGGGTTTATGGTTCAAGGTTAGGGTTAGAGTAGAGGTTAGGTTTAGGTTTATAGTTAAGGTTGGGAGTTAGAGGTAAAGGGTTTCTGGTTTAGGTTTATGGTTAAGGTTAGGGTTAGAGTAAGGAGTTGAGTTTAGGGTTTATGGTTAAGGTTAGGGTTAGAGTAAGAGGTTAGGTTTAGGTTTATGGTTAAGGTTAGGGTTAGAGTAAGGGTTAGGTTTTGGGTTTATGGTGAAGGTTAGGGTTAAGTGGGGTTAGGTTTAGGGTTATGGTGAAGGTTAGGGTTAGAGTAAGGGTTAGGTTTAGGGTTTATGGTGAAGGTTAGGGTTAGAGTAAGGGTTAGGTTTAGGGTTTTTATGGTTCAGGTTAGGGTTAGAGTAAGGGTTAGGTTTGGGTTTATGGTTAAGGTTAGGGTTAGAGTAAGGGTTAGGTTTAGGGTTTATGGTTAAGGTTAGGAGTTAGAGTAAAGGGTTGGAGTTTAGGGTTTATGGTTAAGGTTGAGGTTAGAGTGAGGGGTTAGGTTTAGGGTTTATGGTTGAGGTTGGTTAGAGTGAGGTTAGGTTTAGGGTTGGTTGAGGTTAGGGTTTAGTAAAAGAGTTAGTTTAGGGTTTATGGTTGGGGTTGAGGGTTAGAGTAAGGAGTTAGGTTTTAGGTTATGGATTTGGGTTAGGGTTAGAGTAAGGGTTAGGTTTAGGTTTATGGTTAAGGTTAGGGTTAGAGTAAGGGTTAGGTTTTGGGTTTATGGTTAAGGTTAGGGTTAGAGTAAGGGTTAGGTTTAGGATTTTATGGTTATGGTTAGGATTAGAGTAAAAATTAGGTTTAGGATTTATGGTTAGGTTTAGAGTAAGAGTTAGGTTTAGTGTTTATGGTTAAGGTTAGTGTTAGAGTAAGGGTTAGGTTTAGGATTTATGGTTAAGGTTAGGGTTAGAGTAAGGGTTAGGTTTAGTGTTTATAGTTAATATTAGGTTAGAGTAAGGAGTTAAGTTAGTTTATGGTTAAAAAGTTGAGTTAGTAAAGTTAGAGTTTAGGAGTTTATAGTTAAGAGATTAGGAGTTAGAGAAGTAAAGTTAGGATTTGAGTTTATAGTTAAGGATTAGAAGTTAAATGAGAGTTAGGTTTGGGATTTATAGTTAAAGTTAGGAGTTAAGTAAGAGTTAGAGATTTGAGATTTTATAGATTTAAAGTTAGGATTAGAAATGAGAGTTAAGTTTAGGAGTTTATAGTTAAGTTAGAGTTAGAAATGAGTTGAGTTTGGTTTATGGTTGGGTTAGGGTTAGAGTAAAGGGTTAGGTTTGGGTTTATGGTTAAGGTTAGGGTTAGAGTAGGGGTTAGGTTTGGGGTTATGGTTAAGGTTAGGGTTAGGGTTAGGTTTGGGTTTATGGTTAAGGTTAGGGTTAGGGTTAGGGTTAGGTTTAGGGTTTATGGTTAAGGTTAGGGTTAGAAGTAAGGGTGGGTTTAGGTTATAGTTAGAGTTAGGGTTAGAGTAAGGGTTAGGTTTAGGATTTATGGTTAAGGTTAGGGTTAGAGTAAGGGTTAGGTTTAGTGTTTATGGTTAATGTTAGTGTTAGAGTAAGGGTTAGGTTTGGGATTTATGGTTAAGGTTAGGGTTAGAGTAAGGGTTAGGTTTAGGTTTTATGGTTAATGTTAGGATTAAAGTAACTGTTAGGTTTAGGTTTTATGAATAGGTTTATGGTTAGAATAAGGGTTAGAGTGAGGTTGAGTTTGGGTTTATGGTTGAGTTAGGGTTAGAGTAAGGGTTGAGTTTAGGTTTATGGTTAAGGTTAGAGGATTAGAGTGAGGTTGGGGTTGGGTTTATGGATTAGAGTTAGGGTTAGAGATGAGGTTAGGTTTAGGTTTATGGTTAAGGTTAGGAGGTTAGAGTAAGGAGGTTGAGTTTAGGGTTTATGGTTAGGTTAGGGTTGGAAGTAAGGAGTTGGGATTTAGGGTTTATGGTTAAGGTTAGGGTTAGAGTGAGTTAGTTTGGGTTTATGGTTAAGGTTGAGGTTAGAGTGAAGGGGTTAGGTTTGGGTTTATGGTTAAGGTTAGAGGTTAGAGTAGAGTTGGGTTGGGTTTGTAGTTGGGTTAGGGTTAGAAGTAAGGAGTTAGGTTTAGGGTTTATAGTTGGGATTAGGAGTTAGAGTAAGGGTAATGAGTGTCTTTTAACATCAGTAACTGGCCTCACTAAAGCTTGTGGCTGAATGCAATCAAATGCAATCAATATCGGATCTGATCATCCTTTCTATGATGTTTTCAAACATGTTTGATCACACAAGCAAGTCATTAATAAATCATGCGGCAGCCTCTCCACTGATTTACCAACCAATCTCACAGGCTTGACTTTCTTTGGAAGAACTTCAGAGCAATTTATTACAGAATTCAACATCGATTTGCTCAGTCAATCAGATTAAAACACAGATATGGATTTGAGGAGACGCGCGATGTTGCTGCTCTGTCACGATTTAAACAAAGAGAGTTATCGATAAGAGCAGACCGTTTGGGGGAAGTGATATCTGGGTCTTTTGACCACGTTTTACAGTTAAAGAGTTGAGTGGATCAGATACAGCAGTGCTGCTGGAGTGTTTAAACTCGTCAATGTCACTGCTGGACCGAGAACAGTCCACCAACCAGAAACGTCCAGCCGACAGCGTCCTGTGGGCAGCGTCCTGTGAGCACTGATGAAGGACTAGAGGACGGCCAACACAGAGCTGTACCAGAAACGGATGACCTGTCTCTGACTGTACATCTACAAAGTGGAGCAACTACTGTAGATAGGAGTGTCTATTAGAGTGGACAGCGAGTGGACACAGTGTTTTAAACACTGAGCGTTGAAGATCAGGGTGGTCATGATGTTTTGGTTGATCAGTATCTATAGAAATGTTTCCTGTATGTTTTTCTTTTTCTTCTTTATATTTATGACAGACCTGAAGTCCATTCTCTAAAAGTCACAGTTCAGAGTGTAAAAAAGAAAATTTCACATTGATTTTCTTTGAAATCAAATGCTACAAAATCTGACACCCCACATAATGCCCTCCCGAGGCACCTCCACTCACATTTACTGTATTCATGAATAATAGAAAAAGTTCACAGACAGTTGTGACAGATCCTGCTTCACGGTACTGAGCTACAATCTTCATTACCGGGTTTCTATTCTGCCAAATATGCTGAAATGTTCCTGTCCACGTTTGGATTTACACACTCCCACACATCCACTCAGACTGAACTCAAGACTAATTCTAACACGTGTGACTAAAATGTTCATAAATCTGTCAAATCTTTGACAAATGACAAACCATCACAGAAACGAAGCAATTTAAACAAAGAATAATAAACTACAACCACTGTCACCTAAACCTAACCCTTACTCTAACCCTAACCATGTAAAGCTTGATGAGTGGTGATGACTAAGCGTGGACAGGAGTGATGCCTCGGGTGACACAGTGGACTTTACTGAAGTTCAGCGTAGATCAGAGACACCTGAGTGAATTGTTCAGACGCCAGACAGAAAGAGGGGAGGAGAGGGAGGAAATGAGACCGAGAGGTTGACGCAGTTTGACTGGAGTGTGAAATCTTCCTCGAGCTGCATTTGGTGACTTTTTCGAGCAGTTAATTACCTCAAGTATACACACACACACACACACACACACACACACACATCACACACACATCACATCACTCTCCCACATTCATACACCCCTAGTACACACTCCCAAATACAGGCACCCTTTCACACACCTCCCACATACACACACACACATACAGAACATACACACTCCCATATACACACACCGAAACAAGGTTAAGCACATTACGTGAAAACGCCTTCCTAACACCTGTGTACAGTAAACTTGGGTGGACAGGGTCCAGCTCAGTTTGGACTGGTATCCATCCAGCTCATTTGCAGTCATGGCTGGTTCAGAGAGCCTTTGCTACAGAGGCAGAACAAACGCAATTGGTTCAGAGAATGACCAATTAAAATTGGCATGCTCTGAAATGCTGCCTTAGAATCTAGTCGCCTAGTCAGTTCAGGTGTGAAAAGACAAAGTGATCAGTTGGTGGAGTGAGAACTGCAGTACTGGGTACAACTGCTGGAGCGGCCGAGTGTGTTCAAAGTCATGCTGCTGTGATCTTAATAGTTGCAGGAAAAGAGTCAGGCTGACAGCGGCCATCCACCTGAAAAGCACCAATCATGACACACGCCACTGCATAAATAGAGAAAATGAAATTGGCTTCAAAGTCCAATTAGCCCAATAAAGCAGGACGTCTTGGCCAGGTACTGCTTTCCTGGGGGTAATTGCTTCTCTTTAGACATCCAACGTCAATTAGATGTGTCTGGCATCGACTGGGCGAGAGATTTTCACACTCCTCCGTGCGAAACTCTTTCAGCTTTGTGATGTTTCCTCAAACCCCCTCTGATACAGTCGTCTCTAAGGATGGTCTCATCAGGTGATGTGCTGCACCTCTTTCTAGTTGTAGGCATTTTAAGTAGTAATAAAAGTGGGGGAGGAGGGGGTCCTAACTTTGCAGTTCTATTAAGAATGATTGTCCTCTGACCACAGAGGAGCACTTTGTAGTTCATCTGTTTCTCTGCAGACTTTATTCTCCTCCTTTCGCCCTGATCTTCAATGATCAGGACTGGGACCACAGAGCAGCTGCGCTATGTGGGTGGTGGTCGTTCCTCAACACTGCAGTCACACTAACTATGTGGTGGAGTGTGTTGTGTGTGTTGCGCTGGTACAGTGGATCGGACACAGCAGTGCTGCTGGAGTGTTTAAACCCTGTGTCCACTCACTGTCCACTCTGTTAGACACTCCTACCGAGTGTCTCCACCTTGTAGATGTGAAGTCAGAGACAGCAGCTCATCTGTTTCTGCACAGTTTGTGTTGGTTGTCCTCTAGTCCTTCATCAGTGCTCACAGGACGCTGCCCGGGCTGTTGGCTGGATGTTTCGGGTTGGTGGACTGTTCCTGCGGTCAAGCAGTGACACTGAGGGGTTTAAACTCTCCAGCAGCACTGCTGTGTCTGATCCACTCGAACCACCACTGCAGTGCTGATGTTGTTGTTTATTGTTGAATAACCATGTATGTCAGGGATGTATCTGAACAGACAATGCTGTTGAAGAGACGTGCTGTTTTTCAGAAAGTAACGTTGTAAACCCACTCCACTCCAGACATGACCTCGAGATTCTCTCAGTGTTCTCTCAGCAAATGTATTTAGAACATGTTTGAGCTGTCCGAAGTAGCCACAGTGAAACTTCCCGCTGATCTCGGTCATCGCTCGTCTCATTAGAAGATGCTGTACATTACAAACTGCTGTTAGCGTTCAAGGTCACTGCTCTCGGCCGCCTGTTTCCCATCAGGTTCAGGCCGAGTGCAGTTTGTTGGGAATCTGGACTCGTTTCCTTCCCCGCAGGTAAGAAGCCGACTCCTGCCTCTGATCCGTCTCATCTGGACCATACTGATACTCCTAAGCACTGGGATGTGGCAAACATTGCTTATGTACAGAGTGCGGCATGACAAAAGAGAAAATATCACCTTGGTGTTTCATATTCCGGTTTGTTTTCTTCTTACCCTCAGGTCTCTGTATTCTGCATCATATCGTTCTTTGTTTATCTTTTTTATGGTAATTGTAGCTGGGTTTATGTTGTATTCTGTATTTTAATATTAGTGTGATATATTCATACTCACATTCAGGGAGTGAAGGTGTTTGTTCTCTGGATGGACATTGGAGAGTAGCTGTTCCTTGAGAAGTTCTGTGGTGGCTGTGGGACTCGTTTAAACTCTTCTGCCTGATACTGATGCTCGGCCTACCGCAGGCCTAGGCAACCTTGGTTTTGGAGTGTCAGCTGTTCCTTGCTCAAATAGAGCTTCTAAACCTGGCAGGTAACTGGTGAGAAGAATCAGGTTTGTTCAAGCAGGAGTCAGGTGTCTGTCCAGGAGAAGGGTGGCCTGCACCTAGTATACTGTAGTGGGGGACTGATCTCAGGATAATCTTTATTGACTGAACTTAAACAATGAGATTGTTGTGTTAAGTAGTGTTAATTTACTGGAGACAATCACACATATTTATTTTTTTTATTTGAGATGTTAAATATTTGTATGAATTTGAGCATTTTTTTGTCTTATTAGGACTAAAAACACTTGATATCTCAGAAATCATGCTGTAAATTGATCATCCAGAGCGTGTCTGTAATGAAAGATTGACAAGGATATGTATCATATGTTCTTCTAAATACTTGAGAGTCATCAAAATTAAAAACATGTAATTTATTATCATGTATGTTTTAAATCATGTGTTTGACTCAGTATTAGCCATTCTCAGGACTTTTATTCTGAAATTTGAACACTGTGCGAGCAAAGGAAGACAGCAAACAGCCCCTCCCTTCTCCTTTCCTCTACAAGCCAATATCTGGGTGAGTGATGTAATATTAGCCCCGCCCCCTTGTGATCAGTCAGAGTCTGCCTGCACATTGGCTGGGAGCTCCTTTGGCAGTTAAACTGGGAGTTCAATTGGAAACAGGTCAAGTGTAGCTGTTTCCTGAGCTGGATTACTAACCCTACTACGGTTACATAGGACATGTGTGTCATGTCTGTAGGTTACTGTGATTCTGAGTTATGAGCCTAGAAAATGTCATGTAACTGCCCCCATGTCATTGTGTGGATCATGGGTTCTAGAGTTAAAAGCAACCCTGTACCTGCACCATATCCTGAAGCTTGTTCACTGATAGGGCTGAAACACTAAATGAACTAAATGAAAAATATGACTAAAAATAAGCCTTCAGTTGGTTTCTCGGTCCAGCTGTACTATTTGTTTCTTTTTTTATCGAACTAGCATCACCATAACCATAACATTTACAGCATTTAGACGCTTAAAACAAGCAGCACATTAATAAATAATCCATACATAAACAAGTGCTGGCGGAAGTGTAATGAAGCTCCTTTGAAGCAGTCATTATTATGCTCTCACTGAACACTTTAGAACTCCACACTGACACTGAAAAGAGCCTTACTCTGCTCTCAGTCTATCTTCCACGAGGTGTTGGAAACATTTCTTTGAGATTCCTGTCCACGCTGAGCTGATTTCATCAGATTTTTCAGCGAGACTTTAGTGCTGTGAATGCTGTGCTCACAGTCTACCGTAGCCTAAAGTGTTCTACTGGATCCAGATAGAATGACGGGGAGACCACTGAGGTACACTCCGACTCATTGTCAGGTTCATAAAACCAGTTTGGAAGCTGGCTTTAGCAGATGGTAAAGTGAGTGAGTGGAGTTTAATGTCGGTGCGTGTAAGGAGCTGGAGAAGGAGCTGCAGGCTGTGCAGTGAGTGGGTGGAGTTTTGTGTGTGGTGTGTAAGGAGCTGGAGAAGGAGCTGCAGGCTGTGCAGTGAGTGGGTGGAGTTTGTGTTTGCGGTGTGTGTAAGGAGCTGGAGAAGGCTGGGTTATTGCAGTGAGTGGGTGGAGTTTAATGTGTCGGTGTGTGTAAGAGGCTGGAGAAGGAGCTGCAGGCTGTGCAGTGAGTGGGTGGAGTTGTGAATGTGTCGGTGTGTGTAAGGAGCTGGAGAAGGGCTGCAGGCTGTGCAGTGAGTGGGTGGAGTTTAATGTGTCGTGTGTGTAAGGAGCTGGAGAAGGAGCTGCAGGCTGTGCAGTGAGTGGGTGGAGTTTAATGTAATGCGATTGTGTGTGAGGCTGGAGGAAGGAGCTTTGCAGGTTGTGCGGTGAGTGGGTGGAGTTTGTGTGGCCGATTGTGTGTAAGGGCTGGAGGAAGGGCTGCAGGCTGTGCAGTGAGTGGGTGGAGTTTAATGTGGGGTGTGTGTAGGAGCTGGAGAAGGAGCTGCAGGCTGTGCGGTGAGTGGGTGGGTTTAGTAATGCGGTGTGTGTAAGGAGCTGGAGAAGGAGCTGCAGGCTGTGCAGTGAGTGAGTGGAGTTTAATGTGTCAGTGTGAGGAGCTGGAGAAGGAGCTGCAGGCTGTGCAGTGAGTGGGTGGAGTTTAATGTGTCAATTATTATTGTGAGGGCTGGAGAAGGGCTACAGGCTGTGCAGTGAGTGGGTGGAGTTTATGTGTCGGTGTGTGTAAGGAGCTGGAGAAGGAGCTGCAGGCTGTGCAGTAGGTGGGTGGAGTTTAATGTGTCGGTGTGTGTAAGGAGCTGGAGAAGGAGCTGCAGGCTGTGCAGTGAGTGGGTGGGTTGTCAATGACCGGTGTGTGTAGGAGCTGGAGAAGGGCTGCAGGCTATTGCAGTGAGTGGGTGGAGTTAATGTGTCAGTGTGTGTGTGAGGAGGCTGAAGAGCTGCAGGCTGTGCAGTGAGTGGGTGGAGTTTAATGTGACCGATTGTGTGTGAGGGAGCTGGAGAAGGAGCTGCAGGCTGTGCAGTGGTGGGTGGAGTTTGCTGTGTCGGTGTGTGAGAAACTGGAGAAGGGCTGCAGGCTGTGCAGTGAGTGGGTGGAGTTTGTGTGTCGGTGTGTGTAGGAGCTGGGAAGGAGCTGCAGGCTGTGCAGTGAGTGGGTGGAGTTTTACTCCATCAACAAGCTAACATTCAACCATATTAAACATGACAATTGTGGCTCAGTTGATGTTATTTCACGACAACATACAACCTCTCGTGTTCTATTGCTTAATTGCTCAGTTTGTGTGCAAACCAAATTCATTTAAAATACAATAATTACCATATTTTACACATATGGGCTTAATTTCAGCAGATTTTTATTCCAGGAGGTGTTGTTGTTCCTGGTGCCCACGCTGTCTCTGACATCCTTAACGTATCGCTCGGTCTGGTTTAGACACACTTTAATGCACCTCGTTAAAACATAGATATGCACATGCAGGTTTGCAGGTTAAGCTGGAGTGCGGTGATCTCCGTGCTCAAGACGGTAACAAGATGCCATGTGTTGTGATGACACCTGCTGCCATGGTAACCTGTCACACACAGACACCAGGCTCGAACCGGTCAGTCTAATTGCAGCATAGGGAATCACTTTACATCTTTCAAACAGGCACTCGCTGCCCAGAGATAAATAAATAAAATAGAAAAGGGTAGTGTAGCCATGGCAACTGATCAGGGATTCAACTGTGGCTGTGAGCACCTGAAGAGCTGAGAGAGCAGGGCAGGGTGGAAGTTACACACACACACACACACACACACACACACACACACCTCTAACAGGTTGCAAGCTCGAAGGAGTTTTAGGTCAGTGGAAATAAAGAAAGCTTCAGAACTGTTTCCAATGAACAATTCATTTCACACACACACACACACACACACACACACACACACACACACACACACACACACACACACTCAGGACTTTCCCAATTGTTTTCCACCACTGGCTTCGTTCTTCTCGTATTTCCTCTAAATGTGAAACAAAGCTGTGTTGATTGGTCGGGTCGATAATCATACATACACATCGTTTGATTTCATAGATAATCTGCATCGTAATTGTACGTTCTCATCCAATGCATGTGTGTCCAATACGTCAACCAGCAGGACCAAAACCGCTCCTCCTGTCCTGCCCACAACCTTACTGGATTGAAAAACGTACAATGACTCAAATACAGCCAATCAAAGCTTCAGCAGTAACTCATTGTTCTGCCCAGAGACTCGGGGTTTGCTTGAAACCTGGACCATTGTGTTCTTGCATCCATGTGTTCCTGCCAGAAATCATCTTCCACTGCTGAAGTTGCATTCCAGTACCCAAGAATGCAGTTACTAGGTTTCCTTTCATGCCCTGAAAACTGAGGCTGCATCGATTGGTGACTTCCTGCAACATCGAACAGAAATTCACAGCATTCAGTGCTGAAGATGCAGGTCAGACCCACAGTATGTTTGTAAGCATTTCAAATAAACGGTGCGTCTGCTTTTAATAATAAGGAGAGAAATGGGTCGTAATATTAGTTTGAGACAGAGACTGTTTAATCTGTTCTGTTGTGAGGCTGATATGTCCTCAGGTGGCAGCCTTAGCTTTAGAACATCTCAGTAGTTCTCCATTCGTGAGTTTGTTCTTGCATGGTAACCTGTCTAGTAGGTTCATCCCAAGAAACAAGTCCATTCTTAGCCTTCTTGATGTTACCCATGTTCCCAATCAAGTTCACAAGCTATGTAACATTCCACGGGGTCTCTACAGTACCCATATATTATAGGTGAAGGGGGGTTGGTTGATTGATCTTCACTGGGACCACCCATAAGGGGTAATTCCCCACGTAACACACATTTGGGCCAAATCTCAGCCACTTTTGGCATTTATGGGTCAGATGTGGACCCCATTTGGGCCAAACATCCATCGTTATCTGGGTGATTACAACACAGTCTCTATTCCACCTGAATGTTTTCACTCCTGTGTCCCAGAACCACCCAACAATGTCCAAATACCCCACATAGGGTCCACTGGAATGCAACGTCTGTTCTGAGGCCTGCATGTATAAGAGAGTCGTGGGTAATGACCTGCACAACCCATACAGTGGAGCAGACGATGTGTCAGGGTTTTGCTGTGCAGTCATTTGGCCAGTCATTTTAACCAGACACAGCTTGTTAAATCGTGTTCTTGTGGGTCCTGGCATGAAAAGCTCGAGAACCCCTGCTCTGGAGCGATGAGGACGAGGCTGAGGTCACAGTGCCCAATCAATGGCAAGAGGAGTATAAAGCAATGGAACAGTGACTCACTTGGCACTACTTTGTTGTGTTGGCAGTGAGTTTTGGGTCTCTGTCCTGCTGCATGATGAAGTTACTCTGGATTAGATTGGATGCATTTCTCTGTGAACTGGCAGAAGGACTATTTCTGTGGGGACACTAAATACTGATAAAGGGACCTCCTTATCCTTTGGGAGTTGCTCTTGACGTTCCACTACTATTCTCCCTCCTTTGTTGGCGTAGAAATAAACAGACATATTATGCCTATAGAGCTGCCTGACTCTGCTGCTGCTGCTGCTGCAATCATGACCCATCAATAAAGATTAGTGTGTCTGTTCCAGAAGCTGCTACGTTAGATAAGATGAGCTTCAACTTTATTGTCATTGTGCAGAATACAGTGAAATGCAATGCAATAAATACTACTATTTACATAAAGCGCCGTAGTATCCATGCAGGAGGTGCTATGAGAACATTATGATGAACAAAGTACCGTAACAGTGCAGACGGTGCAAGGGTACAATGTTAAACCCATGACATTGGCTGTGTCCTTGTTCATTAAAGTGTCTGCAGTGCTCAGCAGTGTTCCTGAGTCTGCTGGTGGAGGAGCGGAGGCTCCAGGAACGCCTTTCGTCCGGTGAGCTTATCATACGATATAAATGCTGCTCATGACTGTAATATCTCTGAACGTTTAATCACCTCCGATCGTGTGGTTTTCTACCAAAACATTCATATGCAAATAGCTCAGCTGAAGAACAGAAGAGAGATCTTGCAAACGTTCTACCAGGGGACTAGAATGCCATGCCTTAAAAGGCCTTTACTCACATGACCCTTGGTGGATTTTACAGTGGCTGTTCTGTCCCCTCCTTGCTCCCCACCACCACCAGCTCACTCCATCCATCCACATCCGTCAGTGTGGCAGGATCTGAGAAGATCTAGATGTTTCAAGACCTGGCCCGACTACGGGGCTAACGTTAAAAGACTCTACGTACACATGATGATTTTAATTTTATTTATTTGGCTATTAATCTGACACTATTTTGGTATTCCCGTAATTCTCTATAATTAAAAACGATCTTTGTGTTGTGATGGGTTTGGAAACGGGCTTTTTCCCAGTAAATCACTGCGTTTATTCAAATGAATCTCGAGTGTAGGGTGTTTGCTGCAATCTTCAGTAAAGCTGAGTGAAGCAGAGCTGTGATATGGGTTTTGAAAATACTAATTACCGGCCTAAAGCTCTGGATTGGACGTAAACAGTGTGTGATGTTGCTAAGTTACGTGAAAAAGTTGAGATTTTTAGAGGCTGCGTGAGAAATGTCTTCTTATCAACATAACTGGTGAGGACAGAAAGAGTTTGTGAGTTGGCAAGAGATCAGGTCCGGTGCAGCTTGAGACGAGCTCCTGATATTACAGAAAGTTTGGAGAATTTTTGATACGAGAAATGCGGAATCGTCTCATGCTGTAATGCTTCATTGATGCCTCTGTGGGGAGGTCTTTGGTGTGTTTGAAAGGTTTTAAGGATGATATAGAGGAGATCTTCAGTCTGCCAACACCCGGCCCATTATAATGCAGTTATTAAAGATACATGCAATGATTTTCCTCAAAGAAATCATTGCACTTTTACTGCCTGTTACGTTTTCAATACCTGGAAAGGAAGGAGCAAAAATAATCCCTCGGTTTACTGAGATATAAAAAAAAACCTGTGAAATCTCCTCTAAAAACAGTAATACTGTATATCTGGACTCACAACATTTGTATTTTTACTTACGTACTTACAGGGGTTGGACAATGAAACTGAAAGGAGATTAAAGTCTGCAGAGAAACAGATGAACTACAGTCTGGAATTATAGAACGATAAAGAGCTCCTGTGTGGTCAGAGGAGTTTACTAGAATGTGCACAAAGTGAAGAAGCATGAAGTTGTTCTTGAAGTTGTCATTAGATGCAGGGGTATCCAGTCTCGTCCATAAAGGACTGGTGTGGCTGCAGGTTTTTCTTTCTAAAAAGCAGAAGCTCACCATCCATCACTAATCCAACTTCTAGAAGACTAAGCCTGTCTGATTGGACAAGTGCAATCACCTTGATTGAAATGAGAACCTGCAGCCACTACTCGTTGATCAGCTCAGTGATTCTGGCAGAGGCTATATGTAGATTTGCCTTTTATTAAATGTATTACTTATGTATTAGTATTATCCCTGTATTATTAGGACTTTTATTCTGAAATTTGAACACTGTGTGAGCAAAGAAAGATAGCAATCAGCCCCGCCTCCTCTCTCTGATCAGTCAGAGTCTGTGCAGGTTGAGCATCAGCCCCTTTCTCTCTGATCAGTCAGAGTCTGTATGCAGGTTGAGCATCAGCCCCGCCCCTCTCTCTGATCAGTCAGAGTCTGTATGCAGGTTGAGCTTCAGCCCCGCCCCCTCTCTCTGATCAGTCAGAGTCTGTATGCAGGTTGAGCATCAGCCCCGCCCCCTCTCTCTGATCAGTCAGAGTCATGCAGGTTGGCGTCAGCCGCCCCTCTCTCTGATCAGTCAGAGTCTGTATGCAGGTTAGCGTCGGCCTTCCCTCTCTCTGATCAGTCAGAGTCTGTATGCAGGTTGAGCATCAGCCCCGCCCCCTCTCTCTGATCAGTCAGAGTCTGTATGCAGGTTGAGCATCAGCACTCTAAAGTGCAGATCTCTGGTTCTAAGAGTTACGAGCATAAAGTGCTCTAGTGTAGTCCCATACTGTAAACTCCCTACGGTTCCACGCGTCTATTTTTTTGGTTTCCTTTGCGTAGTACGTCTCCTGTACGCGTGGAGTGGGCTTCATAAAGTGCGTCCTCCATCATCACTTCAGAACAGATTAAGCTCTTTCCTCTTCCTCCTTCTCACACGGTCTTTCCTTCACAGCACTCTCTTGGGGAATGAGTTGTGTGATCAGTGTACACACGCCTACGCTCACGCAACCACAGACGTACCCTACAGACACTGGAGATGGGAGGTCGCGAGAGGTGAGCTAATGAGATTTTCCAGGCTCCGGGACCAGACAGACCTTCAAGGAAGCATTCCCCTAATTCACCTTTTCCCTTTTGTCTCTTGCTCTTTCTGTTGTGCAGTTAAGAGCAGCGAGGCAGTGTGAAGTGAAGCTAAATGCCTTGCTTCAGAGAGATAACCTTTTCCACGGGGTGCTAGCATTAGTAACATTCTCCCTTCCCCGAAGGCACAATGCATGTCTTTTCTTCCTGTTTTCTTGTGGTGTGATCTTTCTATAAGGTACATGACAGCAAAGTCGAGATGCAGCCGGAATCCTGCTCCTCCTGTCCTACACCATACAGTGCCTTGAACTTTCCCACATTTCTTCACGTTACACCCACAAACGTAAATGTATTACAGCTGCCGATACCAGGGATATATACAGCTTTGCACATCTACAGGCTGAAAATGTTGCCCATATTCTGTGCACAACAGCTCAAGCTCCATCAGACTGGATGGAGAGCATCTCTGAACAGCAATTTGCAAGACTTTCCAGAGATTCTCAATGGGATTTAGGTCTGGACGTAGTTGGGCATTCCAACATATGAATATGCTTTGATCTAAACCAGTCCGTTGTAGCTCTGGCTGTAATTTTCCAGTCATTGTCCTACTGGAAGGTGAAAATCCACCCCAGTGTCAAATCTTTTGCAGCCTCTTCCCACCAACTCTGATCAGCTTCCCTGTCCCTGTTGAAGAAAAGCATCTCCACAGTATGATCGTGTGATTAACGGTGTTATTCAAAGCTTCATCTGACCTGAGCTCCTTCTTCCAGGTTTGCTGGGTCCCCTACCTTGCTAGTGGGAAGCTGCACATGGGACTTCTTATGACTCGCTTTCAAGACTGGCCTTTTTTGATTCTCTCCCATAAAGACCAGATTTCTGGAGTACATGACTCACAGTTGTCAGTGACAGCTTCTGACACCTGAGCTATGGATCTCTGCAGTTTCTCTAGAGTGACTATGGGCCTCTTGGCTGCTTCTATAATTAGTGACCCTCCTTGCTGACCTGTCAGTTTAGGTGGAAGGCCATGTCTTGGTAAGCTTGCAGTTGTGCCAAACTCCTTCCATGTTCAGTTGATGGATGGTATTGATTAAGATATGTTTATAACCAAAGCTCCTGCTTACAATTCTCCACAGCTTCATCCCTGACCAGTCTTTTGTGTTCCTTGGATTTAATGAAGCTGTTTGATTGTTGGTTCGAATCCCTAAACTGGCAGGGCATGAGTGAAGTGCCCTTGAGTGAAGGCACTTAACTCCCTGGGCGCTGTAGATATGCCTGCCCACCGCTCTGGGCATGTGTGCGTACTGCCCCCTAGTGTGTGAACTCACCAGTGTGTGTATGTATCACTGTACGTGGACGAGTTGAATGCATGACACACCTTTAATTTACTTTAAAAAATTAAAACTTTGCATCATTTTCTTTTCACATTATAATTGCTTGGTCCTTTATGTTGGTCCATCACATAAAATCCCAATAAGCTCTTGTTAAAATGCATGAATATTACGTGAAAAAAACTCGCTAACGTGGTACGAATACAAACGCGCTGTACATTCTCTTTCGCGCTCTCAGAAACTCTCTCAGTCAGACTCAAATTCACATCACCATTTAGCTGAGGCATGAAGCGTAATAATGACGGTCATTTAAATATTGGACCAATGTCTACTGGGACTGATGTTATAAACAGAAGATGAACTATGGAGGTCAAACGCATATGAGTTAACGCCTGGTTAGAGGCTGAATAAGTGAAGGTCCCATAAGCACAGCACTGAAAAACATACTTTCCCAAAAATCCTGTAACTTCATCTGCACTGAACATTAAGCACCTTCTGAAGGCAGCTCTGGTTGAGCTTTACCAATGAGCTGGTTGAGAATAACCAGTTAAACTGATCAATAAGAGCTTTAGAAAGTGTATCTGCTCCTCAAAGCTTTAGATGTGGAAGTACCAGCCAAACGTTTGGAGTTATGGAACAACCATAGCTTCTAAAACCTCTACTATCCCTCACCTTCTCACGATGGAGTTTTGAAACCCACCACCTTCTCAATGACCTTCAAGCATCATCAGAGATCTAGCCCAAGTTTCTTGAGTTCCTCTACCTTGCCTCAACCACTGTGGGCATGTTCTGCACTTCACAAATGGTAAATTGGTTGTCTTTGTCTAGAAATGTAATTCCATGCTGTGCCCATTTCCAATCATATCCCAGAGCTGTTCTCACAAAGAAGGGCAAGCACTTCAGGATGGAGCTATTGATACATCCTAACAGGATGTGAAATTAACGAAATGCCAGCAAGCTTTTGGGCGGCTGTGGCAGAAATATCACTCCTTTTAAATAAACGGTACACAGTCAGTTAAGAGGGAGAAAACGCAGTGTGACAGATACAAGACTCTCCCGTTACGGCCCAGGTTCTGACCCTCTCATTCAGACTAGATCATCATAAGCTCTGTCTTTTATTCTGCCCCTCATCACTGTCTATTTTAACATATCATACATAATTGTTTCATATATAAACATAAATATTAGAAAAATATATCCTGAAAAACCTCCAAATATAGTTTTTTAAAAATATAGATTTTGTTTACTAAAAAGTTGCCCAATAAACCAGTTAAGTGACATCAGTTGTCAGTCACAGAGTAACTACATTTCGTTGGTTTAATAAATGTAAAATTAGGAACCAAGCCTTGTGTCTAGAAGGTTGCCGGTTCCATTCCTGACATGACTGAAACGCACTTGAGACATGCAACTCCCCAGCTGCCCACCACTCCGGGCATGTGTGTTTCTCTGTGTGGATGGGATTAAGGTGGAGGACGAATTCCCATGTGTGCACACCATCTCAATTTCACACAAATCCAGGATTTCATATCTGTGAGGGCCAAAGGATCAGCAGATCATGTGGTGAAATTAGAGACCGGTGTTTTCAATCAATGAGAGAAAATCAGGTTTGAGTGGGTGTGGCCTGTTTCACTTAAAGAACAGGGATCTACCGAAGTCTGATCTTCACAACACGTTTGTGGAGGCGTATCATGGAGAACGAAGGAGATTTCCGAGGAGCTCAGAAGAATCGTTGATGCTCATCAGGCTGGAAAAGTTTACAAAACCATCTGTAAAGGAGTGTTCCACCAAAGATCACACCAAGAGAAAGGTGTGTCAGAAGGCTACTGGAACAATGTTTTGTGGACAGATCAGACTGATAAGATATTTGTGGTTTGAATAAGAAGTGTTTGGAGAAAAGAAAACACTGCATTCCTGCATTAAACACTCCTGTTTGTTAAACATGGTGATGGTAGTCTCCTGATTTAGTCCAGTTGTTCTGCATCTGGGCTAAGACGGCTTCGATCAGTTGAATGAACAATGAATTCTGAACTATACCAGCAAATTCTAGAGGGAAAATGTCAGGGCATCTGTCTGAGAGCTGAATCTCAGAGAATGTGGGTCATGCAGCAAGACAACTACCTGAAGCACACTAAATTAATGATTTGGAAAGGCCCAGTCAAAGTCCTGAGCTTAATCCAATGAACCTGAAGAAGCATTGGAGGAAACCAACCGAAGCTGCTGGAGGAATGGACTAAAATGGGGACTAATGAACTCGGGGTGACACCACTGAAAGCAAAGGTTCTCATACTTTACCGATATGAAATATTTGACGTTCTGATTATTGAAGTTTGTGCCGGAAAAGGTCAGGTAGGTCTAGTGCAATACAGCAAATTAAAAATTGAATATTAAAACATCTGAAGGACATTAAAAATCACACTGATAACCTTAGCAGATGTTTGGTCAAACTTCTGGGGGTGCAGTTTAAAGGGGGGCTTGTCTTACAGAGAAAACAGAAAGGCAACGTTAAGTCTGGATAGACTACAGCTTATCAACTCCTAATGAAACCCACAGATGCAATACAGGAGAGGTATAAAAGAGAGCAGAGTTGAGAGTGTATTAAATATATCAGTCCAATTCCCCTAATAGCTACGGTTACAATAGGAGGGTTAGTGGGGGCTTTTTAATGGTCTTTTATATGAAAAGCCAGTACGTCTAATTTTGAATTTGCCTAGTTATTGCAAGGCTGGTAATATCTCCAGTCTGTATTCGTCAGCCCGCTTAATGTGAGGGTGTTATCAGTTTCCAAGCAATATTCGGGAGCTGGTTTAACTCTTAGAACCAAAAATCCACACTGAGCAGGTGTTTTCTAGGCTTCGTAACTCAGGATCAGAGTCACCTACAGACATGATATCATAACAAACCACATGATCTACCATTTCTATCTAGTTTTAAAGCCAAAAGAGCCTCCAGTGTGTGTTTACTTCTCTGACCACGTGAACAAGCTCAACCTGCATACAGACTCTGACTGATCAGAGAGAGGGGGCGGGGCTGATGCTCAACCTGCACACAGACTCTGACTGATCAGAGAGAGGGGCGGGGCTGATGCTCAGCCTGCACTGAACTCTATTTGATCAGAGAGGGGGCGGGGCTGACGCTCAACCTGCATACAGACTCTGACTGATCAGAGAGGGGCGAGACAAACAAGCCTGCATACAGACTCTGACTGATCAGAGAGAGTGAGGTGATGATCAACCTGCATACAGACTCTGACTGATCAGAGAGAGGGGGCGGGGCTGATGCTCAACCTGCATACAGACTCTGACTGAGCAGAGAGAGGGGGCGGGGCTGATCACATCCCTGTCACAGATATTGTGTTATAAAGGAAAATGAGATGGAAGGAGTTGTGTTCAGATTTCAGAATAAAGGTCCTGAGAAGGGATAATACTGATACACATATAAATAATAAAAAATAATAAAGGTTGTTTTATATGGTCATTTATTTTTGTGAACATGTCAATCATTATAAACAACTCAAATTCTGGATGATCTGGATGTTCCTTATTATTAATGAAGGCAAATTTGAGTAGCCTAGGATCTGCTGAAAATAAAATCAGGTGTGTGTTAATATAAATGCTTTACGAAAACAATGTCAAACTAGAAAAACAAGCTCCACTCGTTTGAGCGAGGCGAGGAAGTCCGCCCTCCGCTGTAATTCATCCAGTAGCTTCTGCGAACAAGCTGCTCCTTATTCAATCAGCTCTGTTGTGCCGGCGAGTCTTAAACAATCTCATATTTATGCAAAACATGGCTGTCAGTCCCATCGTGTCATAGACTGTTATTATGATTATTCGGTGCACAAGTGCACCAAATTAATGAACGCAGCTTCTTGCCGTCGACGCCACTGACAGCCACCTAATGATGAGGTGGCACAGTACCACATGAGGCAATGGTGTAATTATTATCCCTGATACCACACTCGTGCACACACACACACTGAGCCGAGAGTGATGGTGTAATAACCCACTCCGGCAAACACAATCCCACTCCCTGGGCGCTGTATTTGCTTGCGTGTGTGCGTAAACCACAGGCCTTGTGTGTCCAGGCCGCTCCGGGTGATTACAGGGTGGACCTGTGTGCTCTGTAATCAGAGAACCCGAGCTAAAAGGACACGGCTCGCTCCTTTACAGAGCACATCACAGCACAGGATGCCACTAATGAGCGGTTCTCAGCCTCTCTCTAACGCCACTGCCCTCCGTCAAGATTTCCAAAACACACCACTAACACACACTCTTCTTATCACTCCACTAACAGTGACATGAGTGGGACCGGAGTCTGGGTGAACTGGTTGATGTTAGATCATTAGAGCAGGATGTGCTCACCTTTTGCACGGTACACACTCGCCACTTTGAAGTCTGTGGACCTTGTTGATCCCGAGGACGTGAACGGAGAAGGAAAGACCCCAAAGAAGAGGAGGAAAAAAAAGACCATCCTCTGCTTCTCTTTAGTGAGACATGAGACGTGTTCTGATTGAATAGATACTGCGGTCTGATCTTTAGAGCAGATTTGTCTCAGGTGTACCTGATCAGCCTGCTGTTGGTGCAGCGTGGGAATCACACTGAAGATAAAGCACAGCAGCGTAAGAAGTCCCCTGCTTTCCCCATAAAACAGGGAAATATGATTAAGTCACTGATCCCTTTAGACTGATTATGTTAATGACCTGTGCTCTGATTGGCTATCCTGTAGACCCGTGTTGTTACTCTATATCGTGTCCAAAAGCAGTCCAGGCGAGACAATGAAGACACCCTGGTAAAATGTCTGTGACCTGAAAATACGTAGAGAAATGAAAGGAGCACCATGGAAAAGGACTTGAGCTGTCCGATGACATCGGCCAATGACTTCAAAGCATCAGCTGCCATGGACTCCTCTATGCAGCTGCCTAGCACGCGAAAAAGACAACCAACACTAACAGCGGCATTACATTCATCAATGATCGAATAAAGACTGAAAATGTGATTGATTTTGTCAGTAATTTGATCAACACACACACGGGGTTGAGTATTCAAATAGTGAGAAACTATATATGATATATGGACAAATATATTGGGACACATTCATTCTGAAATCAAGAATATTAAAGAGTTTATCCTGCTTTTGTTAGAGTAACGTCTCTACTGTCCCGTGAAGGTTTATTCAATGTTTGGCAGACGACTGTGAGGATCTGACGAAGTGTATCCTTAGGCTTGGAAACCTCATTATGGGGTTTATAAAAAATCTCTACGACTGCAGAAATATAATCTACTGCTGGTGTGTTTTTAAATATATAAAACATTTCTTTTTGCTTTTCACTGGAGAGAACATTAGTTTGTAAGGTTCTCCGTTAAGGTTGAAGAGTGTAGGTGAGTTTTCTGGACAACTTGAATAATCAGATTACTGCAGAAATCAGATTTAGACCTCCAATCCGATTATTGAGTGCATGTAAAGACGCTCAACAAGAGCAGGTAATATAAACGTAGCACAGCATTTCAGGCAGCTGTTTTAATGTCAGTTATAAAGAAGGATTGAGGTCAAATTCTGGTAAAGGTCTGGAAGACCAAGAACGCATTCCAAGAGAACTACAGGCAGGACAGAACATTCTTTTTCTTTAGAAGAAAAGACTTCACCACAGGTGGATCAGGTCCGTTTTGGGCACAGAAACAAATTTATTCAATGCATCAGTAAACATGATGGTGATGGAAACATCACACTGTCTGAAGATGAAAAGAACATGGTTTCTAAACACACCTCAGAATCCACAGTGGAGCGTCTTAAGAAGCACATGCTGAGGGTTTTGCCGTGACCTTCAAAATCACTGACCTAAACATCGCTGAAAATCTGCAGAAAGAACCCGGAAAAAGCAGAGCAAGCAAAACAGAATAAACATCTCAATTAAACTAGATCATCATTTTAAAACTTCGCAATTCAGTTAGGGTTAGAGTAAGGGTTAGGTTTAGGGTTTTATGGTGAAGGTTAGGGTTAGATTAAATGGGATTTGAGTTTATGGTTAAGGTTAGAGGTTAGAGTAAGGGTTAAGTTTAGTTTTAGACTGAGGTTAAGGTTAGAGTGAGTGTTAGGTTTAGGGTTTAGTTTGGTTAGGTTAGAGTGGAGGTTAGGTTTAGGGTTTATGGTTAAGGTTAAGGTTAGAGTAAGGGTTAGTTTTAGGGTTTGTAGTTAAGGTTAAGGTTAGAGTAAGGGTTAGGTTTAGGGTTTATGGTTAAGGTTGAGGTTAGAGTAAGGGTTAGGTTAAGGTTAGGGTTAGAGTAAGGGTTAGGTTTAGGGTTTATGGTTAGGTTAAGGTTAGAGTAAGGGTTAGGTTTTGGTTTATGGTTAAGGTTAGGGTTAGAGTAAGGGTTAGGTTTAGGGTTTATGGTTAAGGTTAAGGTTAGAGTAAGGGTTAGGTTTAGGGTTTATTAGTTAAGGTTAAGGTTAGAGTGAGTGTTAGGTTTAGGGTTAAGTTTAGTTTTAGACTGAGGTTGAGTTTGGGTTTATGGTTGGAGTTAAGGTTAGAGTGAGGTTAGGTTTAGGAGTTTATAGTTAGGTTAAGGTTATTAAGGGTTAGGTTTTGGGGTTTATAGTTAAGTTAGGGTTAGAGTAAGGGTTAGGTTTAGGGTTTATGGTTAAGGTTAGGGTTAGAGTAAGGGTTAGGATTTGGGTTTAGGGTTAAGGTTAGTGTTAGAGTAAGGGTTAGGTTTTAGGTTTATGGTTAAGGTTAGGGTTAGAAGTAAGAGGTTAGAGTTTAGGTTTATGGTTAAGGTTAGGGTTAGAAGTAAGGGTTGGGTTGGGTTTGGTTGGGTTAGGGTTAGAAGTGAGGAGGTTAGGTTTAGGTTTATGGTTAAGGTTAGGAGTTAGAGTAGGTTAGGTTTAGGGTTTATGGTTAGGTGAGGTTAGAGTAAGGTTAGGTTTAGGTTTATGGTTAAGGTTAGGGTTAGAGTAAGGTTTGAGTTTATAGTTAAGGTTAGGGTTAGAGTAAGGGTTGGTTTAGGGTTTATGGTGAAGGTTAGGGTTAGGTGGGTTTGGGTTTATGGTTAAGGTTAGGGTTAGAGTAAGGGTTAGGTTTAGGGTTTATGGTGAAGGTTAGAGGTTGGAAGTGAGGTTAGGTTTAGGGTTTATAGTTTGAGTTAGAGATTTAGTAAGGGTTAGGTTTAGGGTTTATGGTGAAGGTTAGAGGTTAGAGTAGGGTTGAGTTTTAGGGTTTGTAGTTGGAGTTGAGGTTAGAGTGAGGTTAGGTTTGGAGTTTAGGGTTAGGTTAGGGTTAGAGTAAGGGTTAGGTTTAGGGTTTATGATTAAGGTTAGGGTTAGAGTAAGGGTTAGGTTTAGGGTTTATGGTTAAGGTTAGTGTTAGAGTAAGGGTTAGGTTTAGGGTTTATGATTAAGGTTAGGGTTAGAGTAAGGGTTGGGATTTAGGTTATAGTTAAGGTTAGGAGTTAAAATGAGAGTTAGGTTTGGGTTTATGATTAGGTTAGGAGTTAGAAGTGGGTTAGGTTTGGGGTTTATGGTTGAGTTAGGGTTAGAGTAAGAGGTTAGGTTGGGTTTATGGTTAAGGTTAGGAGTTAGAGTAAGGGTTAGGTTTGGGGTTTATGATTGGGATTAGAGGTTAGAGTAAGGAGTTAGAGTTTAGAGTTTATGGTTGGAGTTAGGGTTAGTAGAGTGAGGGTTTAGGTTTGGGGTTTGTAGTTAGGTTAGGGTTAGAGTAGGGTTAGGTTGGAGTTTATAGTGAAGAGTTAGGAGTTGACAGGGTTAGGTTTAGTTTATGGTTGAGTTAGTGTTAAGTAAGGGTTGGTTTAGGTTTATGGTGAGGTTAGGGTTAGAAGTAAAGGTTAGGTTTGGGTTTATGGTTAAGGTTAGGGTTAGAGTGAGGTTAGGTTTGAGTTTTATGGTGAAGGTTAGAGGTTAGAAGTAAGGGTTAGGTTTAGGGTTTATGGTTAAGGTTAGGGTTAGAGTAAGGGTTAGGTTTAGGGTTTAGAGTAAAGTTAAGGTTAGAGTTAGAGTGAGTGTTAGGTTTGGGGTTTAGAGTAAAGTTAAGGTTAGAGTTAGAGTAAGGGTTAGGTTTAGGTTTATGGTTAAGGTTTGAGGTTAAGTAAGGAGTTAGAGTTTAGGTTTATGAGTGAAGGTTAGGGGTTAGAGTAAGGGTTAGGTTTGAGTTTATGGTTAAGGTTAGAGGTTAGAGTAAGGAGGTTAGGTTTAGGGTTTATGGTTAGGTTAGGGTTAGAGTAAGGGTTAGGTTTGGGTTTATGGTTAAGTTAGGGTTAGAGTAAGGGTTAGGTTCTGGTTTATAGTTAAGTTAGGAGTTAGAGGCAGGAGTTAGGTTTAGGGTTTATAGTTAAGGTTATGGGGTTAAGTAGAGGGGTTAGGTTTAGGTTTATGGTTGAGTTAGGGTTAGAGTAAGGGTTGGGTTAGGTTTATGGTTAGGTTAGGGTTAGAGTGAGGTTAGGTTTAGGGTTTATGGTTAAGGTTAGGGTTAGAAGTAAGGGTTAGAGTTTGGGTTTATGGTTAAGATTAGGGGTTAGAGTAAGGAGTTGAGTTTGGGGTTTATGGTTGGGTTAGGGTTAGAGTAAGGGTTAGGTTTAGGGTTTATAGTTAAAGTTGAGGGTTAGAGTAAGGAGTTAGAGTTTAGGTTTATGGTTAAGGTTAGGGTTAGAGTAAGGGTTAGGTTTAAGGGTTTATGGTTAAGGTTAGGGTTAGGTAAGAGGTTAGGTTTAGGTTTATGGTTAAGGTTAGGGTTAGAGAGTAAGAGGTTAGGTTTGCAGGTTTATGGTTAAGGTTAGGGTTAGAGTAAGGAGTTAGAGTTCCAGGTTTATGGTTAAGGTTAGGAGTTAGAGTAAGGGTTAGAGTTTAGGTTTATGGATTAAGGTTAGAGGTTAGAGTAAAAGGAGTTAGGTTTGGAGTTTATAGTTGAGTTAGGGTTAGAAATGAGGTTGAAGTTTGAGTTTATGGTTGAGTTTAGGGTTAGAGTAGGAGTTGGGATTTAGGGTTTTATGGTTAGGTTAGGAGTTAAGTGAGGTTAGTTTTAGGGTTTATGGGTTAAGGTTAGGGTTAGAGTAAGGAGTTAGGTTTAGGGTTTATGGTTAAGGTTAGGGTTAGGTAGGGTTAGGTTTAAGTTTATGTTGGGTTAGGGTTAGAGTGAGGTTAGAGTTTAGGGTTTATGGTGAAGGTTAGTGTTAGAAGTAGGGTTAGGTTTAGGGTTTATGGTGAAGGTTAGTGTTAGAGTAAGGGTTAGGTTTAGGTTTATGGTGAAGGTTAGTGTCACATATGTAGTAATTCATTTTAAGACCAGCTGTCTCTGATCATCTTTCCTTGCTCAGCTCTTCACAGCAACAGAACCAGGAGTCCCCAAACATTTGATGATGTCCCTGCTCTTGGCAGTGAATTATGCTGCAAGTGTATCTGATGCATCTCTGAAGCCATTAATATGATGAAGCAGCTTCGGCTGATGGTCATTTTATGTCCATCTCAACAGAACCCCTTCAATTTGGCTGCACTTTGACAAGCATATTCGTCTTGACTCAGATAAACGGTTTCATTATTTAAGTAGAAAAACAAGCGTCCGTTCCCACCTGAGATGCTCATGTAAGAACTAAGCCGACAAACCAAACCAAGATTTCCCTGCTATAACATTCCGACTAAACCTGGCAAGTCAACAGGATCTTCAGGAAAAGGAATTCCACATTTTTTCATATATATCATATCTGGGGGCCATGTTTTGTGGACACTGTGTTTAAACACTCCAGCAGCACTGCTGTGTCTGATTCACTCGTACCAGCAACACACACTAACACCACCACCACCATGTCAGTGTGACTGCAGTGCTGAGAATGACCCACCACCCACATCATAGCTGCTCTGTGGTGGTCCTGTGGGGTCCTGATTAGTGAAGATCAGGGTGAAAGGAGGTAACGTCTGGTCAGAGGAGCCGATACAATGGAAAGAAGGAGGTGGTCATAATGTTATGGTTGACCAGTGCACATTATACTATAATCACCTCATTAGCAGATTATGAAGCCCTTCTTCAGCCGAGAGATGAACTATTTTTGGAAACTGACTGCGTACATGTCTCCATATCTAACCCGCAGCTCTAATTCTGACATTTCTCCAAGAGGCTTAGTGGAAGAACATCGATAAAAAAATCACGACCGTGAATCTGCAGGAAAAGCTGTCGCTTTGTCGCCAAACAGCAGAGGAGCTGGATTTGTTTTGGATGCCGTTTGATATAAAAGCAGAGAATGAAAAATCATTAATGAGTACAAAGCTCAGCTGGAGCAGGCTGATCCACACGCTGATGAGCTGCTGCTGACAGATACAGCAACCTTCTCTGGCAAAACCCTCAAGCCTGTTCCTTTGCAGGCCAAGCAGCAGGAGAAAAGTGTGTCCCACAAGCAGGTCCCCTTTATCTTCGTCCATGTCGAAAGACAATACTGGTCAGGAAATCAGCGACGTGCAGGTTTTTGCATTTACGATGTTACACTTATATACACCATTATTTTGAGCTCCACTGACCACAGAGGAGCACGGGGTGGTTCTATAATTACAGCCTGCAGTCCATCCGTTTCTCCATTCTTGGCACTGACGTGGTGGTGTGTTAGTTTGTGTTGTGCTGGTACGAGTGGATCAGACACAGCAGTGCTGCTGGAGTGTTTAAACACCGTGTCCACTCACTGTCCACTCTATTGGACACTCCTACCTTGTTGCTCCACCTTGTAGATGTAAAGTCAGAGACAGAAGCTCATCTGTTTCTGCAGTCTGTGTTGGTCGTCCTCTGGTCCATCATCAGTGCTCATAGGACGCTGCCCACAGGACGCAGGCCTTGATGTCCCACCTATTATCAAATTCATCCATTCTTAAGACAGCAGCGTGGTAATCCTCCAGCTCTTACTGGGGGATTATGAGGTGTGTACGGGTGGTTTTCACACTGAGGTCGGAGCTTCAAAAAGGGACGTTAGAAAAGCAATGATGTCAGGACAACAAGACATCAGGCCATTTGAAATGACTTGAGAACCTTTATTAACACATCACATAAAGGTACATCCCCTAACGGGGAATACAGAACCCATTCTTAATTCACGGAACACAGATCAACATGTCAAAGAGACAACCAAACCCAAGACATTCTCGATGTCACTGCTGTCCAGCTTCTCAACACACTCACAAAGCCTAAAGCAATAACATGGCATTTGATTACCAGGGGGGCAAAATCTGTTTCCTCTAAGAACCAATTAACAACTCAACGGGGACGAAACCGAAAACAGATTGAGAGCAGAAGATCAAGTGGAACGCTTGACACATGGCACTAAGAGGACACGCGTCTGAGAAACATGCCCACCACGTGCCATTTCAATTAGAATTCTGCCCATTAATGGGCATTAAAGTGGGCTAGTGTGACTAAACAGCCTGAGTAATGTGATTACACCCACATCAAACAGTGTCACTAAAAACATTGGGGTGGGGGATGAATTTCTACAACCGTATCACCCTGACCACATGACCACAACCTCAGCTCTGCAGCGGTTCTATGGCTTAATTCACTTGGAGTGATCATGTTTATTCGGACACTGCGTGACCGTCATTTCATAAAAAACGTGGACATGGTCTTTAGCAGCCTGGTTGCTAAAGAAGAAAGACTTTTAGAGTGACTGACCAAAACGTCCACACTGACTCTGCACACGTGAGAATTTGTTTTAGACCTTTAGGGAACAACATGGACGTTCTCCGATCTGTGACGGGGAGGAACATCACAGCCACTGTCGGATGACAGTGAGGGCGGCGTTGAAGGTGCTCAGTGCGGGGTGCATTCCGCGGTGGGCGAGCAGCAGAGCGCCGGCCTGAGCGTTGTGTCCGGCCTGCTGCAGCGCTGCGGCGGTCTCCTCCACAGCCCAGCGGCCTTCCGTCAGCATGTGAGAGACCATCGCAGGGTACAGGGCCGAGTCCACACAACTGACCAGCAGACCAGCATCCAGCAGCAGAGACAGCAGCTCTGAATCACACACCTCGTCATTCACCTGCAAGGGTGAGACAGAAAAAGTGAGACATTACATTTTTGGGTCTTCACGATGAGCATTGAGGATCCCTGTCTTTGCTATTCACCTTCTTCTCCATGAGGACAATGAGGGGTGAGGAGGACAGCGATGATAAACCACCTCCATTATTTATTGCTTAATTAAAGTAGTGGAACTTGAGAAAGCTGGTCATGATGTTGAGATGTTGGCTTACGAGACAAGAGACCAACATTTTGGAGATGTCAAAAAATCCGTCCAGTCCTCCGACTGCTCATTCAGCTCGTTTGGGCAATTAATGACCAGTCGTTGACCCTCTTACACTGCGAGTCAATTGTCAGACGGAGACAAATTTGGTCCAATTCCAGTTGGTTCATTAACACCGTGACTCGAATTGATATCAGTGGACCAATCAGACGTTCTAACACGAAGGTGGAAGAAAATGGGTGTGGTGGAACCAGGCAAATTAACATATTTTAAGGACATTTTATGGCAAAAAAAGTGATGTGAGGAGAAAAGTGATGGATACGATGAAAGAAAAGTGAGGCAGGGAAGGAAGGAAGGGGGGATGAAGTGAAGAGAATGGAGCAAACAAATTAACAAACTCTCGGCCAAAAAAAAAGGGAAAAATATGGAAAAAAAAAAAAAAATCAATTTCAATATACACTTAAGCAGTCCAAACAGACGAGCGGGCCGCGGGTCTGTGCTGTTTGTTTTGGTGCTATTGACTGGCAGGTTGATGGAAATGAAAAGAACAGTGTCTCACAGTCATCATAACACACTCACACATCTTTGTGAACATGTGCCAGACAGCTGTCTGCACAGCAGATGCCGACTGCTTAATAACCACGGCCAACACCCCACGTCATTACACCACTGCACCACCAAGACTCCCTAATAACACCATCCCTTCACAACACCGGCAACACATATACAGCTCTATTGTTCAACAATGTTACATTCATTCTTTTATACTCTATTACAGATCTAAACAGCACTTCATATACGATTAGATATTATACTGTAGAGAGAGAGAGAGAGAGAGAGAGAGAGAGAGAGAGAGAGAGAGAGAGTGTGAGAGACACAGAGACAGAGAGAGTGAGAGACAGAGAGTGTGAGAGAGATAGAGAGAGTGTGAGAGAAAGAGAGAGAGTGTGAGAGAAAGAGACAGAGAGAGAGTGTGAGAGAGAGATAGAGAGAGAGAGAGACAGAGAGAGAGTGTGAGAGAAAGAGACAGAGTGTGAGAGAAAGAGACAGAGAGAGAGAGAGTGAGAGAGAGAGAGAGATAGAGAGACAGAGAGAGTGTGAGAGAGATAGAGAAACAGAGAGAGTGAGAGAAAGAGACAGAGAGAGTGTGAGAGAAAGAGACAGAGTGTGAGAGAGATAGAGAGAGAGTGTGTGAGAGAGAGATAGAGAGACAGAGAGAGAGAGATAGAGAGAGAGAGAGAGAGAGAGAGTATGTATGCATATGTCTATGTTAGCGTGTGTTGTGCTGGTACGAGTGCTGCTGGAGTGTTTAAACACTGTGTCCTCTCACTGCTGTGGTCCTGATCATTGAAGATCAGGGTGATACTGCCAAAAGAATAGGAGCAGATGAACAAACAGGAACTGTTGGCTCCGTGTCCGATGCCAGACGTGGACCAGAGAGGTATAAAGCCCCCCCAGCACTGAGCTGTGGAGCAGAGGAACCGTGTCCTCTGGAATGATGGAGCTCCATCCAGTACTTTTGGGATGAGTTGGTGACGAGGTAATAATATGAGGTAATACTGTGTTATAAGGTGTCTATGACAGTGTAGAAGGACAGAACTTGCTCTGTTTACTTCTGGAGTGAGAATGATTTACCCCAGCCCACCTTCCCCCTGAGCCTCCTCTCCGTGCTTCACTGCCACAGTGTGTGTGAGGGTGTGACAGGGATTTCAGGCGGCCTTCAAAGTCCGACAAGGGTCGCACGCAACACAAATGAGGTCACGGGACGAGGTCACAGCCTCGGGCCGAGGGACCGTTCCCGTCTCTCCTTTCCTCTCAGCTATGGATATACACACACACACACAACACACACACACACACACACACACACACACACACACACACACACACACACACCTCCCCTTCTCCTTCACTCCTTTTTTTCCCCTGGTATAAATAATTCAGCTGGTAGCTTTGAAAAGCAGGGTAGAACAGCAGCGCTGATGGAGAAAGCACTGCGCTGGAAAATCAATTATGTGCTAAATTTGATTAAAGGCGAGTCCATGCCAGGAGATATGATGTCCTTCGACGGTGTGTACGTTCGCGTGCATTCGTGTGTGCGGGTGCGGGCATGCCCTCACACTAAACATGACCAGAGCTGTGGAAATAAAACACTCAGCTGCAGACGGCACCCACCAACTTGACCTTAAGTGTTTTCAATGGTGCTGGTGAACAGGGGACGCATATGTACCCTATATGCACGTACACACACACACAAACACACACACACACGCACTCTGTCTGCTTTCACACTGTTGACACAGTCGTCTCAGTAAACATGTTACCATCTGCCCAGAGACAGTAAACGAGGGAGTAAAGCCCGACAAATACATCAAACATCTGACGACATCCACCTGCTTACTTACACTCCTGGACTCGTCCTGATCTGAGCTAATCTCTCACCGAGGTGGGATTAAGACCAGGCTTTTTAATACCCCCCCATCTTTTCACAGGGGACCACACCTTCTGACTAAGCCCCAGCTCTCTCCGACGTCTATGCATGTCCCTGATCTTCTTTATCTAACAGACATAAGCATATACAGACGTGTGCTGTGAGTCCACAGTACGTTTGGACCTTTTTATCAACTGCACAAGAAAAGCCTTTTCAAATATTATGATGATGATGACAAAACCACTTTTATCTTAGGAGACAGTGATGTCCAGCATTATACACATTAAAAATGTCCAGTTGAACCAATCCAGAGCTGGGTCGGAACCGAACATTGTCTTATTTTTAAGATCCAACACTTTGGGTCAAGCATTTACCCTAAAAGCTGCAAATTGTGTATTGCAAACCCACATGGATACCAAAGCAACCAGTAGGCAACTTGCTAGAGGGGTTGCTACGGTATCCTTGGTGGCTGCTATGGTCATTGCTACCATGAGGGTATAAAATATCCCTCGATCTGGACATCCCTTCTGACAGCTATTATATGTTTATAATTATATGTGAAGACCATTCATGACATGTCTTGGACTTTCGAACGGCCTTTTTTTTTCCTGGCCGGCAGAAAACAGGCAATCGATCTCTCCCAGTGTGGAGAGGAGGATCTGCTCGCGGCAGGACGGCCTTTATTAAAGAAACATACCATCCAGGTATCTCTCAGGCCGAGCCCCGGCATCACTTATTCACACCGGCGGTGCTGGAGGACACAGGAATTAAACCAAATGCTGCACAGGGGCCAGGGGCACCCACCCCCCAATACACCCACTGTGCAGGAAGCCGAGTGCAGACGGCGACTACGATTCCCGTTTTTATTTTACAGCCTCGTTTCAAAATGAAACGCAAAATCCCTCAAAATCTCCACCTTGTAGATGTAAAGTCGGAGACAGAAGCTCATCTGTTTCTGCACAGTTTGTGTTGGTCGTCCTCTAGTCCTTCATCAGTGCCCACAGGACGCTGCTCACAGGACGCTGCTCACAGGACGCCGTCGGCTGGACGTTTCTGGTTGGTGGACCGTTAATCTGTTTAATTATTAAACTGATCTTTTGTCTTCATCTAGTGCAGAAATACTCTGAACATCATCTATCCCTTCTTGAGGATGTCATCACTTGTGTGGAGCAGATGAATGACCAGGATGCTGTTGTTTTTATTGCTAAGCCATCGACAGCTTTTCAGAAGATATGAAGAGTCAGAAGATGGAAATTATGCACAATTTTCCTTCCATCTGTGAGCTCCAGAGAGAGAGAGAGAGAGAGAGAGAGAGAGAGAGAGAGAGAGAGAGAGAGAATGGCATGGGTAACAGGAAGAGAGAGAGAGATAAAGAGGAATATAGAGGGAAGGAGAGAGAGAGTGATGGAGAGAGTTACAGAGGGAAATATGGAGAAGATGGAAAAGAGAGAACATGAAGACAGAGCGGGTGCTAAAAGGTCGATTACTGAACTGTGAAGAGAGATTGCTGAGCGGGAGAGAGAGAGAGAGTCAGTGAGAGAAAGGCAGAGAGAGAGAGAGAGAGAGAGAGAGAGAGAGAGAATCAGAGCGAGATGGATGGGTGAGTGAGTGAGTGAGGGGTAGTGAAAGGTGACACATTAAAAAGGCTGAAAGTACAATGTTTAAATGAACGATTATGATGAAAAGCTGCGTCTCGCTTCAGCAATCATTTCCATTTGTCTTGGTTTGTAGAGGAGACGGGAGAGAACGTGGCAGTAAGGTGATATTCAGCACTATCACCTCTGCCACAGAGAGAGAGAGAGAGAGGGAGGGAGAGAGAGAGAGAGAGAGAGAGAGAGGGCAACATGAATCAAAGAGAAAGAGCAAGCGAGAAAGAATGAGAGAATAGTGAGCTAGAGAGGGGTGTAGGAAATGAGAAAGTGAGAGATGATAATGTGAGGATAAAAGAGAAAGAGAACAAGTGTGTCTCGAGAGAGAGAGAGAGAGAGAGAAAGAAAGTATGTGTGAGAGAGGGGGAGAAAGTGAGAGTGTGAGACAGAGAAGGAAAGTGTGAAAGAGAGAGAGAGAAAGAAAGACAGAGAGAGAGATACAGAAAGAGAGAGAGAAAAAGAGAGAGAGAGATGATGTTTCTGTCTGTTCTGTATTGTATTTGACTCAGAGCTGCCTGATTTGAATAGGACGGGAATGCAAGCTGAGATAGGCTGAGAATCAATATCACACACACACACACACACACACACACACACACACACACACACACACACACACACACACACACACACACACACACACAGAGAGAGAACATGGGTATGTCAGATGGTGTTTTTGTGCAGAGCTAAAGCGGAGCAACACTATTACAATATGAAAGGCGGAGGAGAAATGAGAGGAGAAGACGAGCAGCAGAGGAAAAGTGCAGGCAGCTCGGGGAATGAGAATACGCCTGTGCGAATGCGTGTGCGCGCGCGAGTGCATCTGAGAGACAGAAGTGCTCTGATTTTCCTCTCAAAATGATGGACAGACAGGCATATGCACAGAAAGGGAACGGGGAGGGGGAGAGAGAGATCAGCAAGAAAATGAACGATGGAGAGAACGTATATGGGGGTAAGAGAGCCAGGGAGAGCAAAAGGTGAAGGATTGAGTGGGCAGAGAGGAGGGAGAAAGTTTGGGTGAGAGAAAGAGAGAGAGAGATGGACAGGGTGGAGATAAATGGACAGAATATGGAAAACTGTGAATCAGCTGTAGGAACAACAGAGATGTTATGAAGTCCAGTCGTTCCTCAGCAGGGCGAACGCTGCTCCGAACATGAACCCCAAACACGTCATTATTACCAGCCGTCCTGAAGCTCTCACCAGCCCACTGCTCCAAACGTCTGATGGTTCCAGAGCTCGCTGAGAAAGGACAACTCTACTGCTGGACCACAGTTCTCCTCACAGACACAAGTGCAGTATGGAATAGAGTCTAGAGGTTTACACAACTGATCAGATCTTTCTGGACCACACCACTGGTAAACCTGGGCAGATGGGCACACAGCTGTGGTCCCTGAAGTGATTTTATGGATGAATGATGCCTCTGATTCTGATTTTAACAACCATCCAAGCTGTGAAGAGCAGGGAGAACAAAATCTCTACTAATACCACTGACTTGAGAAGAAGCTCAGGACAGGTAAACAAGTGTCCACAAACATTTGGTTTCTCTCATTTCTCATCCAAGTCCAAGCGTCAGCCATCACTTGGTGGTTAAGGAACCAGCCCTGTGACTGGAAGGTTGCTGCTCCAGAGCAGTAAACATGCACTGGGAGCTCCTTTGGAATTTAAACTGGGATTTACGTTAAGAGCTGGGTTACCTGCTGATAGTTCATCACACAGTGATAAGCCAGGGTTATACGGGACACGTCTTGTAGTTTGATACGTGTATTGTGTCTGTAGGTCACTCTGATCCTGAGGTTTAACGTCACGTATCCCCACAAAGCGCAGCTCTCGGGTTCTAAGGTTCAATGTTTGGATTTGGGTTTAATACTTCCTTGCAGCCCCTCAACCGCCAACATAAATGAAGCGTGACCTCTGGAGCAACTGCTCGGAGAGGCTCAGATGTTACTTTGAAATCTGAAAATGTGACTTAATAGAAGAACTAAATGTCAGATGTCTGATTGTAGCAACAGGGACATTCGGTTTCACATTCTCGATTGAAGTCACCGGTTCAACCCCGAGTTTCGGAGTCTTACTTCATATCCAACGTCTTTTTCGCAGCAGCTCCTCTAATCGCATGATCAAGCAGAGGTGCAGTATTTGTGACCGCCGTGCTCTCGCAACACTCGCAGACACGGCGATGTAATGCGTGTTTCTCAGCCATCTACTCTCCAGCACCGCTCATATGTCAGTTACACAGAGCGTGGTGTTTTGCAGTTCTGAGATATGAACCGTAGCAGGAGCCTTGATTCAGATTCACAGTACGTGACCGCACCGGTCAGTGCAGGCCAACCCAAGCTGGGCTCCTTGACCAATGGTGCATCGTGGTTCAGGAAGCAGGTCTGAAAAAGATATTTGTACACTTCCAATTTATTACCTCCACACATCGCCCGGCTGCAGCTCATCTGTCTTTGGCTCCCAGCCTGTCAGTCTTGTTGATAACACAAGTTAGGGGGGGGGTGTGAAGTTCGAGGGGATTTGTCATACTTTGCTGTGTGCTCAGTACTTTAATGGACACTATAAAGTTCTGCAAATTCCATTTTCTCACTATAGCATTTCGCAGACGCCCGTATCCAGAGCGACTTACACGAGTGCTTTGCTGTTCACTCGGAAAATATCCTTCGCCAGTAGACGAGGCTGGAATCTAGAGATTCCTCACGAAACAAATGTCTTTATGGAGTTAAATCCTCCTGAAACAGATGGTCTTCAGTCTGCGTTTGAAGACAGTGAGGGACTCGGCTCTTCGGACCCCCAGGGGAAGTTCATGCCAGCGTTTTGGTGCCAGAACCTTGGTGACGGTGGGTCAAGCCGGTGGGTACAGCTTGAGTTTGGACCATTGTAGTACATTTTGGATTTGCTTTCATCTATGAATGGTGCAAAGAGTATGGCTGACCTAAAATGATGACCTCCTGACAGCAGAATACCGTGTCTATAAAAAGTATTCAACCCCTCGGTTCATTGTCCAGTCATCATCAAAGCAATAGTTGCACCCAGGAGGAATAAACTGACTGCAATGGTGTGTCAGACAGTCATGGAGTCACTTCATGGCAGCAACAGACTCACTTTGGAGTCTTGAGGAAGACGCCCAACAAATCCGTGAAACTGTTACTACCAGACAGAACATCTCAGAAATGGCCAGGCTTGTGTGAAGCTCCTGGTCAGCACTGATGAGCACCTACTGACAGAAGACCAAGGAGGGTTAAACGCCAACAACAGACAACAAGGTGCTGGGTGACCCAGCTTCATCGGTCCACACGAGCAATGAAGGCGGTCCTGTCTAATCCAACCGGACAGTCCTGTACTCGCGCCCAGTCTCAGAAATGTTTAATGATGGTTACAAAAGGATTATGTCACAACACATGGTATCACACTCTGCTGCCGACGGTGCAGCGTAGCTGAGGACTAGTCCGAGTGCCCACGTGAGACCCCGTCCAGATACGACCACAAGTATCTGGACACCTGCTCATTCACTGTTTATCCTGCTTTTGTGGAGTACCTGTCTCTACTGTCCAGAGAAAGCTGTGCAGTGAGGATTTGATTGCATTCAGCAACAAGAGCACTGAGGTCAGGGTGTTGGATGATCACCAACCACACTTCCACTGCTCCACAACTCAATGCTGGGGATATTATACCCCTCTAGCCCACGCCTGGCATTAGACATGGTGTCAGCAGGGTCATGTCAATCTTCTCCAGAGCAATCATAAACCACCTAAACAACCATAACATTATGACCTTATTTCTGCACTCACTGTCCACTCTATCAGCTCCTCTGACTACACAGGAGCTCTTTGTGGTTCTATAATTCCAGACTGTACTTCATCTGTTTCTCTGCAGACTTTATTCTCCTCCTTCCACCCTGATCTTCAATGATCAGGACCCCACAGGACCACCACAGAGCAGCTATTATGTGGCTGGTGGCTCATTCTCAGCACTGCGGTCACACCGACATGGTGGTGGTGTGTTAGTGCTGGAGTGTTTAAGCATCGTGTCCACTCACTGTCCACTCTTGTAGCTACACAACATTGTTCAGCTTGTTCTTTTCTTGCTACAGCACATGTAAACATCTCCATATGCAGGTGGGGTTTCCCCTGAGCTTTCTCCACATGCTTGGCACACAGACACATCTTCACGTGATGTAACCAGTAAGCTGATTGGCTCTTTTTGTTGAAGGGTGGAACTTTGATGTAAACAAATGAAGAGGCTTCACATGGCCTTAATGTCCCCTCAAAATATAGAATTTAAGTAACTTTCTATAATTCAATTATAGTAACATAAAATAAAAGTTAATTCCCAGATGATTGTTTTGCCATTTGAGGTACAAACGTCAGGTAACAATGTATCGAGTTTTCCATTATTCCCAAGGAAAGTCTCAAACACTAGTGCAGATGTTCACCAGTGTGATGCTGTGTTCCTCAAAATAAACATGCTTAGATTTTGTAAACATGTCCAGCTCTTACATAAACACTTATTTTATTCAGTGGCTGCATTGGGCCAGAAAGTTGAGAATATTCACATTCCTATTTACGGCCTGCACTGGATTTATTATATTTCCATATTTATTTATTCATGCCAGCATGAAATCATTGGTTAATTTATTTATTTAACATAGTTTAGCCATGAAAATTTAACACTGTGCTCCGTTTAAGGCTTTGGAAGAGAAAAGCCCAAGTGGTGATACGAACAAAGTGGTGTCAGACTGGCACTGTATGAAGGCAAAAAGAACACCGAACAAAATGGCTGAAGTCTCGGGAGAGGAGATCTCTTAAATCAAGTTCTGGTGTGCAGTATGGGAACCGTCAGTACTTCTGAAGCACTGAAGAACATCAACCGGACACAGAGAACCTATCAACAACACAAACCGGCAGGACATTATCCACGAAAGATCAGGTTTTAGTTTGCAAGCATCAAATCTGTGTCTGAAACTGAGCCCTACACACTACATAGTGCACTACTCTGGGGTTCTGCTAGTCGTGGTCCAATCCTAAAAGCATCATAATGTGTCGAGTACAATCGATGTACCCATAATTCATCACCATTTTGTGTGAAGATCCAAAGCCAGCCATTAAGGGGGTAGATTGTCCCAAGCCCGGAGAAATGGTGAGGGTTGCGTCAGGAAGGGCATCCGGCGTAAAACTTGTGCCAAAACTATAATCCGGATCATCAATATGATGATGCGCTGTGGCGCCCCCTAAAGGGAGCAGCCGAAAGAAGGAGAAGAAAAAGGTTTTGCGTGAAGATCCATGCAGTGCTTCTCCGAAGAAGGCCGAAATGTGTGATGTCATCGGGTACACGTGTCTATAGATGAGTTTCTCATTACAAACATTAGAGGGTGCGAGCGAGGTCCAACCTCACCATCAGTAAAACAAACACTGCTGCGTCTGATCCACTCGTACCAGCAACACACACTAACACCACCACCACGTCGGTGTGACTGCAGTGCTGAGAATGACCCACCACCCACATCACAGCTGCTCTGTGGTGGTCCTGTGGGGTCCGGATCATTGAAGATCAGGGTGGAAGGAGGAGAATAACGTCTGCAGAGAAACAGATGAACTACAGTCTGTGATTATAGAACCACAAAGTGAAAGAAACAGAACGAGCCAAGAATCGATTTCTTTATATATCGTCGTTAAGACTGTAGTACGTAAAGGATTCATAGCTGGCTGCCCTTGAGTCCACTGAGCTTCAATCAAAAACCAGTGTGGTGTGTGAGGTTCCTTCTAGCTTTAATGTAGATGGTGAGGCTAAAGTAGGGTAAAGAGGTGGGAATTTAAAGGCACGTTTTTAAACGTTCCCTGATATGGTCCCTTTAAATGTGTTCGCCGGTGTACTCTGTGCATTTCAATTTGTCCACAAGCCATAATACATAGCACTAAAGGAACATGGAATATGGAATATGGAATATGACGAGGGGAAAGGGAATATATTACCCTTCTGCAGGAGTCAATACTTTGCCCAGCCTTAATGTACATGAGCATGAAAATGTCAACAAAACAGCCAGCCTTGTTAATGCTGCCTATTTACAAATCCACTTAATGCTTACTAATATCTGCTGATGTGTGTGAGTTTGTGCTGGTGTGTGTGTGTGTGTGTGTGTGTGTGTGTGTGTGTGTGTGTGTGTGTGTGTGTGTGTGTGTGTACAACACAGGAAGGGTCCATTAAAAATGCGCTGTAATTTTTTTTCTCCTGCATGGCGTCGGCTGGATTCCAGCACCAGCTTTAATTGGAATGGCTGAGAGTGTTTGGCATCTCATAAATGATGTATGTGCTCCTTTCTTTTATCATTTAAATCATGAAGCTCTTTGGAGGGGAGGAGGCAGCCTGGCACTGCTGTGGCCCTACGCTGCCTCTGAAAGTGGCTTCACACGCGCGGCACCGCCCCGCAATTTCATTAACACCAACCACTGCAGCCGAGAGCAGAGAGCCGAGAGGGAGAGCAGAGGATGAAAAATACATAAATGCATAATGTTCTACACACACACGCGCGCGCGCACACACACACACACACGCACGCACACACACACACACACACACAGGAAGACAATTGGGAACTAATGAGAATCAAATGAGGGGAGAAAGAAGGAGAGAGTGAAGGAGGTACACCAATGAACTTTGAAGGTGTAGTCTTAATGTGACAGTCGGCTGAAAAATAGGCACGTTTGATTTTGTGATTTTAGGCAACAGGTAAAGGACTTTGTCATCACACACCGAGCAACACTTTCACACGCAGAGCTGTGACAGTGCAGGCGAATCGGTACGAGGCCAATTTTCTGGGATGTTTTCGAACCTCGACGTACTTTCATTTGTCAAAAATTTAAGAACATATTTATAGGAGACAGTGACATAAACCAGATACTGTTATTTTCAGGAGATCCTACGCTACTCGAACGTGTCTCCATTTGAGACCAACAATTTATTTTGTATTTTTCATCAGTTTGTATCTCAGAAATCCTGATTCTGATCCGTAAATGCAATAATTTTGATGAGTTATTTGTAATGATTTAATTGACAAAAATATTTATTATAAATTCTTCTAAATGATTGACAGCCATCATAATATAAACAACCTGAATTTATCATTTTGTTATTAATATTAATCAGAGTTATATCTTCTCAGGACTTTTATTCTGAAAATACAACAGTGCGTGAGCAAAAAAGAGAGCAAACAGTCCCTCCCTTCTCCTATTCCTCTGTAACACAACATCTGGGTCAGTGATATTATCAGCCCCGCTCCCTCTCTCTGATCAGTCAGAGTCTGTATGCAGGTTGATCATCAGCCCCGCCCCCTCTCTCTGATCAGTCAGAGTCTGTATGCAGGTTGGTCTTCTGTTACTGTGTCCAAATAATTCAGCTTTGGATCTGTCCAAAGCACATTGTTCCAGAAGTCCTGCTCTTTGTCCAGATGTTCTCTGGAGAACTTCCTTCTGGTCCTGGTGTTTTTTTGACAGTAAGGGTTTCCTCCTTAAACTCCCATGAACATCTAGTTTGGTCTTTTTCTGACGGTAGATTCTGCATTTCTGGCTTTTTGGACTAAAGCAGGTCCAGTTTTGCAGAATATAAGTGAATGCAGATTTGAAGGCTAGTTCGCAGACAAATGAAGGTGAAAACTGCATAATTTTTTTTTCTTCATTATTCATCCAAAGTAATTAACTTCCACTGAATACTGAGATTAAATCCTGATGCAATCTGGTTAAAAAACAAATAACAAAACAAATCTCGAGAAACACATCGACCCTCGGTGCCAGAGACGAAATCATAACGCTCATTAGAGATTACGTAACATGACGTTATTGGCTTTCATTACCTGGTAGCTCAATTCGCTTGTTTCTACTCTCACTGGTCCATCTACAGGACCACCACAGGCAGCAGAGTCCTGATGAAGGACTAGAGGACGACCAACACAAACTGTGCAGAAACAGATGAGCTTCTGTCTCTGACTTTACATCTACAAGGTGGACACACTCGGTAGGAGTGTCTGATAGAGTGGACGGTGAGTGGACACAGTGTTTAAACACTCCAGCAGCACTGCTGCGTCTGATCCACTCGTACCAGCAACACACACTAACACACCACCACCATGTCAGTGTGACTGCAGTGCTGACCCACCACCCATATAATATCTGCTCTGTGGTGGTCCTGTGGGGTCCTGATCACTGAAGATCAGGGTGAAAGGAGGAGAATAAAAACAGATGGACTACAGTCTGCTCCTGTGTGGTCAGAGGAGCTGATAGAATGGACAGTGAATGTAAAAACAATGCCATGGTGGATGCGTGTTTCTTGATGTGTGTGTGTGTGTGTGTGTGGTATGCCCACAGAGCCGGAAGCCACTGTGATGCTGGGAGACGCTGCCGTACAAGTGTTCCTTTTAAAATAAGCAGGCCCACTGTTTAAGCTCTTTGATTTGATTTCCTTTTGCTCGTGTTTATGCCCAAATCTGACACGTCTAACAAATGATGCCGGTATCAGCGATGGCCCGAAGGGACGTTGATGTATTTATTGCTACATCAGCATAATAGCGCATGCCAGCAAAATGAAAGCTGGAATCATGCAACAGCAGACTTCACGCTGGAGTATTAAGAGTGAATAATAATAATATTCAGAATAATTTTACACTGACTGAACAATCGGACTCTATGAATGATGACACACATATACACACTTTCTAGGATCAGTTCTTCTTTTCGGGGTGAAGGGGAAGACGGGGAGGGGTGCGTGATGGAGATGTATTGGTTATATATGCAAAAAGGAATACCTACTGCATGCTTTCTAGGGTGATATATTGATATACTGGAGTGAAGAGATCGAACATAAAGACAAACTAAACGAATGAATAAAGCTGAAGGACTGTCCACTCTATCAGCTCCTCTGACCACATAGCAGCGCTTTGTGGTTCTATAATTCCAGACTGTAGTTCATCTGTTTCTCTGCAGACTTTATTCTCCTCCTTCCACCCTGATCTTCAATGATCGGGACCCCACAGGACCACCACAGAGCAGCTATGATGTGGGTGGTGGGTCATTCTCAGCACTGCAGTCACACCGACATGGTGGTGGTGTGTTAGTGCTGGAGTGTTTAAGCATCGTGTCCACTCACTGTCCACTCTTGTAGCTACACAACATTGTTCAGCTTGTTCTTGCTACAGCACATGTAAACATCTCCATATCCAGGTGGGGTTTCCCCTGAGCTTTCTCCACATGCTTGGCACACAGACACATCTGCACTAACGTGTGTTAGTGTGTGTTGCTGGTACGAGTGGATCAGACGCAGCAGTGCTGCTGGAGTGTTTAAACACTGTGCACTCTATTGGACACTCCTTCACGGTTCTAGAATTAAAGTGAGAGATAGAAGCCAATCTCTTCTGCACAGTTTCTGTTGGTCATCCTTGAGTCCTTCATCAGTGCTCACAGGACACTGTCCACAGGTGGTGGACTGTTCTTAGTCCAGCAGGACTGCTGGATCAGATCCACTCATACCAGGACATTCTGGAGGGACACTATTCATACTGTCGCCAGGAGTCGGAATCGATTTAACGGCAATTAATAATAATAATAATAATAATAATAATAATAATATTGACCACCACCCAAACTGTCCTTGCTCTGTGGTGGTCCTGTGGGGTTGTAATCTTTGAAGATCAGGGTGAAAGGAGGAGGATAATGTATGCAGAGAAACAGATGACCTATATGGTCAGTGGAGCTGATAGAATGGACAGAGGGTGTTGAAACTATGTTCTTTTTTTATAATGTTATGGCTGATCAGTGTAAATACAATATTAAATCTGCTGATATTACTGTTGTTTTAGAGATTTTAACCCCTTAAAAGTATTACTGGTATCAGACAAATTCTCTTGTGCCCTAATATTAACTACAGATACCAATATCACTAAATCCCAGCACAGAGAGTTCCGACCAGCCACGTGATTGGCTGAGAAATTGATAATGGCACTCTGATCAAAGCCCTTCTAGTATTATCCCACCATGTGCACCATATGTACCCTAACGACGACACCATGGATTAAAAAACTACAACAGCATCATAATTATATAAGAAAAAGACTGTCGACTCGAAATATAATGAGTTCAGAACTACAAAGTGTTGCTATGAAGGATGGTGGAGCACATTGTGTGGTTTGAGACAGGGGTTAATGTTAGATCAGTCCTAAAAGTAGATCAGGAGGTGCTAATTAGAGTCAGGTGTTTTCAGTCGATGGGCGACAATCAGGTGTGAGTCTGTGTCCTTTTTTATTTAAAGAACCAGGATGTATCAAAGTCTGTCTCACGGAGAAGAAAAGTGATTTCTGAGGAGCTCAGAAGAAGAGATGTTGATGCTCATCAGGCTGGAAAAGGTTCCAAAACCATATGTCTGGAGTTTGGACCCCATCAATCCACAGTCAGAGAGATTGTGTACAAAAGGAGGAAGTTCAAGACCATTAGCACCCCCAACAATGATCACACCAAGAGCAAGGTGTGTAAAAGTCCACCAGCTCTCAAAGGAACCCAAGGGAACTTCTGAGCAATTAAAGGCCATCAGGAGAACGTTGAAGAACAATGGTGAGCATGTCAGGATTACAAGGAGAAGCTGCTGCTCTCAGAAAGAACATTGCTGGTAGTATGGTGGTAGTATCGTGATTTGGTACCAAAAAATAATTACAGAAGATCAAAGTTAGTGTTTTGGAAAGTCCCAGTCAAGCAGTTCATGGGAGGAAACCAGCCAATTGTGCCCTGGTATGGTACAAGGCACCCGGGCTTAGTGTGAGTGTATGGCTGTGGTACAACCAGGAATCAAAGTTAATGTCCAAAGCTTGCAGCATTCAGGAGCAAGGTTTCTGCAGCAGCCAAGAAGCTTTGCTGAACCTCATTTGAACCTGCTGACCCACTTTCGGGTCAGCACATAATCATGTATTTGTTCGATTCTCTTTAAAAATAGAACAAAGGAAAAGCTTTCCTGAGCAGACACTGAAGCTTCCCTTCACTGTTACTGAAGACAGAAAGCTAGACAGAGAGGGGGACAGAGAGGGGGACGGAGGGAAACAAACGTGAAAGGTGAGTGTCCTCCTGGATCTCTCATCCTTCATGCGTAGCGCTCTGCTCTACTGGCCCGAGCTGTCCTCTGTGAAAACACACAAATGCTCCAGTACACACCAACCCAACACCTCCCGACGTGCCCGCCCTTGCCGCTCGTTATTCACTCTGACGGACTGAAGCGAAGAGCTCATTACTGCTACGAGCATGTGACTGCTTTGTCCTCTCCCTGCAAAACTGACCATTTTTAACAGTGCTTGGTTTAATTCGCGATCATTTCAACAGGCAACTTTACAGCACTTGTGTAAACAACAATAACAGCGACGACAAAATGGCATCTGAATCATATCGGGCTACAGCCTTGTACAGAATTACAGCAACAGCCTCCATAATCACGGAGGTGTTTTCAATTTTATGCTTTAATTAAAAAATGATCACGATGAAAAATAGGCTTCTCGAGAAGGATAATGCGACACGTTTATTCCAATTTCGGAGAGGGCAACAAGTCCATTAAGAAACACAAGCTCATTACAAACAGCTCCGGAACAGCGCGCATCAGATACTCGGAGAAGGCGCAGCACAGCACACAAGTCATCTTGCCATCAGGAACGTTGAGCAGCCAATCACGTGGCACTAATGTGTCTATTACATCTTAATGGATGAGGAGAAAAACTTTGGAGGAGGATTTTTTTCCCCATCTTCAGTAAATAAATGAAGAGAAACAGCAGGTTAAAGCGAGAACAGGATGTCTCTCAGCTTTTGTTGTGCATGCTTCCTCTCACGTCTTTCTTGTTCCTGTTCTAAGATGATCACAGGTTACAGCTCTCGACTGCAGCACGATTACGCTCTGAATATAGAATGGTGTTCGGGGGAATTAAGATGTTGTTTGCAATTAATTATTTAGGGACATTAATGCATTTTGATACACGCCCAACAGTAAATAATGTAGAGTGACACTTTTAAGATCCGCTTACGTGGGCCTGGGGGTGATGCGGCGGGGCTGTTTTGGTGTTGGAGAAGTAATGTCCCATTCAAGCCTCCCTCTGTAAACAGGACTGAAGCAGTTTTTTTCATAAACACTAGAAAATGTCAAGGTTTTTGAGAAGTGGCGCTTATTGGAAATACGAAAGGCGTCATTAAATCATCAGAAAAGGGAAACTGTGTACAGTTTTTGCAGAAGCCTAAGTGCTCAGACAGCACATAAAGCCCAATTCATCCAGTCAGAAAGCACTCTCTCAATTAGTCGGAGACAGAGTGAGTCTTGAGTGCAACAGAGACGACAACACAGGTATGCCGTGTATATGTGCTCCCACACATTATTCAAGCTCCTGCGATGTAGCTGAGAGCATTTTACTCCTCCAGAATCGCTCCGAAGTAGGAGCAAACCTGTTCGCCTTAAAAGGCCCGTATAACTGGACATCATTTTTTGAGATGTTCACAAATATGTTTCAGTTTGGTCAAACTTTCAGTTTGGTCAGAATCCAAATAGCAGGTGTGAAAGGTGCCATGGACCACAGTTCCAAAATTCGTTACGACCTTAAGAGGTGGCTTCAGAAGACTGTACCTGCTAAACACAGTGGTGGTAGCATCACACTCTGGGGCTGTTTGGTTAGCAATGGAACTGATGTGTGATACCAGGTACTCCCACATGACTGCTTTGACCATGTTCATCAATGGCAGCAGACCACCATAAAACTGCCATTGACCAGATGTTGTGGTGGAGGACCACTCGCAGCACAATTCCAGGGCACTGTTGTGGTACTGTAGTGGGAACCGCAATGGTAGGAGGTTTTAAACACTGGTGAATGGCTAATGGGTGGCATCAACTGGCAACAAGTCTTTCTATGGTCCAAAACCTTGGTCAATAGCATGGATAAATTGACCTTGAGGGATTATTCCTCCCTCCTCCATACCTCCCTCACTATCTTTGCTTTGGAAATGAAGGCTTTGTTGCCAAGGCCCTGAGAGTTAGAGATTAACCCTCATTTAAAAGTGAAGTGCAGGACTATATCTGATCTGACATCAGCTTTAGAGACCACTTTCTTTAATTAAACACTCCTGAGGTTTGGCTTATCTGTACCTGGGTCAGTTCTCGGGCCGATGTGTCTGCAGGGCACGTTTGGTCAGCTGGTTTAAATGTAGTATGAGGAGAGTCATGGATTAAGGGTATCGTTATTCAGGCTGTAAGGCTTATCTAGCCAGGTTTCAGACAGAGGAGAGTTTAAAATAATGCAAGGCTGCTCCTGGGATAGAGCTTTATCTGATCTGCAGTCAGCGAGAGATAAAAGAGATTTAAAGCCACTATTTGAGTCATGGTGCTTATCTGATCTGGGGTCAGCTGAAGTGTCAACAGTTTGGAGAGCTCTGGTTAAATACCTACGCTTACATGTGAGAAGGAGATGGTCAGTCTGTTCAAAATCTAACTACTCTTCAAACAGTCCATCAGCTAGGACATGTTTGATGTCTGAGGGTCGTACGCTGTTCGGTGTGGCCCGTTTACCTTTCTGTCACTCTGCTTTAACTTACTTCAGTGATGTCTTTGATCTGATCCAGGGTCAGTTTGCGCAGCGTCTCGTCTCTGCTCTCCACCATCAGTTTCAGGGCTGCCAGCTTCAGACCACCACTCAACAGCAGAGAGGAGATATGGCCAATACACTGAAAGAGAGAGAAAGGGGGAGCAGAGGAGGAGGGAGGGAGGGAGAGAGAGAGAGAGAGAGAGAGAGGGAGAGTATTTGTCTGTGATGTTCTGCTGCATCTGAAAAGGTCTCACAGCTCTCGCAAACAGCTCTCGCAAACAGCTCTCGCAAACAGCTCTCGCAAACAGCTCTCGCAAACAGCTCAGTGCCTTTTATTAGAGCCCAACTAAACTAATCTAGAGAGAGAGAGAAACAGAGAGAGAGAGAGAGAGAGAGAGAGAGAGAGAATGTCTGCAATGTTCTGCTGCATCTGAAACGGGCTCGCACAGCTCTCAATAGAGCCCAACTAAACTAATCCATAGAGAGACAGAGAGAGAGAGAGCGAGCGAGAGAGAGAGAGAGATAGTATTTGTCTGTGATGTTCTGCTGCATCTCAAAAGGTCTCACATCTCTCGCACAGCTCTCGCAAACAGCTCTCGCACACAGCTCAGTGCCTTTTATTAGAGCCCAACTAAACTAATCTAGACAGAGAGAGAAACAGAGAGAGAAAGAGAGAAACAGAGAGAGAGAGAGAGAGAGAGAGAGAGAGAGAGAGAGAGAGAGAGAGAGAGAGAGAGACAGAGAGAGACAGAGAGAGAGAGTCTGATGTTCTGCTGAATCTGAAAAGGTCAGGTGTGTTTTAAACACGGTTTGGATCAGAGACCAGAAAAGAATGAGTGAAATCTGCATCTCACAGCTCTCGCACAGCTTTCACACAGCTCTATTACAGCCTGATTGAGCTACTCCATCCTCAGCCTGCAGTCTCACACACTACAGTACAACACACACACACACACACACACACACACACACGCACGCACGCACCTGTGGACTGAGTTTGTGTTTGGTTGTGTAGAGCGAGCGGCACATGGATAGAACTTCGTCTCCAACATTGATCCCAGACCAGCCAGAGCCGTGTGTGAGCAGAGCCAACGTCAGACACACCCAGGGGCTCTGTTCAGACTCCAATCTGTAAAGGGAGAAGACGGGTCAACCCTTTACCACTTGTTCCATAAAATGAAAATAAAATGAAATTAAAAAAGGCCACGATTACGAGAAACACCCAAAACATCACAAAAACATCTTCACATTAGGATGGAGTCGCTGAAGCCCAAAGACCAAGAACAGTGATGTAAAAGGCATTTAAAACATTTCCCCACCGTCCTCTCGTCCACACCAGTGTCCAGCCTGTTTAGACAGATTCTCTTATCAGTTGGCGAAATGAGTGACCCCGCAGACACACATTCTACAGACATTCATTCACAGAATTTGAAGCCGCTCTGAGAAACGGCTCCGCTCCGCCCTCCGAGGCCTGTCTACTGCAGAACTGTTTGTGCTCCAAGATTTACGGGGGACATCAGGGCGGTACAGAACTTCCAGCCCTCGTTAGGTGGCCACTGCTCATCCTGCTGGGCATCTCTGAACTGTAAACACAGCCATAAAATATCACAAAAAGCTGTAAAGATGATTCTGCTAAAAACAAAGGCGGAGTTAAATCTGCCCGTTCTGCTCGCGTCGATGCTGCTCCTGACCGAGGTCGACTACACCATCCAAAGCTTCTTCTCGTAACTGTCGTAGATGGAAAACAGGGTGTATTTCACCTTTTTTCTGCCAAAGTTTTTACACAAAACGTTTGGAGGGAAACCTGGTTCTGTAGCTGCATGAAGCTGGACACTCTGGTGACAGTGGGAGAGAAGAGGACTTCCAGGAAACTACTGGACATTATGGACGATGCCGGTCACCCTCCGCACACCATAATCAGCCACCAGAGGAGCCTGTTCAGTGACTGACTGTTCTATTATTATATTAATATGATTTTCTGTCTCTACTATAATGACGCTGCTGCTGGAACCTTCGTTTTCCCGGCGGGAACGTTCTCAAAGGGATCAATCGATCCAATACAGCTATAGTGCGCGTACAGATAGCACCCTCTAGTGGACAACCTTTCCCCTGCTGCAAGTCAGTGAGTGAGGCGCTTTCACACCTTTAGTTTGTTTGCTCGGATCCGAATGAGTTAACGACTTTGAGAACTTGGAGCCTTTTCCAGGTAGTTTGGTTTGCTTTAAGACGAGGAAAAGTCTAAGTGCACCAAACCGTGACAACAAACCACGTGAGAACGTTGTCTCCATATAAGACAAAGTCTCTGATTGATCAACACCAAAGGAGGCATGTCATTAAAAATTTTAATCATGGACACCTCCACTGGACAGACTCTCCAATTGTCCTCCGTTCCACACAGATCCGTCCTGCTGTCCGGCTTTGTAAAGCACCATAGCTAGAACCGTGATAACCATTTTCCAGTAGTCATGGGACCTGCAGTTGTGGAGTGTACTCAACAGGTAAAACAAAACAATAAGCTTGTAAGCTCCTGAAGGCACTTACAGCTTTGTGCAGCTCCCACTTGGTCCTGCTGGAAGTACGCTTAAGCCTTTGCCCAATACTTGTGTCGAAGAGGAGTTTTGTAGCCCCCTCTCCGCCGCTGAATGACCGGAGTGCTGTATGCGTGATTATCTCCATCGCCCACTACACCACCATTGACCAGAAGCTTGCAGGTTCTCAACTTCATTGAGCTCCTGAACAAGGCTCTCGACCCAAAGCTGCTCCAGACGCAGGTTCTTCAAGGGTAATTTGATTCCATTTTGGCATGTGGAACCGACAAAGTCCTGGAAGCTAATTAACAGGGTATTGGAGGTATTAAGTCTGGTCCAGGGTCCAAAATGTGTTTGGATAACCCCAGCAGTACCACTCGTCTGGAATCTCCCCTACAGCACTCAATGAAATGTTTTCAAAGCACTTTCCCTACTTGGTAAAATAAAGGGCTATAAAAGTGTCGGGAATAGCAGAGCTGTAACTCATGAAAAGCTGTAATTTTGGAGATAAATGGCTTTCTTTTGGCGGTGAGGATATACATTCCACAATGAAGGGACAGTCCTTAGATGTATGAGCCGCGCTGCCTTCAGCCCGGGGTGGAAAAAGCAAAGCCGGGATAAATATGAGGGGTTAGGGTTTACATTCAGGCTGACACATTCAAACAGCTACACAAGGCTAAGAGCTGAACCCGAGCCAGAATATCACTAACCGTCTCATCCGTCTACGAGAAAAGAGCTGAGACGGAGAGATTTTGTCTCTGAACTTATTCCAGCTCCTTCAGGCATTACTGGTTCCCAAGCTTGCTGAAACAGTACAAGCTAAAGAGAGTCTTAAGTGAGGACAGGGACTTTTACTCACATACAGACACACAAACAAGACTAATATAAAAGGCGGTGTGTGGACACAGAGAGACAACTTTACAGGCAGCCAAGGCCTGGTGGTTCGAGGACCAGCATTGTAACTGGGAGGGTTCCGGTTTGAGTCCCTGAACTGGCAGGACATGACTGAAGTGACCTTGAGCAAAGGACTCTACTCCCCAGATGCTCCCAGTTGTCTTAATATTCTGTATACACCCTGTGTCCTCAGGGTCAAAAATGCCCCGCCTTTATTAACCCCCTAAAATAAAATAGCTTAATTGAGTTTTTAAGCCCCCTAATCTACTTTGCTTGAGGAAACAACCTTCATATACAGGGTTTGGACAATGAAACTGAAACAGCTGTCATTGTAGTGGGAGGTTTCATGGTAAAATTGGAGCAGCCTGGTTGTCAATCTTCATTAATTGAACCAGTAAGAGCAGAGTGTGAAGGTTCAATTAGCAGGTAAGAGCACAGTTCTGCTCAAAATATTGCAATGAACACAACATTATGGGGGACATACCAGAGTTCAATAGAGGACACATTGTTGGTGCACGTCTTGCTGGTGCATCTGTGACCAAGACAGCAAGTCTTTGTGATGTATCAAGAGCCACGGTATCCAGGGTAACATCAGCACCACCAAGAAGGACCAACCACATCCAACAGGATTAACTGTGGACGCAAGAGGAAGCTGTCTGAAAGGGATGTTGGGGTGATAACCTGGATTGTATCCAAATAATGTCCTTCCCAGGACGAATTGACGCTGTATTGGCCACAAAAGGAGGCCCTAGTTGACCATAATAATCAATTATTGTGGTCTAAAACCAGGTGTTTCCGTTTCATTGTCCAACCCCTGTAAGTCTGGCTTCATGAATACTCTTCAGAAAGAAGCAGAAATAAACAACTCTCATTTTTCACTTTTTCCAATCTCATTAAAGGGGTTTTCTCTGGAACTGAATGTGGTCCACATTTAAGGACAACACGAGGACGTCCAGCATAACTGTAAATCAGCTGCTGCTTGAATATGATAGATAAACCTCTGGCGGAGGAGATGGATGTGTCGCTTTAGTAAAAACACTTTAAAAAAAATCAATAACTTTGATAAATGCAGTGGAAGACGCTCCGTCCTTTCTCACATATACGTTCACATAAATGCAGGCATGCTGTACATACATACATGCTCCCACACTCGATCTTCTTAATGTGATACATCGCGTTACCAGAAGTAGGTCTTTCTAAATTTGCATGAAGACATAATTTAATTTGCGGCGGCATCTGAGCAGAGCGCTTTTTACTGCCAAAACTGGAGGTAGAGTGCAGAACTGTGTGTGGGAGATAAGCAGTGGTGTATGTGATCAAGCCCATTAATCCCTTCCAGCCACTTTCTGAATTCTCCTCTGCTAAGTGATCCGTGCGTGCCTCGCTCGCCGCGCTCGGGCACGGTTTCGTCTGGTTCACATCTGGAGGTCTGGCAGTTAACGACGCCGAGAGCTTCTCCAAAGTGGACGAGAGTCAGGTACACGTCTCTCACGTTCCCTGGCAGCTCCTGAAGGTGAGGAAGTCTTACCGTAGTCTTCTGTACTGTCTGCATTCTGCTCTCAGTCTGAAGGGCTTCTCTACCACAAAGTCCTAACATAAGACGATGTGGAACACAGTCTGGATGGAGAGCAGACGTAGCTCTGATGCTCTGATGCTCCAGGCTGTTCGATTGGTGTCCACGCAAGAGAAAGTCTAAGCACACACAAATGCCTCACAACAAACCGTACCACAACGTCCTACTTACTGGTCAGACCTGGACCAGTGCAGATTTGTCTGCAGCTTAACTGGAGCAGTGGCAGAGATGGCAAAGGTTCAGAGATTATCTGACCAAATCAACCAGTTTAATCTACACCTGCAGAACCCTTCAGCTCCATCCTGCCCAGTACACCTGATGCTGGCTGGTTTAAATCAACGTCTGGTGAGCATGGCAGGGTCGCAAGCAGAAAGCTGCTGCTCTCCAAGAGGAACATCTCTGCATGTCTGCAGTTCGGTGAAGATCACATGGACAAGCCAGAAGACTACTGTAGGGGGGGGGGGGTGAACTCTGATGTGTTGGGCTGGATTTCGGAATGGCCTCGGGGAGGGTAGGAGAAGACCCCCCCTCCCCCAAAAGGATGAGGTGTAAAGATATAAGTAAAACAGGAGGCGATGGAGAGGTGGAGGTTACGAGCTGGTGCTGGTGCTGTGGACGTGACGGTTTATAGGCTGAGTGGGAGGAGCCTGGGGCGTGGACCAACTCCCAGAATTAAGTTATAACTCCACTTTACGCGTCGGCGAATAAAAGTACGTCGAACTATGAGACGACTGGCTGGTAGGAACTGACCAGCTGGCAGGTAGGAACTGGACACGTCTAAATCAGGATGGAAAGGGGAAAAAGGACGTTAAAGGCACTGCTCAGTCCTTTCAGAACAGAAGAAGCAGAACACTTTCATAATTTCAGTTCCCCTTGTTCTGGCCGGTGTCGCAGTACAGACCGGGCAGTGTTTCAAACACAAAGTCTTTTTCCGTCTGCAAGTCAAATAACCACTGAACTGTGACCTGCTGGGATTTACAGCTGCTCCTTGATTAGTGGGCACAATCCAAAGCACCAATGCTCTCTTCAACTGCATTATGTAACAGCAGCAAATCCACAAGTCACCTGTTTTAACATTCACTGTCCACTCTATCAGCTCCTCTGACCACACAGGAGCACGCTGCAGATCTATAATTCATCTGTTTCTCTGCAGACTTTATTCTCCTCCTTTCACCCTGATCTTCAATGATCAGGACCCCACAGGACCACCACAGAGCAGATATTATGCGGGTGGAGTGCTTAAACCCCTCAGTGTCACTGCTGGACCGAGATCAGTCCACCAACCAGAAACACCCAGCCAACAGCGTCCTGTGGGCAGCGTCCTGTGAGCACTGATGAAGGACTAGAGGACGACCAACACAAACTGTGCAGAAACAGATGAGCTTCTGTCTCTGACTTTACATCTACAAGGTGGAGACACTCGGTAGGAGTGTCTGATAGAGTGGACGGTGAGTGGACACAGTGTTTAAACACTCCAGCAGCACTGCTGCGTCTGATCCACTCGTACCAGCAACACACACTAACACACCACCACCGTGTCAGTGTGACTGCAGTGCTGAGAATGACCCACCACCCACATAACAGCTGCTCTGTGGTGGTCCTGTGGGGTCCTGATAATTGAAGATCAGGGTGAAAGGAGGAGAATGAAGAGAAACAGATGAACTACAGTCTGTAATTATAGAACTACAAACTGCTCCTGTGTGGCTACTTAATACATGTTAATGTAACCAGATTTTATTCCAGCTCATCAATCCCAAAATTTGTAAAAATCCTCAACACGGTACGCAAAGAACTGCAACTGGAGAAAAGTCCCTCGTGCACAGCACAATGCCTAATCAGCAAGCTTATGATTTCTCTCCTTTGCACACACTATCCTCCCTCCCTCCCTCCCTCCCTCCCTCCGCTCAGAGGCCAGGGCTGATTTAGCTGCCGAGCTTTTTTCTGATCATGTGCATTCTGCCTGCCTTCCAGTTTAATCTCAAAAACTCATTCAACCATCTTACACAACAATTTAGCTCATCAGTGCAGCAATCAAACCCACTGCTCCTGCGCTGCACCGTTTCCAGGAAAACCCTGGGCAAAAATATTTGTGTAGAAATATATTTATCTCCCTACGTAGGCATGTACGACGAATTCCTGCTACAGCAGCAGAGCAAGCTTAAATTTGACCTGGCCATGTCTGCGGTTCTGAGAAACGGACCGTCTCCATCCAGAGCAAACCGCTCCTATCCACATTATTACGCACACGTTTCGATGACACAGCTTCCTTTATGATCACAACAGAAGGAATATCCAATAACGTTTAAACGAGATTTCCGTAATTTCCGGACTATAAGCCGCTACTTTTTTCCCACGCTTTGAACCATCCGCCTCATAATGAGGTGCAGCTTTTCTTCTTATATATGTTATTTTCCAGGGTTTTTAAAAAACTTTGCAGCTGCAGCTTATATTCCAGAAAATACGGTAATTACTTGAGCAAAGGGGACGAGCTCATGCATGTGTTCAATGGAAAGGGTGTCCACAAACATTTGAACATATAGTGCACATATGATCCGTCACCGCTTCACTTAAAACTTATCTAAAAGCACTGAATTCAAACACTAACAGAATGCAGGACAAACTACTTCCTACAAGCGTTCAATCAAACTTTAACGCTGCTTAGTTACTGAGTTTGAGTTGTATTTTAGGTTTGTAGTGTATGAATCAATGCAGAGTCTTAAATTCATATCACTTTATAATAAAAGTACTTTAATCATCAGTACTTACAACAGTAATAAATGTTACTAACACTATTACTAACCCTAGATAGATATTACCGTCGTACGTACTGTTTATTACGGTACTCTCATTGTAAAGTGGTAACACCTTCTCCTTTCTGTTAAACTTACCTGCTCTTGTTAGTTGTAGGTGGCCATGCTTGTACGAGGAGCATGAGGTGCTGAAACTCCTCCCACTTTCTACTAGAATCCAACAGCTCCAGGAAGAGAGCGTGGCGCTTGTCCTCATTATCGATATCGTTCATCTCGCACTGAAAAAAAGAGAGAGAGAGAGAGAGAGAGAGAGAGATGTTTGTGACGATGTTTGTTACGATCTTATCTACCAAAGCGCTTCTGTCCCACGGCAATGGACACCTGTCCATTAGGAACATCTACAACTCCATTCCGGGACGTCTGGAATGCTGCGTCAAACCCGACGCCATACTGAGAAACACGACTTCTGTGTGAGTCCATCTGATCTTCAATGATCAGGACCCCACAGGACCACCACAGAGCAGCTATGATGTGGGTGGTGGGTCGTTCTCAGCACTGCAGTCACACTGACATGGTGGTGGTGTGTTAGTGTGTGCTGCGCTGGTACGAGTGGATCAGAGACAGCAGTGCTGCTGGAGTGTTTAAACACTGTGTCCACTCACTGTCCACTCTTAGCACTGCAATCCTATAAAAGCACTCAACAGCCAGAGCAATGATGGTGAAAGAGATGGAGACATGGGTTAAAAACGAGAAAGATGTCCATGAGCGAAAAGTAAACGAGGGCTCTGGAGGTCTGGAGAGCACATTTAAAGCAAACCGGAGCAAGGTTAAGAAGGAAGGATGGAAGGATGAACTCAGTAGAACTTTGGAAACATCTCTGTCTGCTTCACTCCATCTTAAGAGGCCTCTGAAAAACTTTCTCACACAGTATCTCAAGGGCAGCTGAGGTAAGCTTGTGCGGCGTGATGTTATCCCGGGGATCTGTTTCGCCATCGTGTTGCTACTACACATCAATTTCTCTTGGCAAACAAAGTGAAAGCAAGCTGCTGCACTGATCTTCTAACGCTCTCTCAAATGTTTGCCCCCGTCTCATCCAAACTGTCAATCCAGGCTCTCCTCTTTTTTCCCAACAGTTTTGTCAATATATGATGCATCACACTCTGCTTTTTTGTGGTTATTGGTGAAGAAAGGTGTCCACGCTTTCTCCGTCTCAATTTCAGATCGACACAGTGTCCACTCCTCCCAATTCGGAGGACTACAGCAGAAGAACCACTTCACGTTCCCCTAAAGAACATCAGTGGATGGTTCTTAGAAGACAGACTTTTGTAAAACACATCTATGGACATGAACATCCTTCATAAAGCCTCCATATAATGGAAAGGCTATAGAAGGAAAGGCTGCTGTACACTCAAGAATTTATAGGCTTAAGAATGAGGAATGTACACACACACACACACACACACACACACACACACACACACACACACACACACACAGATTAATCCACAGAGAGTGTATTCTCCCTTGTGGTGGCTCCTACAGTCTCTGCTTGTCAGCGAAAGGGGAAGGCGGAGAGAGAAAGTAATTAATTTCCCTTCAGAGCAACTGGAGCGCAATTTAACAGTCCGGGAAATTCTGATTTCTAAGGGGAAAATCGAGAAAACATGTGAAAGAGAGAGAAAGAGAGAGAGAGAGAGAGAGAGAGAGCGATAAAGAGAAAGAGAGAGAGAGCATTCTCCTTATTGTGACTAGTGGTGACACACATGTACTTTAGAGATAGGGAGGGAAGGATGGGGGTGTGAGGACGGAGGGAGGGAGGGAGGGAGGGAACGATGGGTGAATGGAGGGAGGAGAGGGAGGCTGGAAGAAGGAAGGGAAGTGAACTGAGGAAAGAGGAGAGAGGAATGGGGGTAAGTAAAGAGGGAAGGAGATAGAGGGAGGTAAGACAGGAGGGGGTGATTGAAGAACGAAGAAAGGGAGAGAGCATGGGAGGAATGAAAGAGGCATGTCGGGAAGAGGGGAGAGAGAGAGAGAGAGAGAGAGATGGAGTTTCTGTATTGATCACTAATGAAAAAAGGCCTGATCATTCTTCTCTACAATGTGTCGAAACATCTCAGAATCCATGGTTCCCTCAATGACGCAATAACACCATCCCAAACATCGATGCCTCCTCCACCATGCTTCACAGTTGAGGTTTTGATGCTGGTGTTCTTTTCTTCCATTTTACACTTGTGCTACAATGTCCCACATTGATCTCATCTGTCAGAACACTGTTAGAAGCACTTTGGTGGTCTTGAGAAAGTGTGAGACGGGCCACGTTGTTTACCGGACAATAGGAGATTCCTTGGTGGTGTCCTTCCTTGAGCAACATGTACACAATGGTTTTTCCAGTTTGTAGAACCTTCTGTCCATTGGTTTCACATTGCAAACAAACCGGACCGTGATTCAGAGACCACCCCTTCACCCCGTCTGGTCATCCTGACCAAACTGAAAGGTCACTAATCACTTGGTCTGCCGCCATAACTAATGTTGTTTGTGGACGATATGTCCTGCCACCAATTATTGCGATAAATGATATTCAACCGATTTCACTCCACTGATGATAAAATAATAATAATTTCATTTCTGCCCTTTTAAAGAGCGACACTCTGAGATTAGAATTAGAAAATAAAATTTTAAATATCCTAAACAAATAAAAAACAACATAACGCGGCGCTCGTTCAATGAAGTTGAGAAGCTGGCTCGTTTGGTTTACTGTGCTCTCTGAAAAACATACAGGGTGATGCTGAGATCATGGAATAATTGAAGTTCTAACCTAACTCTATGGACACCTCCTTCTCTCTCAACACACACACACACACACACACTGATGTGAAAATCAATTAGGCAGACACCTCGCTTGGCCTGTGTGTGTTTGGAAGAGCGTAATGACATTCCACTCAGCTCACATCCTCTACACCAAATCGATTAATAAACTTTCCTAATACACTCCATTAGAGTCAATCATGCTTGACCTCGAGCTTCTCTGCCACTTATTATGATGTCAGGAGCACCAAAGATATGACACTGTAATGCAGAGTGTGTGTGTGTGTGTGGGTGTGAGAGAGAGTGCACGAGTGTTTTTCATATGCCGATTCTCTCCTTTCATCATTGTCCCGGAGTGGATTAATATGAAAATTAATTCCAACCATGTTAATTGGGCCAAATGGCATTCCTCATTTGCATGGGAAGTTGACAGGAGGTTGATCGGTTGACTTTTTTTTTGGGGGGTGGGGTGGACGGAGGGGGTGCACAGGGGAGTGTGTGTGGGTGGAAGAATAGCAAGACTTGCGTGTCATCGTTATTTAAAAACTGTTTTTAATTTTTTTAAATGATTTTCAGAGGTTCATGATACCGAAGAGGCTACAGAGGTTTCTCTTCTATTGTGCTCTATTCCGTTCTATAGGAGTTATGAACAAAGGACTTCCGTATTCCGTAAAACAGGTCACTTCTGGTCGGGCTATTCTGTGTGAGCTACCATGAATATAGTCTGTTTAACGCTGCATTTCAGTGCTCATCAAGTTATACACAGCTTCAGCTCGTAAATACAACTTTACTGCATTTGAACTTCACTTCGGAATATCTGCCCGATCGGAAAACCGTAGGATATCCCAAAATGTAGGATATCCCAAAACCAAGGCATGAACTGACCCACAAACACCACAAAATGAATTAATATTAGTCAGCTAAACTTGTGTGAAAAAATATGAAAAAATAAAATTAAATATGGAAAACCAAAAGGTTGGAATTCTGTTTTGATAGAAACAGCCGAGATATATAGAGTTATTACCGACTGAACTCGACAAAATCAGAAAAGACTTGATTCTGACTTTAATGTCAGTGACTTGCAAACAGATTTGGACTTTAAGACGCGAACAAACTCGAGAGAGTCCATGAATCCGTTTTTAACACCACATTTTTATCACCACATCTGAATCTGAGGGTTCTGTTTTGGTCGCGTGGTGCTGCGTTCTGTAACGGAGCTCCTCAGCTTGTTTATCTGTAACCAACAAGTGAAATTCTTGCAGTAGCAGGACTTTTTAGGGGTCACCGGTGCTGAAGTTTGTGCGGGACGTGCTGCCACACTGTAATGAATGGGGTGCATGGACGAACGCTCCCGGGAGGGAACTGTAAAGGGATCCTACTTGCCTGGTCTCCTACAGAGAACCTGCAGGAGACAGACAGTCGATGTACTTGGAGACCATTTATTGGGCATGGGAGCATCAACAATCCATCCATCAAGATCTAGGATAACAGCAGCAGGGTAGATGGTGCATGTACCCAACCAAAGACAATAAAACGAGGCTTACAGCGTGCAGGGTACGCAACCAATCGATATGAAGATGTTTCCTGTCCTAACTTTCCCTTTAACTCCGGGGCTACCTGCTCTTCTTCTGGGAGCGTTTCCTGATCAACACAGCCTAACTACAGTTCTTAAAACGGCAATTTTATTGTTTATTGCGACTATTTCTAGGACAATCGTCCCCAGAAACATTTACGTTTACATTTATGGCATTTATCAGACGCCCTTTTCCAGAGCGACTTACAAAAGTGCTTTGATGTTCACTCAGAATATCCTTAGCTAGTAGACAAGGCTGGAATCTAGAGATTCCTCACACTTAGATCCTGTTGTAACAAATGTCTTTATGGAGTTAAATCCTCCTGAAACAGATGAGTCTTCAGTCTGCGTTTGAAGACAGTGAGGGACTCTGCTGTTCGGACTCCCAGGGGAAGTTCGTTCCACCGTTTTGGTGCCAGAACAGAAAAGAGTCTGGATGCATGTTCTCCTTGTGTTCTGAGGGTCAAGCCAAGCTGTACTTGAAGCTTGAAGGGCTCTTGGTACAGCTCGAGTTTTGACCATTGCCATCATGTATGGAGGAGCTGGTCCGTTTATGGATTTGTAGGTCAGCATCAAGGTTCTGAATCTGATGTTCAGCTACAGGGAGCCAATGAAGGGACCGCAGCAGAGGAGTTACGTGACTGTTAGTGTAACAGGCCCAACTTTCAGATTCATTCATCTGGCAGGTTCCATTTACCTTTGATTACTTGGACAAAAACTGAGCTCCAGTTTCTTTCCTAAGCTCTGTCCAGCCTGTTCGACACTTGCTACCAAAGCCCACGTCAGTGGCTGGATCCGGACAGGCCCATTATGTTCCCGAGACGTCCAGGTTTTCAACAAAGACCAAACAGACGTTTCTCGGAGCAGACACCGGAGAAAGGCTCGGGACGTATGTTTTTAATGAGATAATGGGGCAGGCAGGTGTGACAGGCTGACGAGGTCTCAGAAGAAAATGGGCTTCTAATGTAGGGATGTCCCCACAGGGGCCCAGCGAGAGCACAGTGTCTGAGGCGTGTGGCCAAAGTGGGAGTAAGCCACTGGAACCTGACAGCACTGACTAAGTGCTAGTCTACACTTCACACAGACAGGCGAGAAGAAAGAGGTTAAAGTTTGCTGCCACCCACTGCCCTCTCTCTTTGTCACACACACACATAGACACCCACACACACACATAATGAAATATCAATGAAATAATGTGCTTCATCCTCCAGCAGCCCATCATGCTCTAAAAGAGACCCCAGGGGAGGAGGAGAGAACCTCCGCCAGAACAGCCATTCTCCCTGCTTCAGAGCATCCACCCACGCCACTGAGACTCTGTGTGTGTGTGTGTGTGTGTGTCCATGTATACAGACAGAATGAGTATAGCTGTGCTACACTTCACAACATCCACCCACTCCATGGCTGCCCCACCAAGTAGAAATCAACAGGACCCTCGGCATCTGACGAATACAATGACTCAGAACATGACAGTAAACACTGGGCTTTGCAAAAGAATTGAACCTGTACAGACGTGTCTTGGAGATACAAGATCAATGGTTTGTTGTGACAAGTCACGTCCAGAAGGCCTGGTCTTCACATCTGGTCTTCATTTCAGGCCCTTAGACGGTCCAACGTTACGTTAATGAGATCCTGCAACCAGTGGTTCTACCTTTTCTGAACACACACTCCGAAGCTCTATTCAAAACAGGTCCACACACTGCTGCCGTCTCAAGATCTCGTCTTGAAGACGCAGATACTACGCTGTGGTCGGTCTCATCTCCAGACGTGTCCCAGATTGAAAATGTGTGGATGCTATTGGACGCTCTATCAACACTCCACGCCTACCACGCCATCTGCAGAACTGAGTGAGAACATTCAAGCTGCATGGGATGGATCATCACAGGACACCATTAGGAACCTCTACACCTCCATGCAGAGACATCTGGCGTGTTGCGTTAAACCCGACGCCGTCCTGAGAGACACCACTTCTGCATCTACATTTATCAGTTATTGATCCCGATCACCTTCATCTTCCTTCCCAACAGCACTGCAATCCCACACGTCCTTCTCAGCACAAGAAGACGAAAAGAGGATGGTGGGATGGAGAACGGTGAAGAATGCACGAAGGACAAAAGCACTCAACAGTCACAGCAGTGATCGCTCTCTCTCTCGTACTCCAGGTTCTTCAGCTTGTGGATCACAATTCTTCTGTGATCTGGACTTCTGACTTGGCCATTAGTGCCCCATTTTGTAGATGTTCATCAACCCCTGTGCTGCGTCTTCCTTGTGCTTGAGATCTTTATCCTCAGTTTCACCTGTTGAGCCCTGCAACATGAGGCTGCCACCCCCATGCTTCACTGTTGGGATGGGCTCCTCTAAGCAGCTGACGAGCACGTATGGCCAACAAGCCGAATCAGAAAATAAAATTAGATAAAAGTGATTTCATTTAAAATGAAACTGTAAATAGAAAGTGTTAAGTTGAAATACCACCATCAACTCTTCTGCACTCCAGACATAAAGGAATTAAACAGACACACACACACACACACACACACACACACACACACACACACACACACACACACACACACACACACACACACACACACACACACACACACACGAACCAAATAGAAAAATATGCCTCATAGAGGAAAAGAAATACAGAGACCAAAAGCAGCCCTTTAAGAGAATATAAATCGCATTTTATGGCCATTTTGCTTTTGTTCTTTCTGAAAGCAGACAGTGAGCAGAACGGGGAACCATTATGGGGCTGAAATTGACAGTTGTGGCCCCCCTGATGCCATAAACATCAGACAGGCCCGGGTGGTAATTACGCTTCTTTAACCAGACAAAACAAGATCTGCTGAGCACTCTTTATGGACCACTGTTTATCACTGCTGTACAGAGCTCAGAGAGAGAGAGAGAGAGACAGAGAGAGAGAGAGAGAGAGAGAGAGAGACACACTGTACAATGTACAGTCATGTTACGTCAAAGTGAAGGTGGAGGTGAAACAACTAAACAGTGAGATGTTTCTAGAACCGTCTACCGTCTCTGACATCGACTGGAAGAACGACGTTCCCACTCCTCCATGCGGAATTCTTTCAGCTCTGTGACGTTCCAGCGTCAGTCTTTGTACAGACGCTCTTCCGTTCTCCTCAAACCCCCTCGGATACCATAAAGATCTCATAGTGGTTTCTATGATGGAGAGATCTCCAGACCCTGCTGCAGCAGAGCAGCTCCAGCTGCAAATGATTGGACCATTGTGTTGGAGAGGAGGTTGGAGGAGGCGATCTTATTTAAACCTCAATTTGGTTTGATTGTTGGAGTGAGTGGGATCACCATGGTGAGATCCAAAGAGCTCTCTGAGGACTTCAGAAAGAAGTTTGTAGATGCAGATGAGTCTGAGAAGGGATAAAAAAAAAATCTCAGCTGTTCCACTCTCTGGAATATAATGTACAAGTGGAGAACATTTAGAAAACCTTCCAAGTCAACCTGTATCTTAACACACTGCAAAGCTTTTCTCCATCTCTGGAAAACTGTCTCCACACTGCGGGTCACGGTTTTCTCAACTGCTACCCGTTATAATAGACGATGACCACAGCCTTGAGTGGACTGTCAAGAAAAGTGGAACTTGGGAGAGCTTCACAAGAAGTGGACTGAGGTTGGGGTCAGTGCATCATAAGCCCCATGCACAAACATTTGCAGAAAGGGGGTCCGACTGCAGCATACCTAACATCAAGCCCCTTCTGAAGCGGAGACAGCATCAGAAGCATCTTATCTGGACTTAGGAGAAAAAGAACTGGAGCGTAGATCTCCAAAGTCCACTTTTCAGATTAAAGTCTTCTTCTTTCAGCTGCTCCCTTTAGGGGTCGCCACAGCGGATCATCTGCCTCCATCTTGCCCTATCCCCTACTAGAGCCTCCTCTACTTTTACACCAACCATCCTCCTAACCCTCCTTCCTCCTCTCCTCCTCAATAATCTTCGTTCTACAGTAATCCAACCCTGCTGGTCAACAGCACCAGAGGCGGTCTTTGTTAACCCGAGCCTCGACCGATCCGGCATGTAAATTCTGCAAACTCTCACAAGTCCTAGAACCTGGAGGACGAGTGGAAAGACACAGAGTCCAAGGTGTCTGAAATCCAGTGTGAAGTTTCCACAGTCTGCTGTGGTTCAGATGCTGTTGGTCCAGACTCAACACAGCATCACCTCCGTACAAGCGGAGATGTTTAATAGAGATGCTGATTTCCTTCTCCAGCAGGAATCCAGCTCTGTGACAAAACTGCTGCTAAATGGTTTACTGACCATGATATTACAGTGCTTGATTGGTCAGCCAACTGTCTGGACCTGAAGCACAGATCACTGTCAAAGCAAATTGGGCAAATTGACCACCATGAAAATTCACAAGCTTCCCTATGGCCAGTTTGTGCTTGTAGTATCAGATCCTTCGTTGCGATGTCCACTGTTGACCTTTATTACTGCTTCCATTCTCTCCTGGACACCAGAGAGGGTTTCTGCAGGAGATTTGTCCACACAAACAAGGTTCATTCTTAACAGCTGGTGCATTTTCTGCTTCTCACCACCCAGATCATTCCTACCACATTCAGTGATGATGTGGTCTAGACTGGGCTAGTCTGCATTTTTCATAGAACAACTTCGGCAGAAGTTCTTTGCTCTGTTTGCTTTTCTCAGTAGGAGCTTCTTGATCATCTCTGCATGCTTGCACACACTCAGTAGAAGGATGCTCACAAGCACCTTTAGATGTTTTCAAATCTGATGCAAGAACAGAGCTGGATTTTCTGCTTTTTTTCTCTCAAAAATGAAAGCTTAAACTGCTGCCTCTCTGTTGTGGACAGCTTTGGTGGTCCACCAACTTTTTGAGATCCAGTTTTGAAAAGTCCTTCTTCAGTTTTCACTTCTGTCTTTCTCGTGCAAGCAGATAATCGTGTTTCTAATATTCTCAGAAACATCTAAAAAACGAAGATCGTCTGTTTAACCCTTAAACTGCACTTTGAGGGCGGTTACATGCTGTTGTCAAGGCTTCATAACTCAGGATCAGAGTCATCTACAGACATGATACTAATCATAAACGACAAGACTTCAGAGAGAGGGGGCGGGGCTGATGATGTCACTGACCCTTATATTGCATTATTGACTCCAATTTCAGAATAAAAGTCCCCAGAAGGGCTAATACTAATACACACATAAATAAAAAAAAAATAAAGGACATTCTAACTAATAAAGCTTATATTTACGAACACACAAACACACACACACACACACACACACAGCAACAGAGCAGCGTTCATCAGCAGAGAGAAACAGAGAGAGATAACGAAATAAAGGAGGGGAAATGAAGGAGTCCCGGGGCATAAACAGATAAACACGCCTCCTCCTGTACGCTCTGCTTTGGTGGAGGAGTGCGGAGGAGGAGACGTCTCTATTAGCACATAATTGTCTGAGGGACACATCGCCCAGGATGAAGCTGCTGAGGGCCACATCAAGACTGTCATCTGCACTTAACTCCACTATAATCTGCCCCCGCATGCTTATCGGTGAATATACATTCCTTTGAAGAGTGTAAGGAGGTCATACAGGGGTCTAGGTGTAGGTCATTTGTTCATTACATTAACTATAATGGGCACTGGTCAATGATGACTCCACTGGACCCTGCCTATGCAGTGAGAAAACGTCCACCATCAGCGAACACAGTGCCTTGTTGACAGCTGGGCTCCGTGGCTTCACAGGGTTTGTGTCACATACCAAATCTACCATCAGCCCGAAACTGGTACCATTATTCCTCGGACCACGGCACATGTTGGCTGTCATCTAGGGTCCAGTTAGTAACCTCATGAGCCCAGGAGAGGTGTTGAGACATTAATACAGACACTCTGTACCTGCTGCACTGAGCTGCAGGGGGCAGGTATCTGTGGATGTGATTTCTGACCGCTGCAGGGAGGACACCGCCAGTCACGATCATTAAGCACTCATGGTCGGCCACTGTACGGTCTACTGTGGGTGGTAATGCCTTCTGTGATGTGTCCCCGGTACATGTGTGACACCCACCATCATGCCTGGCTTAAACTCTTGCCATGAGCACTCATGTTCATCCCCATTCACAAGATAACACCTCACAACTTAAACTGGTGAGGACGTTCCCAGGTCGCCGCTGAGGAACCACATTATAATCCATTACATACTGAATTCCAGCGACTTTCGGCAGGTCAGCTGACCATGTCAAGCAAAAGTTTGAGTGCATATGATCTGATCCTGTTAATAGCCATTGACATCATGCTGAGTGATGGGGGAACGGGAGGGTCATCCTACCCACCCAGAAAGAGCATGTTCAGTCCTATCCTGGGACTGGATGTGGCGTCACCTTCTGACCTGAGATCTGTTTGAACTGGTAAAAAAAGATCTGCACCAATTGAATTCACTGGTAACCCCCTCAACATTTTACTGCATAGAAATAAACCGACATGACCAGAAATACAGCTCATAATTCATATTCATGCACATCTGCATTCTACTGATTTAGGGCCGACATATCAAGAGAGACATATGAATAATAAATATCATATGAATAATGAAGAGATGAAGCCCCTCCTGAACTGGAAGAATGGAGGGAGATTTATTTATTCACTCAGGACATCTTGTCTGGGTTCTGTAAGGACTACGGAATTCCCGCAAGGATTCGTATGGAGGAAAACACAGCGAATGATGTAGACGCCCTTCTATGAAGGTCAGGACATTTAGGGACAAGGAATAGGAAGTTTGAAGTGCTTCACAATGTAGTGACATGATCGGTCAAATGATTACCCAATCAACAGAAGAAAGACAGCTTTGACCACTTTAGAAATGCATGTCATTTGTCTACAGTGTCCACACAGGGCCCAATCCAATACAGTACGATTGTGCAAAGAGGAAAATAGGACTTTACGTAGGAGCGGACAACCCTGGCTGAGTTGGCTTGTAAATGATAACAGGGCTGTGGTTGGGTCATTTTCATGTCTTGGTTGATGGTGGACGTTTCAGAATTCCTGGCTGGAATAAATATGTGATCTTATCGGAGTGTGCCTGCCTTTAGTCTTGGTGGGGGATTGGAAAAGTGCTGATACAGTGTTTACTGCCCTCTGGGCGGCTATGAGGTCGTCCATTAGGTGAGAACAGCTCGCTCCTTTTCCTTAGCCACTATGTGCCCTGAGGACGCTGTGATAGGCTCGCCGAGATGAAAGCACACCAAACAGGAGGAAGGAACAGGAGGACGTGAGTGTGTGCAGGTGAGTGTGTATTGTGCCTGGTCTTTGGAAGAACCTCAAAAAAGTGCCCATTAATATTCATTGACCTAAGTTCCAATGCTTCCCCTGCGCCCTGCCTCTGAAGCTATAGAGGTCGTCCTTCGTAGAGGAGAGAGAGAGAGAGAGAGAGAGGAGACACTTTAGGAGTGGAGAAATGTGACCATATTAAAAGCTGGACAGAGAAAAGTGTAAAAAGTTAGACAAAGTCATCCCACATATACTTTTCCTAAATACAGAATTAGTGCGCTATGCACAGCAGTGCTGCTGGAGTGTTTAAACCAGGTGTCCACTCACTGTCCACTCTATGAGACACTCCTACCGAGTGTCTCCACCTTGTAGATGTAAATTCAGAGACAGAAGCTCGTCTGTTTCTGCACAGTTTGTGTTGGTCGTCCTCAAAAATTGAACACATTAATAAAATTAACGACATTTAGGCTGTTTATTACTTTATTTGGAGAATTTTCTATTTTGAAAACAGTCTGGACGATCAATTTCCAATTGTTTTATCGTCCTTAATAGAAAAATTTAAATTGTAGGTGCTTGTCTACTCAACGGAAATCACATTTGCAGGAGTTATTATCGTATGAAATGTACTGACAATGTATTTGACAAGTGCATCCAAACTTCTACAGCATATGACGTAAACAAGACAAATCAGAGAACAGCACGTAAGGCGTTCAAGCGGTCATTTACAACCTCCAGACACGACGCGCAGCCTCCACGTGCTGACATACCAGTGCATAATAACGGAACCGGCACTTCAGCCTGCCGCGATGTGGTTAAGAACGAGAGGCTATGCTTATCAGTGTGAAGGCATGTGGTGTGTGTGGGTGCCCGACCGTGTACAGGCTTGTTTTTCTTGTTTCAGAAGAGAAGGAACCGATGTAGCATCTTGAGAAGTACTGTTTACTTGAATACGGCATTTTAAATGCGCGAGTCTGTAAGTAGGACATGATCCCACTCGGATGAATTCATCTTCTTCTTTCTGGAGAATTGATCGCTTTACCCATTTTCAAATCTTTTACATTACACACTCCATTTAGACCACAGTGTGTGTGTGTGTGTGTGTGTGTGTGTGAGAGAGAGAGAGAAAGAGAGACAGAGCCAGACATGTGCGTTTCAGGTCTTGCTGGACCAGATATGCCCGTCTCAGGTGTGCACACACTAAATTGGCCTGCAAGACAGTGTTCCGATGTCAAGGTGGGAGGTGATCTCAGCTCCAGGACGTTCCCGACACGCTCCCACCTGACACACGTGCATTAAAACAGTCGTGAATATTTCAATATTTGAATAGTAAAAGGCACTTGTGTCGAGACTTCGGGCGCTCCCACACACCTCATTACTAATGCATGCACAGGGGGAGGGGTCAGATCATGAATATTCAAGAAAAATGGGACTTTGGGAGGTCAGCCACTTGAACTCACTCCACAGCCAAGAGTGAAAAATCACAGAGATTCAGACGAGAGCCATTCAAACACAAGCTCTTCCAGTCTGGGCGTAAATCGAATCAGCAGGCGTACGGTGAGGGTACTTCGGAAGCACAGACAAAGTGGTAATTTGATAATTATCAGCTTCGATTTGAGCTCTGCCAGATGAATAGTGACACTCGTGGAACTGTTAGAACACAATCTAACTGTCAGGGATGCTTGATTACAGTGTTTGAATTACAAAGGTGTAAAACTTGTGTTTGAGTGTGAAAATAATATTTGCACTGAAGGGCGAAAATGGGCTTTTTGCAGCTCGTGAGCAGGAAAAACCCAGATCTCTGGTTGTACCAGAAAGTATTCTCCTCAGGTTCCATTTAGCCCCACATATAAATGCCCACCAAGGTCCCTGATGGACCATAAGCGGTTAAACATGGACCCCCTCTGGGTTGCACACTGCAAATGAAGCCTAGTTTGGACCCATGTGAGGTCACAGTGGGCTGTAACAATGGGACCCATTTGAGAAGCCCAACTGTGTCCCAGTGACAACCCACGTACCAGCCCACAGGACTCGCACTTGCATGAATGGTTCAGTTGGGGGCAAATTTGTAGTCCTATACCTCAAATGGGAATAATGGGAATTGGAAGCTCTTTCCATTTTCCATCTTCCGGACTGGAAGTGCCAATTACTCCACCCTGTTTGGACTCTTCCACAAGCACAAAAGACAGGAATGAAGACAAAGGCATGCCTCCTCCAACACATGTGAAGTCAGCCACTGCCTTTTTCGAACTGCAGCCATCATTGGATCATTGGATCATTGCTGGGTGGCCAACAAACTCGGACGAAAGGGCCGATAGATAAGCTTCGTCTGTCTGTCTGTCGGTCGTTTGTCTGTCCTGTCTGTTCCAGTAAACTTCTTTACATTCACCACAGAAAAGCTCCTCCAACACCACCTGCAACGACCTGTTTCACTCATTTCTCTCCGCTCGCGCTGTTGTGTCTATTACATTAATGATGTAAAAAGTCCTGATTGGAACAACAGGGATTGGGATTAGGAGGCCATTCTTTAAGATAACAACCCTACTATCTAGTACCACCATAGCAACCAATCACATCACTTCTGCAGGAATCTAACAGGCATAACCGAGGCTGACCGATGCACAGTGAGCACTGAGAGCACGGTGAGCTTATGCAGAAACCCGGTTCTGAGGACAGTGAGCTGCTGCTGTAAATGTAGCTGCAGGACTGAAACACAAAATGCTCTACTGGAGAGTGAAACCATTCCAGAAATGTCATTAGGAACTATCCACAAATGTTATTAAGAGTAGTCAAACAGCTGCTGGAGCGCTGCTGGCCCATATTGACTGCTAGTGTATTCCAGCAACCTCCAACCGAGAGAGAGAGAGAGAGAGAGAGAGATGTCTTACAGGGTCGGAATCAGACAGGGAACAAAAGGAACTGGAAAGCCAATAAAGTGATTAATGTGCAACACACACACACACACATGTCCAACGCTGCCCATTGATATGAAGTCAGTATTCAAGTCCTTTCTTAGATGTAACCATGTGTCCAGTTCAGCGCGAGTACACCGCGAATCTGGGGCTGCATGTAAGAGAAAAGAGGATCTAACTTATTTTCTCTTTTAAAATTCTATCTGTATTTTTCTTGGCGGAGGCGTATCAGACTGCTGACCCTTATTTGATATGCACCACTTAACTAGAAAATTAGCGAGCACAAAAGACTCCAGGACAATATTGAGAATGGATATATGTGAGGGCGAGAGAGAGAGAGAGAGAGAGAGAGAGAGAGAGAGAGAGAGAGAGAGAGAGAGAGGATAAAATTATAAAACATCCACAAACTGATTATAAATTATTTTCTGTAAAAAACTATTTTTTACTGAAAACTGTTTAAACACCTGACTGCATAAACTGCGCTTCAGTGGTCAGGACCCCACAGGACCACCACAGAGCAGCTATTATGTTCTCAGCACTGCAGTCACACTGACGTGGTGGTGGTGTGTTAGTGTGTGTTGCTGGTACGAGTGGATCAGACACAGCAGTGCTGCTGGAGTGTTTAAACCCTGTGTCCATTCACTGTCCACTCTATTAGACACTCCTGCCGAGTGTCTCCACCTTGTAGATGTAAAGTCAGAGACAGAAGCTCATCTGTTTCTGCACAGTTTGTGTTGGTCGTCCTCTAGTCCTTCATCAGTGCTCACAGGACGCTGCCGACGGGACGCTGTCGGCGGGACGTTTCAGCTTGGACTGTTCTTGGTCCAGCAGTGACACTGAGGGGTTTAAACACTCCAGCAGCACCGCTACAACACACACTAACACCACCACCGTGTCAGTGTGACTGCAGTGCTGAGAATGGTAGTGAGAATGAACCCTTTTAAAGCGAGATTAATGTTTTCATCTGGTTGGTTCTAAATTCTAAAATATTAAATAAAGCTGGGTATTTCAGTTCGGTCTTCTGTCCCCAAAATATGAGGAGAACACGGCTTGAGTGAACATGCTGTCCCCGCCGTGGAAAGTAAGCAGATACAATCCTGACCAAGCTAAGGCTCAGTGACCGCAGCTCAGCATGAGGAAAAATAGCCCCAGACAGAGCAGACAGAAAGTCCCTGCTGCCCAGAGAGACAAATTGGTCTTTGTGTATGCAGGTGAGGTTTCGACAGGGGGCTCGAGGGTCAACAATCCCAAACCTGAAACGAATGCAATGCATTTGGAAAGTCACATTTGGTTAAGTTGCAGCCTTAACAGTCTTCACTCAGTCCCTATAAAAACGTGAAGGACATTTACGTCCTTTTTTTACTTTATTTGGACCACTGTCCAGATTATTATAGATATTATAAATATACACAATCATTACAAATAACTCGAAATTCTTACATTTTCAGCTCAAAACCTAAATTATAAGAAAAGCTTTTAGTCCTTATAAGCAAAAAGGGAGTAAATTTTTGATCAAAACATGGTCAAATTCATATGAATTTATATTAAATGAAGACAAATGTGAGTAGCCGCAGTAGGATCTGCTGAAAACAACGTGGCATGTGTGACTGTCTGGGGTTTTAAAGGTTACTGCTGATAAACAGCAGAGAGAGAGAGAGAGAGAGTGTGAGTGAGTGAGAGAGAGAGTGACAGACAAGCACAGAGATAACTGACCTGGTAGATCAGGAGGGAACGGAAAAAGACTGATGGGGAAGAGAAAAGTGAGGGTCTACAAATTCCTCCCCCTAAAAAGTCCCGGCTCACTGTCCCGCCGAGCCAGAGCGTGCGAGGTCTGCGAGCTGATGAACTGCAGCCTCACCTGCAGCATAATTAAATATTAAGGCTATGCTTTAGATGGATCTGGAGCTCAATGCTGGAGATTACCGTGGCAACACGGATCCCAGCACTGGGAGGGATTGCGAGGACGAAAGACACGGATCTCTGCTTTCAAATCCTGTATTGAGAGGACTGCAGACAGACGTGACACACACACACACACACACACACACACACACACACACACACACACACACACACAGAGACACACACAGAGACACACACAGAGACACACACAGAGACACACACAGAGACACACACAGAGACACACCTATTGGTGGACAGAGATGACTGGAACATGGTCATGAGGCTTGTTCGGAATTAGATAAGCAAAGAATTCCCAGTAAAACTAGACGGAAGCTGACTAGACTAGACGTGACATCAGTGGTGGCATGAGATGATGTGATTGGAAGGAAGCGCATACTAGCCATCTCACCCTCCCAGCACTGGTGTGAAGCGTCCTAGCAAACAACTGGGAACTGAGAAGGCAATACTGGGGAGGAAATTGGGACACCAGACTGAGGTTTTTACACTAATTATTACTTCTTCAGGATTATAATATAAATATATGAAACATATATATATATATATTAATTTGAATAAAGCCAAAACAGAAATAATGGTGGTTAATCAAAATCACTTGCTATGAAGCTCCCATTTGGAAGCTCTGTGAAGAAGCTGGACATTATATTTAGCAATGATTTTAAATATGATGAACTAATGAATGTCAAAATCTATCTTTTACCATTTAAGGTTCTAAGGATCTATGGGTAGTCCATTTTTATCTCATACAAAAAAAAGGAGGATCATGTCTCACCCTCTCTTCCTATGAGTCTTCAATGGAATGGCTCCCAGATGGCATCAGCCCACTTAGCACAGCAAAGCAGCATCACTTAAGATGTTCACGAAATGCCATCTCGCATTCGGGAAGGAAAACGTGACTGCAATTCTGAAATGAACCACTAGAGGCGTACTTCCACGGGAATGATAGCGTGGGTTTGACAATGAGGGGACTGAGTGCGCTGTAACTCCAGGTCACCAGCTGGAAGCTACTGGCAGGAACACCTACAAAGAAGCCGTTCTCTATAGAGGAGTGTTTTTAGTCCGTTGAAGCAGTCATGTGACAAAAGGAACCAATCAGGCGACACCGCATGTTGCACCAGGAGCAGTTCGGTGCAGTGAACTGAACCACGGCCTACTTGAAGCGAACCCCAGACCACTGCTTCAAGAGGACCAGAGGTTCACTGGGCAACTCCCAGGCTGTTTTCAGCTTTTACGCTTGACAAACGAACTGAAGAGAGAAGACTGGGGACAAAATGGACTAAACATGGAGAAGCGTCTTCAAAGGTATGGAGGGTGTCTTCATGTTAACCTGTCGGGTTCTACAGAAGATCAGAAGGAAGGTGACAGACAGTGAAAGGAACATGCGTGGTCTGCGTTGGAGGAAAAGCATGTTAAACGAAGGGAAGCCGGCATTATAAATGTAGGAGAGGGGGAGTCAAACTTGTCCTGTCGCCAAATGGAGAGGACAAGGGCAGTGATGACGGATGTGAGCTTTTTTCAGCCTGAAGAGTGGGAGATGGAGTGCTCGTGTAAGTGTGTGAGAGAGGGAGAGTCTGAGTGTGAGAGATAGAGAGAGACACTCAGGCACTCAGTGTGTGTCTGACAGACTACAGCTGACACTGTGGGCCTGATGGAACCACTCGGAGACATTTTGGGGACGTGTTTATATCCTGCTTTTTTTCACATTCTAAGGACAAAAGAAAATGACCTGACAGGGGGACGGTATCAATGGCCTGCCGTAGTCGGTCAGCGAGGTGTGACAGTTCAAGTACTGAACACGAGCACTGACTGTAGAAGTCTAGTCCTGTTCGTTTCTGTATAAAACCGACATTTAAATCGTTTTTAAAGATTCTCTTTAAACTATCGTCGATAATTCTGTGACGAATTTACCGTGAACTGGTAGAAAAAACTAGAAAACCAAAAAAAAACAGAGTCTGTCTGTTGGATTTGTTGGGCGGGACTAAATTTGGCCCATTCGATGTCAGATTGGCTCGATTAAACTAATTTAAGCCATTCAAAACAGTACAGTTAAGCTCCGTGTCTGAGTAAAAGCTCTGAACTAATGGTAGCTGAAGCTCCGTGTGCTGATGAAAGCACTGAGCTAGTGGAAGCTCCAAGTTAACATTAGCTGAAGCTCTGTGTGCTGATGAAGTTGATGAATTTCTGTGTTGACCATACAGGCCTCTGATGTCTGTCCCTCCTTATTCACTAAAACAGTGTGTAAATCTTCTGTTTAGAACTCTTCCAAAAACACGGCTCCACCAATGAGGATGGAGATGTATGGCTGACAACACGGCCAAAGCTATGAACTTTACTTGAAACCTACGATGTCCAGGACCAAAGTCGAGAAACACTGCCTTGGATAAGCAAGCATCGGGGACTCACGTCATCTGTCAATGACAGCATTGAGACAATGTGAGCAAAATGGACAACCTTCCACCAAGTCCACACAGACGCTCAAGTGGAACCACTAGGTGGCTGTTTTCTACAAAGGTGGGTTTAATAACTTATAGGTTGAGAACAGCTGGACTAAATCGTCCTTTCAAACACACGGTTATCTAGTACCGCACTCATTATCATTGCCGTTATGAAGACACGACTTGCATGCATTCTTAACAAGCCACGCGTGATAATGCAGCACGATATTCGTACTCAACGCCAACTCCTCGGAGCAATTAACGGGCTGTGGACTCGTTCACGCACATACACACACTGATGATCTACGAATAATTGTAGACGAAAACAGGGGGATGAACACAAACAAGACCTTTACCAGTAAACAAGGGCAACAAGGACTCGAGCAATAACCCAGTACAGCACTGCCCGACTCGGCCCGGCCCGGCCGTAACCAACAAGGACAATGACAATAGAGGCATCGGTGCTGGTCATTAGGAGCTATTTAGTCCTGTCTGAATCAGAGCAGTGAAGCGCGCACACACACAC
>CM067511.1:32071962-32146962 GCA_034509495.1 Acestrorhynchus altus | reverse complement strand
ACGGCTGATGCAGGTGTGTTTCTTGCTGCTACGTTCAGACATGTTTTCAAATGTACCGTCTGCATGTCACCAGAATTCCACTGATCCTGGATCATTAAAGCTAGAATGACTTTGATCACAGATGTTGGCAGAACGTTACTGGCATCACTTTGTTAAAGCTTCACTCTTTGAAGTCTAATTAGAGTCTATATTTCAGCAATTACTTCATGCATGCGAGGGAATCATGTTACTGGAATTTAGTATGCATAATGTGTATAATCACATGATTACATGATACGTATAGAATGTATAATCTTCCTTTCGGCTCCAATCAGCCTTCCGTCTTCTCGTCGGGAGGCCTGCACTTCAAACAGATGCTGAAGAGGATATGCTCGTCTTAACGTGCGGAGCCCTCAAAGCATGGGCCATGCAGTGGTGCTTGCCAATTTTCGAGGGGTTTATCAGACCCATGTGCTCGCGAGAAACACCGTTCCATAAAACGGGAACGACATTCCACAGTAAACGCACCGAGAGTCGTTTTTTCGCGTCTCCAGCGTGTGTGTTTGTGCTTGTGAATGTCCATGTATAATAAACTTCGTCCATATTAACCCGCACAATATCATTAAGGGACAAAGAGAGTCATCATGCCGCACAGCTGTCACGGAAGGAAGACAACGGAATTCAATCATGACGCCATTGCTGTGCGCTCAAACTCATTTCCCTAATCAGACAGCCGTGCAAACCTCCACCGAGTGCTTTTCATTAACGGAGACAGCTTGACTTTACATTAGCACACACAGGCACGTCTCTCCCCCGGCCTGGGTGTGCTTTCAGCCTGCTCGTAACACAAACTCCTCCAACCACTTCATCATCTGCAAGGCCCACAAAAAGCTCTGAAAGTGAAGAACAACAGTCAGAACTCAGGCCACAATTATTACTACTTAACACACATCAAATTAGAATCAGCTGCAAATGATTAAAGAACACTTAATTAAACCTCAGACATTAGTTCGGTTTGCTCTTGATCGTTGAAGTGAGTGGAATCACCACCTTCAGAAAGAAGGTCGTAGATGCAGATGAGTCTGAGAAGAGTTTTAAAATAAAAAAATCGGCCGGAACGTCATTTAGAAAGTTCCGCCTGAGAGCAGAACCACAAGATGAGTAGAAGATCCAACAATCCTAAAATGTCATCACGGACCTACAGGAAGCTCCTGCCACTGTTGATGTCCAAGTGCAGCTTCTACCATCAGAAAGAGACCAAACAAGCTTGGTCTTCATGGGAGGTGATTAAGGAGGAAACCCTTACTGTCAAAAAACATCAGGGTTGGACTTCAGCTCTCCAGAGAACATCTACACAAAGAGCAGGACTTGTGGAACAATGTCATTTAACAACAAAGCTGATGAATTATGACTTTAAAATCAGGGACAAAACATTCATACATCGTTCGACCCAACAAAATCGGAGTGAACGGAGGGTGAGAGACAGGCTGCGGTGGGACGATTCCGGTTGCTATGGCATGAATTCTGGGAGCAGGGAGTTGATTAGCTGATTAGATCGGAAACATAAGGACAGCACTGATTGTACCTCAGACAAAGAAACCTGCAGGCACCAGCACACACACACACAAGCATGGATGGACACACACACACACAAACACACTCTCGATGGTCTGGTGCCCGATGCCGCTGAGGGCACATGCATCCTTCTCCTGTCCCCCAGTTCGACTCACCCAATCAACTCAACCCATGCTGGGATTTAAACTTCCACAGCAGGCACCCGAAACATTCCCACCCATATAATGACATATCACCTTCGAAAATTAAAGCCTCACCTCCCCCCAAAACACACACACACACACACACACACACACACACACACACACACACACACACACACACACACACACACACACACACCTCATTCTGGCCATAATCACTGCTGCGCCTCTAGGCCATGGCATGGCCGCACATTACCACTCTCTCCTCATTTCCCCTCTCTTTAGATTACCTTGCAAGACCATCATAAAGCGAACACAGCTCATTTCCACGGAGCCAAATAATGGCCATAAATGTGGACGGAAAAATAAATGGCACTCGCTACAGCAAAGAGGGCTTGTCTGCTATGAAACATAGACTCAATCAGAGCAGGCAATGGGCAAACCCAAAAACTCAGGGTGGTTTTTTTTGGGTGAGAAAAAGCTATAGCACACTTTCTCGTTTGGAGAAAACTGCTCCACGAATATCTCCTTCAAATAACTCCACACCACATGTCAAGAATATTGGTTGGTATTGCACTTAACGCAGCAGATGGGGTTCAATCCCGAACCCACCGCATCGATACGGGCGATGGTGCGTGAGTGTCTGTGCTGCCATGTGTAAGTAAAGTACTGTGTGAAAGTTTGAGGCACCAGAGAAACAAGGACGAAAATAAATATCAATAGAATCAAACAGAACGTTGTCTTTTTACGTAACTGGGACCTCATTCGACACCTGGTTTGGCAGGTCAGTGCTCAACTCGTACAACCTGATCTCCGCACTTTGCTATATGCTGTTTTCTAGACTCTGACTGATCAGAGAGAGGGGGCGGGGCTAATTAACTAATGATGGTGATGCGTAACTCTAATTCTGTGTGTTCTCCAGCTCCTTACACACACCGACACATTCAACTCCACCCACTCACTGCACAGCCTGCAGCTCCTTCTCCAGCTCCTTACACACACCGACACATTAAACTCCACTCACTCACTGCACAGCCTGCAGCTCCTTCTCCAGCTCCTTACACACACCAATTTCTCATTGTTTTCTTGTTTAGTTATTGTGTATTTGTCTTAATTATTCAGAATAAGGTCTGGTGTATTCAAAAAATGTTGGAACATTCCTCTGACCACGGCAGTACACCACCATCATCACTGCTCCAATGAATAGCACTGATATCAGGTCTACCATTATAATGCAAATGTGGCGTAACGCTACCGTCATCTGCTTCAAAAGGACATTTCATTAAATCTGGATAAGTGTCTGCCAAAAGCCAGAGATGTAAATGTTAATGTAAATGAATTTGCAGAGCAGCATTCTATAGAACCATCCACGTGCAATAAACGAGCTGTTCCTTAAAGACCTTGAAGACTGAAGGTTGCATTTCATTTAGAAACTGACTGATTAACCCAATTAAACTACAATCAAATACCCTCGAGCGACTGCATAAACACAGGGTCATTTACATTATTCAGGTTCAGCAAATTAAACAATTACGTGGTTGAGCACGCCAGCTAAACAAACGCATGCAGCAGAGTCGCCGTCCCACACTGGGAACCGGCCTGTGTTTCTTTCTTTCCGTCCCCGTGCTGCTCTCGAATGCAACCAAACTTTGCAACAGAATACGCCGGATGCAAAAGTTTCCAAAAAGTGAAAATAAGTTCATGAAGGATGATGTGTCTCGTGCAGACACCCCAAAAGGACAAAATGAGGTAACTGTGGACGAAGCAGCCATTATTTACCATATATATATAACCAAATCAAACAGAAAAACAACAACCTGAATGTCCTTTATTATCGTTTTTCATATTTTATTTCTTTCTCAGGACTTTTATTCTGAAATTTGAACACTGTGAGTGCAAAGAAAGAGAGCGAACAGCCCCTTGGTTTTCTTGGTCCTAAATAAAAATGAAACATACAGCTGTAAAAAACGAACACAGCTGTCTGTGAACAGCTCCTATAGTGCTCTGAAGTAGTCTTTTCAAAGTTCAGACACCATTACAAACTCATCTGTCCATCTATTCATCCATCTATCCTCCCATCCAGCCATCCTTCACTGAGCCTTTTTTCAAGAGTACTTCAGGTTTAATACACAAACCTCTTAGAGATGTCTCTCACTCTTTCTTCATTTTATGCACCCCCCTCTCCCTCTTTCTATCTCTCTCTCTCTCTCTCTCTATGTATGAGATGAGACTATAGGTGAATCTGAACTGACATTTTAAAGGTTTTCTCTCCCAGTCCTCCTCCTCTTTTCCTCTCCTCTCCCTCTCTCTTCAAAAAGTACAACAATGGCACTGAACTCTCAAGAGGGAGAAAAAGCAGACAGTAAGGGGAGGGAGGGAGGGGAGTGGAGGAGATAGAGAAAGGGAGAGAGAAACAGGGAGAGAAGGGAGAGAGAGTAGAAAGGGGAAAGAATGAAAAAGGAAGGGATGTAGAAATAGAAGAAATGGAGCAAAGGAGGGGGACTGAATGAGAGACATGGGGAGAGAGACTGAAAGATGGAGAAAAACAATGGGGGGGAGAGAGAGAGAGAGAGAGAGAGAGAGAGAGAGAGAGAGATGAACTCAAACCACAGCTCACTGGTGTAAAAAGTGAGATGTGAACTCAGGGTGAAGTCATTTACAGCTAAACTGAGAAAGAGGGGAAAAGAGGGGAGGGAGAGAGGAGGATGGGAACAAGAGAGAGAGAGGAGAAAGAGTGAAAGAGGGACATAGGGAGAGAGATAGGGATAGAGAGGGGGAGAGAGAGAGATGGAAAAAGAAAGACAGAGGGAGAGAGAGAGAGAGAGAGAGAGAGAGAGAGAGAGAGAGAGAGAGAGAGAGAGAGATCTAGCTCCTGAAGGGTTTATGGTTGGACGCTGTGTCTGGTGTGTTGTGTGGAGGTTGTACAGACAGCGTGGTGATGACCCACTGAACAGGCCAATGACACGCTCCGATCCCCCGAGCTGTAAGAGTGTACAGTGTGCAAAAAGACCACGGCAAAGCAGACGCCTGGTAATCCCTGGACAAACACGATCTTTATACACACACACACACACACACACACACACACACACACACACACACACACACACACACACACACACACTTAACACGGTCAGAAAACGTGATTATGACCACCAAACCAAGGAATAAACGAATGCCATGCAGCGAGTCAGTGAACTGAATCATTTGACGTGTCCATACAGAACCAGCGTGACAGGACATACCTGCAGCTGTAAACAAACAACTCAATACGTCCCGATATTTACACTGTTATGAAGCACCAGCTTCACGGATTCACTCCACACTCAAATCTACCAACATTCTACAGGTCAGATATCTGCACTGTCCTGTGACCACGCTTATCCCCAGTCTGGTCCACCTGTCCCCGTCTCCCCGTGGCCCGTGTACCAGTATGCATGTGTACCTCTCTGCTCGGCCAGCAGGCTTTAAGCACTGCCTGGCTCCTGAAGAACACCAGCAGGCGGACGTCCTCGTCGCTGAGGTGGAAAGAATGTTCCAGAATCTGCAGAACCTCGATCCTTAGCCTCACGGGCTTCGAGTCGTCCCCACAGAACGGCCGTAACCATGCCAACAGGTCCTCAGACGACACCGCATTTCCCCTGGGACAGAGGCATAGAGGACAGACTTAACAAGGTGCTTCCTCAAAGCCCGTATCAAAATTTTATTAACCTCCACTAATGCTGGAGAAGCACTCAGACTGGGGTCTCATTTTTCTAAGAAAAGAAAAACCCACATCAAAGACATTAAAAAACAGAAAACAAACACGGAACCGCGTTTAAAGGTAATTATAAAAATGTTTATATAAAATAATGATAAATATATTATAAAATACACTCGGTGGTGTTAACGTCAAGCCTGAGGGTCTGAGATATTTTTAAAAAGCTCTGCTGACGACGGAGCCAGAGGTCGCTTTCATGGCGGTTAAGGACAGCTGTTCTACTCTTCCGCCCTTCGAGAAGGAATAAATGAAGGATGTTCTTCTTCACTCGCTATAATTGGTAAAATAGAAAAACAACCCAAAAATCTTGTTTCTGTCACCAAGAACAGACCTCTTCCTCCATTATTCATGGGCGAGTCTCCAGTTCGAAGAGGACGTCTGGCGACACAAAATTTGACAGAGTGCTATCTGACTGGGTGTGATGGCTGTCATCGCTTGTCTGTCCTGCCTATACGCCTCTCAGAGTCTATCCCTCAAGCAGGTACCAGAGCAAGCAGCATCAGCTTGCTGTATAAAAGCCAGAGATCCCAGGTTAATGCTTTTCAATTCTAACCAGAAGGACGTGTGGGATTGCAGTGCCGTTGGGAAGGAAGCAGAAGGTGATCAGGATCAATAACTGATAACTGTCGTCTGATCTGATCAATATTTATTGATCTACACATACAGAAGTGGTGTCTCTCAGGACGGCGTCGGGTTTAACGCAACACGCCAGACGTCTCTGCATGGAGGTGTAGAGGTTCCTAATGGTGTCCTGTGATGATCCATCCCATGCAGCTTGAATGTTCTCACTCAGTTCTGCAGATGGTGTGGTAGGGGTGGAGTGTTGATAGAGTGTCCAATAGCATCCCACACATTTTCAATCAGGGACAGGTCTGGAAAGACACCATTGGTGTTCAGCGCGTGAAGCCGTCTGTCAATGATGCCGCAATTCTTCTCCTCCTCCATGGTTAGTGTAGGTCTCCCAGATCCTTCACGTCGCTGATGAGTGCCTTCTTCTATCCCCAGCGTGCTACAGTAATAACCGTGCTAATGGTACGGCACATAGGTCAATAAGACCATCCTGCTTCCTGGAGCCCTACGAGAACTTCCTCGCCCAGAGAAATGACCGTTCTGAAGCTCCAGAGAAGTGAACGCGGGTGATTGAGGTGATCTATGTTCTGGTTGTTCTGGTGTCAGAGAGGGATGTAAGATGCATGGTGTCAAACTGAAGTTATACAGTGATGATGCTCTGACCCATCAGCACGTCCACTCACCCTTTCTGCACGTCCTCGTGCACCGCGTTCACTATGTCTTCCAGCACTTTCAGAGGGTCTGCATAATCCATCAGGACGTCATCACCACTGTACAGGACAAAAACACACTTATTAGGCATGTCCTAGGCATGCATGTGTTTATTTACAACAATGGGATCTTACAAACCACATTTGACTGAATATAAACAGGAAATGGACACAAGTATTGGGACACATGCATTGTGTCTTGAAATCAAAGGTACTAGATAGTGTTTATGCTGCTTTGCTGGAATACGTCACTGCAGGGAAGGTGTGCATTTGACTCGGTAAGGTCAGGATGTGACATGACCACCACCCCACCTCATTCCACCTCCAGAAGTCATCCCAACAGTACTGGATCAAGGACCATCATTCCAGAGAACATAGTTCCACTGCTCCACAGCCCAATGCTGGGGGGCTTTACACCCCTCTATCCCATGACTGACAAGAGACATGGTGCCAGTAGTTTAGTGCTTATTGTATTGGCACTTCTTCTACAGGGACTAGACAAGCTGTGTGCATTTGCACATCTGTGTCAGCAATGGGTGCAGCTTGAAGATAAATGCTTTCATTAGAAGGGGTGTCCACAAACATTTGGACATATAGTATAAGCAGACTAGGGCACAATACGTACATATTTTCACACTTGTCTGACCTACTTATACCAAGAAGTGCATCTACGTGTACAAAACATCAGGACCAGACAGAAGTTCTCCACAGAACATCTAGACAAAAAGCAGGACATCTGGAACATGTGCTTTGGACAGATGAATCCAAATCTGAATTAATTTGGACACAGTAACAGAAGACATGTTCTCATCAAACCAAACACAGCATTTGAGCAGAAGAACCTCATAGCAGCTGTGAACATGGTGGTGGAAGTGTGATGGTTTGTAGCTGCTCTGCTGCAGCAGGGTGTGGAGATCTCTCCATCGTAGAAACCACTACGAGATCTTTATTGTATCAGAGGGGGTTTGAGGAGAACGTAAGAGCGTCTGTACAAAGACTGACGCTGAAACATCACAGAGCTGAAAGAATTCCGCATGGAGGAGAGGGAACGTCGTTCTTCCAGTCGATGTCAGAGATGGTAGACGGTTCTAGAAACATCTAACTGACGTTATTTCAGACAAAGGAGGAGATACAGCTATTAGGGAATGAAGACGTGATTAAGGAATGTGTGTGTCTTCAAATATAGTCCGTATTAGATGAAGTGCATTGAATTAAACACTGAAAGTGTACGGTTTACTGAAGGTGTTCGCTCCGAGTGTCAGTCATCCCTCTGTTTATATTCGTCTGGATTACAGTTTTATACCCTAGACAACAACGTCTCTCCACACCACAACCTTCAGCTTATTCAATTTGTGCACCTACGGCACACGTACCCTGCTTTTCAATTGATGAACAGATCTCAGCTTGTGTTTGTAGACGCTCCTTGTTCTATCTCCCATATTCCCTATTATCAACAGCATTCCCAGCTGGCTCTCTCTTTCATGTTCCACTCAAAACACTGTGATGCTTCTGCTCCTCTCGGCATTCTGAGGTGATCCACTTCACCCTCTGATTGTTGTTTCAGAGTAACACCAGGTGGATTTTGAAGCTTTCAAGGTGAGCTCAGTTCGGAATTCCTTTTATTTGCAACTGCCCGGGAATGATGGGCCTTGGTGCACTATGAGCTATATTTCACTCCTGAAGCAATGTTCACTGCCCCCACTGGCGGTGAAGCACCACCCCTGACAGTTTAGTCTAGAGATGTTATCCAAACTCATGTCCTACTGAAGACAATTGTCACTAAACCCTCTTATCCATTGCTTTGGTGATGCGTGTTCATCTCCAAGTGACCATCTACCACAACGTTCCTCCCACCGGATCATCAACTTTATTGTGGTGACCCATCAGAAGGAATGAAGTCAGAAATAGAGGAGGGGCTTGAGCTTTCAAACACGGTAGAGATACGTTAGGAAAACATGTTAACATCATGCTCCTTTCAGCTCCTTATTACGTATGGCTGTGGCATCACTTAGGAGGAAACATGGCAGTCTCTGATGATTGGGATAAGAGAAAGCTGCACCAGAGCTCCACTGTTCCTATGAAACTGTGGGACTGTGGGGCGGGGCTAATGACATCATTGGCACTGATATCGAGTTATAGATAAAAATGAGAAAGGAGGGGCTTAGTGTTCAAATTTCAGAATAAGAGTCCAGAGAAGGAATAACACGGATACAAACATCAATAACAAAATGGGATTAGATCTATCCAGCCCTGAGGGAACATGACCTATTGTGCTTTCTCTGGCTCTGGCTGCTGATGGCCGAGCAGCTCGGACTGGGAATCTGTGACCTTCAGCCAGTGGCAGCATATTCCACTACTAACCAATTTCTATTGACCAAACTCGTAATCATCTGGCAGGGTCAGGTCTTCTTACAGAAGATATTTTGTAATCTAGCGTTCAGCTGAGGTTGTGCTGAAACTGTGGCTCCATAACAACTGATGCTCCCATCAAAAACGACGTCACCGATCATTCCCGACCCTCGGCCACGCGAAACCGGAAGGGCAGGGCAGAATCCGTGTTTTGTAATGTCGTTGTGACTGAAATACGGCAGCCAGTCAGCCATTTATTTCCCAGCAGTGCCTTTGGTTTAGCCTCTTATTTGCTGGGCATTCCCTGCATTAGTCCTCTGGCCATCCTTCACTATTCCGCGAGCACCCCTGCAGTGCTCCCGTCCCTGCCCCACTGCAGCGCTCTGCTCAAGGCCATTTTTCATGCAGACGCAGGGAAGGGAAAAAAGTCATTTTCTCGGACTGCACTCTAGCGCACTGCGAGACACGTGCACATGCACACACACTCAAGAGCGACTCAAAAGCCACTTTCTGCTCTTCGTCTGCAACTATGCGTTTGTGTAGCAGCTCCTCATCGCATCTGAATGCTCGAGGCAGCTGCGGTTAAAGTGAAATCACAAGAGAATAAACAGCAACACAACAAACGGATCTCAAAACGACAATCTCCAGAGATTCTCCACCAGCGACAGGACGCTTTCACCTACAGTTACGGTTAAAGAGTCGTACAATTGATATAAATGTCGCTTTGTAACGTTAAAAAATTCCAAATTCAATGAACAGGATCAGCGGAGGTCAAGTTGAGATGTGGAAGTCCAAACAACTTCTGCCCCTGCCTCCTCTCCATCCTCTGGTTCCTTTGCTGCCATCTCTCTCACTAGGACCTCCACTCTCTTCTCTCTCACTTTTCCTCTTCTGGTTCTTCTTCTCCGTCTTCTGCCTCTTGGACCAGTAGGACATCTGTCTCCATCTTGCCCTATCCCCTGCCTCCTCTACTGTTACACCAACCATACCCATGTCCACCTTCACTACATCCATAAACCTTCTCTGAGATCTTCCTCTTCTCCTTCTGCCCGGCAGCTCCATCTCCAACATTCTTTGTCCGATATTTCCACTATTCCTTCTCAAAACATGTCCAAACCATCTCAACCTGTCCTCTCTGGCTTTATCTCCAAACTGCTCCACCTTCACTGTCCCTCTGATCTGCTCATTTCTAATCCTGTCCATCCTCGTCCCTCCCAACGAAAACATCAGCATCTTCATCTCCACCACCTCCATCTTACATCTCAAATGAGGATGAATTTGAGTCTAGGATCTGAAAGCAACATCTGTTATGTGTGTTTCTTGGTGAGTAAAGGTACGTCAAACCACCAAAAAATCCAGACAAACGGTTCGAGGGTTATAAAGGTTAATGAACATGGACTATAAAGGCTTCACTACAAGATGCCAAGGAGAAGATTCCCGTGGAGAGCACTGTAGATAAAGATGAGCAAGAAGACAAAAGTGAGCACGAGACCGAGGATGAGGGAAAGGATGATGGAAGAAAACGAGTAGAGTGAGCAGCAACGTGGAGGAGCTGAAGAACGGGAGAAACGAAGAAGACGCAGATGATGAAGTTGGTGAAGACAATGAAGAAGGAAACCTGGAAAGAAGAAACTAAGCAAAGTCGCTGATTCCTCGTTGAAGAGAAACCCCACTATTTAACCTTCGCTGCAGCTCCTTAAAGACAACCAATCAAAGAGTCCAGCCTCTCTTCTGTGACCAATAAGCACTTTGGCTGAGACAATGAAAGAGCAAAGAGGAACATCTGTATTAGTCTGCTGCGATTACGCTGGTCATTAATCTGCTGCAGAGGACAGAGGGAGAGGAAGTGAGAGCAGGAGAGAGAGAGACTCCCAATGAGAAGCAGAAGTTTTTAAAAGCCTAATCAATCTTGATTTTCTGACTCTGTTCTCTTCCTCTAATTCAGAGGATCTCTTCACTGGGCTTGTAGCCGGTCTGAGGACTCAACTTAAAAAGATTAAAAGGCTGCCCATACAAGTTCTACCACGATATGTAGGACTCATCCGCCGTCAGTCATCCTGGAGCTCAAAATATGATCGATATGAGGTAATGTTCAGTCACCCGGTTCCTGTGGATGCAGGACTCTCTATGGAGCTCGCCATCTTCACAGAGCGTGAGGGTTTATTTCCAATCAACGCAGACATATGGGAAGCTCAAGGCAGTAATTAATTTGGCTCCCATTCATATCACAATATCCCAACGTTTCATTTCGAGGTGCCAATTATCCTCCCCGATCACATACGGCGCTCGAGGGTGGAAGGTGAAGACAAGCACACGCCTCCTCTGATACACGTGAAGTCAACCACCACCTCTCTTCAAACTGCCGCCACTGCATCACTGCTGGGCAGCCAACCGTATGAAGACTTAACAGATGCCTGTGCTGACCAGCATCACACCGGGAGTGATGTGGGGTGAGAGCGCCATCTACTACATCTACTCACCCTGGAGAGAGCGTCACCAATTTTGCTCTCTCAGTCTCCGGCTGCTGATGACATGGGATTCGGCCTGCGGTCCCAGCGCATTTGATCGCTGAGCCGACCGGAGCCCTTATCCGGTGTCGTTTTATGTCATGTGATCATTTCAAGGTGACCAGTGCAAATGTCTCAAAACACCATTTAGCAAATATACTTGTTATATTATTGTTTATACATTTGACAAAGTCAACACCAGCAAATTCTAAAGGACAACGTCACGAAATGTGTCTGAGCTGAGTTTCTAGAGTGTGTGGATTACGCATCAAGACAACGACCTGAAGCACAGAAATAAAGCTAATGGTCTGGAATGACCCAGTCAAAGTCCTGACCTTATTCCAGTAGAAATGATGTGGAAGGAGCTGAAGCAGCAGTTCGTGGAAGGAAACCCACCAACATAACAGAGCTGAAGCTGGTTTTACGGAGGAATGGACTCGAATTAGGACTAATCGACAGTTACGGAAACGTTTCGTTACTGCGCTAAAGAGTGCAGAGGGAGTGCTCTGAGATTTCGGCCATGACTATAGTGCGTCTAATCCACCAAGGGGCAGAAACTCATTGGGGTATCAGAGCTCTGCCTGTTCTGTTCCCCATTTGAAAGTCACCAGACAGTCACCGGAACAGGGACATGCCTCCAAAATGCACAGCGCCGCCGTAACGGCAGTGTGATGGGGAGCGGAGGATGTGTGCTTTAACAGCTCTAAACAGAGCAGGCAGTCAGAGAGGGAGGCTGTGACCTGTGTGGACGGCACAGTAAGAGAAGAGAGAAGAAGAAGAGAGGAGAAAAGCAGAGGAAGAACGAGGGGGGAGAGATACACACAGGGCCGCAAGAGAGGTCAGCGCTGTGTTTGACTCAATCAAGCAAAAACAGATCCACCCTGGCACAGGTTAATAGAGGGACAGACTACGGAGAGCAAGAGGGAGGAAGGGAGGGAGGGAGAACGAGATACAGAGGGATGTTGAGAGAGGTAGAGAGGTAGGTAGAAATACACGAGGGTACAGAGACTGAAAGGTAGAACGACGTAGTTAAAGAGGTAGGGATGCAGGAAGACGAGTGGAGAGACAGACAGAGGGACACGGAGGCAGACAAACAGGTAGAAGTACTGCGAGGTAGAGATACAGGACGGTCAGGTAGGTAGAGAGTGAGGTAGTGAGACGTGCAGAGATAGATGAAAGGTAGGGAGAGGTAGAAAGACAGCGAGGCAGAGAGACAGGAAGCATTACGGTACCTGAGGGCTGATACGATTCTCTCCACCGCCTCCTGAACTACACCTCGAGGCTGCAGGTCACTCAGGCCCACGGCGGACGCCAGCAGCTGCCCAATTCGCTCCAGTGGTTGACCGTCCAGTGCCATGGTGACGGCCAACTGCTGCACTTTGACCTTGTCTGACCTGGAGAGGTCGTACTCTCTGCTGTACTCCTGCAGACGTTTCTGAAAGCAGAGGGAAAGAGGAACATGGAGAACAGACTGGATAAGACGTTCTTCAGATCAAGAGAACCAAGCTGGTGTGACCCTCCTTGTGCAACAGGAACTGCAGCTGAACAATAACTGTTACTGGTCCTGCACTATGGGCAACCCTGGCCTGGTGGTTAGGGAACCTGCCAAGTGACTAGGCTGAAGTGACTGAAGTGCCCTTGAGCAAGGCACTTAACTCCCCAGGCACCGTGGACAGGGCTGCCCACAGCTGTGGGCACAAGCACTCACTGCCCCCAAGTGTGTAAATAGTGTGTATGTGTGCGTTTCACAGTGTGGATGGGTTAAATCCTGAGCAGAGTGGTTCTCCTCACGAGCAGCAGCTTTTCCTCACGACCCTGATCTTGATGAACATTAACACTAACCAATGTGAGGAAGACCTTTAGTTGCTCAGAAGATCCTTTGGGTTCCTTTGTGAGCTGGTGGACTGTTACACACCTTGATCTTGGTGTGATCTTTGGTGGAGCACTACTGGGGAGGGTAATAATGATCCACAATCTGACTGTGGATTGGTGGAGTCCAACCTCTTCACAAGGTTCTGTAACCCTTTTCCAGCCTGATGAACATCAACATCTCTTCTTCTGAGTTCCTCAGAAATCTCCTTTGTTCTCCATGAGACACTTCCACAAATTTGTTGTGAAGACTTTGATAGACCCCTGTTAATTAAACAGGACACGCCCACTCACACATGATGGAAAACTGACTCTAATTTAGGATCTGCTGATCCTAAAGGTTCATACTTCTGTCATCCCAGACCAGAAATAAGTTCTCCGGGCGGTTCCTGAGCTCAAAAACATCTGAAAATGTACAGAACCACACTTAGTCAATTCCTATATGAACTGTTTATTCAATTCCTTTAAAATCCTGCTTCGGTGTTTGAAGTGGAACAACAGAGCTGATGAGAAATATCGATCGTGTGCGAAGGTGACCTGCCTTCTGGAACTCGTGATTAATAGATTTTGTGTTACTGAACAAAAAGGCGGATAAACCACGAATTTTCTCTCAGAAATACATTCAGAGATGCAGTCTCTCTTCAGATACCAGCACTGTAACGTCTTCTCCCTCGCTCCCTCCCTCCCTCACACACACCTTCCTCAGGTAACAGGTAGGTGCGAGTGCGCTGTGAGGCTGCAGCAGTGACACTTTGAGGGCGCTGCAGAAATAAAATGCTGCAGTTCTGCCCTAGAAGCCAACAAGAGCCAGAGCGCGTCCAAAAAAGTTCAGTCTAGTATTATATTCCTCAGCTGGTAGAAGCTCCATCAGTCCACCTGCTCCCTGCAGAGACACACCTGCCAGTCCTCCCGTCACACTCTGACTGCGGACAGGGAGAGAGTGAGGAAAAGGTGACAGGGTGAGAGCGAGTGACGGAGATTGGTGCTGGTTGAACATGTGCTGAGCACGAGGAAGATAGGACTGATCCTGACATCTCATAAATGTTCATGACATCTTGTCATTTCATGTGTCTGAATGAGAGAGTACCATTTTACAGCAGGATGACTTGTCTGGGGGGGGCAGGTATTATGACTGAGTGTGTGTGTGTGTGTGTGTGTGTGTGTGTGTGTGTGTGTGTGGGGGATACCTCTTGGCTGTTTCTGAGTGACAGAGGAAAGTCGTGGCCTAGTGTCTCCAGATGGGTGAGCGACTGCTGTAGGTGGTTGAGTGCGTGGTTAAAGGTGAAGGCGGAGCTTTGACTTTGCACTGTTCCATCGTCTCCGCCCCTTTTCTTGCTCTTCTCACTTATGGTCTTCAGAGTCTTCAGAGCTCGACTAGTGATCTCTGTTCTAGTCTTGACAGACAGCTACACACACACACACACACACACACACACACACACACACACACACACAATGAGAAAGAGGACATGGAAAAGGAACCAGGGGTCACAACATTTACAACAGAAAAAGACATGTTCAACCTGTATACAGACTCTGACTGATCACAGAGAGGGGGCGGGGCTGATGCTCAACCTGCATACAGACTCTGACTGATCAGAGAGGGGGCGGGGCTGATACTCAACCTGCATACAGACTCTGACTGATCAGAGAGAGGGGGCGGGGCTGATGCTCAACCTGCATATAGACTCAAACAGTAGAAGAAAAGATTCCCCTTCAATATCTGTATCAAGGAGGGGTCACGTAGAGACAATTCACCTGATGTCCATGTTTTTGGAATGTGGGAAACCCACTCTGATGTACAGAGACATCCTTGATGATAACCTGCTCCACAGCGCTCTGGACCTCAGACTGGGTCAAAGGTTTATCTTCAAACAGGACAACAACCCTAAACACATAGCCAAGATAACAAAGTAGTGGCTTCAGGAAAACTCTGTCCTCAAGTGTCCCAGCCAAAGCCCAGAACATTAAGTACTGAATGAAGCTCTGAATTCATATAACACAAGCGTGCTGCGTGTTTCCCGTCTTCTGTATACTCTATCTGACGGAGGACCTTCTGCTTCTCTTAGTCCACAAACAAACATCTGCAGTGTGATGGTGGTGCTCAGGAAAGCCCCACACAGAGCGGAAACCAATGACATCTGTCATGGCCGCTAGAGGAGCTTTGAGAGAATGCTGTGAATAATGCTGTGTGTGTGTGTGTGTGTGTGTGTGTGTGTGTGTGTGTGTTTGTGTGTGTGTGTGTGTGTGTGTGTTTGTGTGTGTGTTTGTGTGTGTGTGTGTTTGTGTGTGTGTGTGCTTCAGAGATGCTCTGTGTGCAAAAAAGAGCACTTCTTTGAAGTAAAAGATGACTAGGAGATGCTCACTGGGATATGGAGTTAAATAGTGTCCCCACTGGGATGGATCAATGGCTGTATATTAAAAAGGATGGACGAGTGAGCAAGTAAGCAAGCAGGAGAGAGAGAGAGAGAGAGAGAGAGAGAGAGAGAGAGAGAGAGAGCTCCACTTAAATAAATACACTTATCTGATTAACAGTAGATCAATAAGAAGCTGGATTTCTTTCCCAGTATACAACTGGTTTCATATGGAGCTCATGGTGTTCTGTATAGGTTCTAATTCAGCAAATACACATACACACCCATCAGCCATAACATTAATACCACGTCCTCGTTACAACACCCAGTACACATTTTAGTACTCTTCTCTGCAGACTTTATTCTCCTCCTTTCACCCTGATCTTCAATGATCAGGACCCCACAGGACCACCACAGAGCAGATATGATGTGGGTGGTGGGTCATTCTCAGCACTGCAGTCACACTGACATGGTGGTGGTGTGTTAGTGTGTGTTGCGCTGGTACACACTCTCGGGTTCTAAGAGTGATTGTTATTAAAGGCACTGGTGTGAAGGTCATTACTCACATGACTGGAGGCTTCCTGGGAAAAGGTGATGGCATCCAAGAACTTCACAGCATCTAAAGGCAGCAGCCTGTCGAAGTATTTGGCGCAGGTGTCATAAGCATGGAGGAATTCCTCGTCAGTCTGGGGTGATCTCTTTAGGACGTGAGCGTCCCCCTCCCAGAAAAGCTTATGTATCCACGTAGAGTGGACAGCACTTGGGGTAAGGGTCTCGCCGGTCTTCAGAGGGATTTTTGCTGCCAGTTTGGAGATGGACAGGACGTTTTGGCTGGTCAACACTGGCTCCAGGGCCTTCAGAGGGTCAGAGTCCTCATCTGTTAACTTTTTATAGTCCAGTCCTGTGGAGACATGTCAAAAAATTGTGTCTAAGAGAGTGGACAGTGAGTGGACACAGTGTTTAAACGCTCCAGCAGCAGTGCTGCGTCTGATCCACACGTACCAGACAGATGAAATAGAAACAGATGATCTACAGTCTGTAATTATGGAACTACAACGTGCTCCTGTGTGGTCAGAGGAGCTGACAGAATGGACCACGGACAAGGAGGTGGTCACAATGTTATGAAAACAAAACACTCTAAGGTTGAGATTTGACAGCATTACGAAAAGAGTTTTCTGTTGCTGACCATTCTCTCTGACCACTCGCATTGTGTTCTGCCTTCAAATCCAGGGAGGTAGTGAGGAACCTCCGGAATAGCATGCCGTGAGTGTTGTGGAGTGTTTGGAATACTGATGTTCTGTTCGGATTAGAAGGAGGGTGTTTTTTCTTCAAAACGATTGGTCCAATAGAAAATGCATTTTGGTTGTTGGGCAGTTATTCCAGCTGCGTGGCGTCAGGTCGTTCCATAATAGTCACAAAAAACACGGAAATGGTTCAAGGGATACTGTTCTCCTACGTCACCATCAGAGACAGTGTTTCTCTGTTCCTGCTCTAGCACTGAGAACCGTCCTTTATTGGTAATCAGAATGAAATTAAACGGTAAACACCAGTCAGCCTTACAGCTGGAGAACGCCAACGGCTGAGAGCCTGAGGACATGTGTACAACATTAACTCAGAATCCTTTAAAGTTACGTTGTATAATATTAGTTTATGTTCAGTAAATCCACCGTGTAGCACCTCATTATACGCGGCCGGTCAATAAGCACATACTGTCCAGCCAAGCAGAAGAGTCTGCAGGCGGAGTACTGGCCATTTCAGAACTGGTGGGCGTGTCAAATGTTTACTCTTATTGGCTGAAAATGGTGGGTGTGTCAAATGTTTACTCTTATTGGTTGGCGTGTCAAAAGGTTACTCTTATTGGCTGAAAATGGTTGGAGTGTCAAAAGGTTACTCTTATTGGCTGAAAATGGTGGGCGTGTCAAATGTTTACTCTTATTGGCTGAAAATGGTGGGCGTGTCAACTGTTTACTCTTATTGGCTGAAAATGGTGGGCGTGTCAAATGTTTACTCTTATTGGCTGAAAATGGTGGGCGTGTCAAATGTTTACTCTTATTGGCTGAAAATGGTGGGTGTGTCAAACGTTTATTCTTATTGGCTGGTGTGTCAAAAGGTTCCTCTTATTGGCTGAAAAATCCCTGATCAAATCCCAGGTAAGGAGAAGCTGCTATTGTGAAAGTTTAGGAAAACAGTCTGGAATCTCGGCTTCCTTCCTAAACAGTGCTGGTAAACGGGACGTGAGCTTTAATCACATTTTAACCGTCAGTAACCGGACAATCTGAAGAGGACAATCTGCTTTACATTCTCTGGAAAGTATAAATCTCCCTCCTTCGATTCTCTAACTGCCACCGCTCTTCAGCGCGGCACAGAAAGCAGCACATCATTTGTTTTTGCCACCGAACGGAAACTAGCTATTAAAAAGGCAGCGCCTCCTGCGCTGCCCTGCCTCCACTCTGAAGCGAGGCAAGTTAAATATGTAAAGAGCTTCTAGCCGAAACCTCATTTTGTTCAGGACAGGAGCATTAATCTGGATCAACAGTTAAATGGGCAGCATTAGTTACTGTTCTCCTTCAGGACACTTTATCAAAGTCGTTTTCAGGTTCCTGCAAGAAGTTGAAAAAAAAGAAGAGTGATAACATCACAACAGTTCTGTTGCCTAGCAGCGGCAATAGCTCACCACGCCAAGGATCGTCGATTTATTTCAGCATTAAAACGAGACTTAATCAAATGGGGAGCGTTTAAAGCCCCGGAAAACATACAGTTACACAGTTTTATTTCTTCATATTATTATTATTATTATTATTAATATTATTATTTATTATTATTATGCAGCATATATAAGTGCATAGTAGTGTTTATATATAAATATAAATATAAATATATAAATATAAAGAGATACATTTCAGGTTTTACAAGATTTTTGATACTGATTCATAACCTGAATTTCTGGACTTTTGATTTTCATGAGCTATAAGCCATTCAGACAGACAGACAGATAGCCAGAGACACAGACAGACAGACAGACAGACAGATAGCCAGAGACACAGACAGACAGACAGACAGACAGACAGATAGCCAGAGACACACACAGACAGATAGCCAGAGACACACACAGACAGACAGACAGACAGATAGCCAGAGACACAGACAGACAGACAGACAGACAGATAGCCAGAGACACAGACAGACAGACAGATAGCCAGAGACACAGACAGACAGACAGACAGACAGATAGCCAGAAGACACAGACAGACAGACGAATGGCGAGGGAACACAGACAGACAGACAGATAGCCAGAGACACAGACGAACAGACGGTAGCCAAGACTTTGAACAGACGAACAGATAAGCAAGGAACACGAACAGACAGACAGATAGCCAGAACACAGACAGACAGACAGACCAGATAGCCAGAGACACGAACAGACAACGAACCAGACAGACAGACAGATAGCCAGGGGAACACAGACAGACAAACAGGAACAGACAAAGATAGCCAGAGACACAGACAGACAGACAGATAGCCAGAGACACAGACAGACAGACAGATAGCCAGAGACACACACAGACAGACAGACAGATAGCCAGAGACACAGACAGACAGACAGACAGACAGATAGCCAGAGACACAGACGAACGAACAGGGCGACCAGACAGACAGATAACCAGAGACACAGACAGACAGACAGACAGACAGATAGCCGAGAACTACAGACAGACGAAGACAGGGCAGAACAGAATGTGAAGACACAGACAGACGAACCAGACAGGCAGATAGCCAGAGACACACACAGACAGACAGACAGATAGCCAGAGACACACACAGACAGACAGCCAGACAGCCAGAGACACAGACAGACAGACAGACGAATAGCCAGAACACAGACAGACAGACAGACAGATAGCCAGAGACACAGACAGACAGACAGATAGCCAGACAGAGACACAGACAGACAGATAGCCAGACAGAGACACAGACAAAGACAGACAGATCGATAGATAATGAAACACACACACACACACACACACACACACACACACACACCCACACACACACACACAGACAGGGTAAACAGCATTTTCATGCTCGATGATTGTGGTTTAGATTTCTGAATTAAATCCAGAATTAGGTAAAACACTTTTTCACAATGTTCTTATTCCTGTACGGGTTCTAGATCGTACTGTGCAGACCTCGGTTCTTTTTACACCCTTCAAACACTGAGCTGTGAGGTTTGTTCTCATGACTGTTCAAAGATTATGTTGGTGCACACGATGCTGCACAGTAGAACAGGGGGCTGTAAAAGGGGGCTGTAACACGACTGCGGTTCTTAAAGCATCCTCAACACTGCAGCGACACTGACAGGGTGATGCAGTGTGTGCAGCGGTGCTGCTGGAGTGTTTAAACCTATCACACTAACACACCACCACCATGTCACCTGTGGGGTCCTGAGCGTTGAAGATCAGGGAGAAACGGTGAAACTACAAAGTGCTCCCGTACGGTCATAGGAGCCGATAAAAGCAGACGTGAAACAAAGGTCATGTTATGGTTGATCGGTGTATTTGTCTGGCGGTCCACGGTGAGAGTGTCGGTGTGTGTGTGTGGTGGTGGGGGGGGTCTCTCGGGATTAATCATCACTTAATAAGACAGTATCCACCACTTGGGTACAGCTCAAGTCTGGCATCTCTTTGGGCAAATCCAAATTCCCGACCACCCTGAGGTCACGATCTCTTCTGTACTACAGTGAGCAGCTGCTGTGCTTGGAGCAAATGTTCAGTCTGTAAAGTAGCTTGCAGGCCCCAGTCCGCTTCACTCCAGAGAAAGAAGAATGCAATAGTGCTTCGTCAGTCCTTATCTCTACACCCTCTCCCCATCTCCGCTGTCTCACTTTCAGTCCTCTCTCGCCGGCGCGCTCTCTCTCTCTCTCTCTCTCTCTCTCTCTCTCTCAGAAAAGAACAATAATCAAGCCTACAAACACTAATTAAGATTCTTTTATTATCATTTTTAATTTGCGCCTTCTTTTCACGAAAACCGACGATGGCAAAGGCAAGCGTGCAATTACAACAAGAACTTGTTAATTAAGCGATTAAAGGCAGGTGTCTGTGGATGGAGTTGATGGAGTTCCACAGAACGGAGACGTAAAGCTACCTAACAATCAAACGCTCCGCTGGATGTGTAACTGGAATGTTTTCTAGGCTTCATATCTCAGGATCAGAGTAAACTACGGACATCAAACTCCGTGGCTTTGATGTGTGGCATCGTATCAGTGAGTAATCCGGCTCGGAATACCGTTCCACTTTTTTCTAAATCCCAGTTTAAATCTAGCTTCCAGTGCATTTTCAACCTGCATACAGACTCTGACTGATCAGAGAGAGGGGGCGGGGCTGATGATCAACCTGCATACAGACTATTTGATCCAGAGAGAAATGGTAATACTCAACCTGCATACAGACTCTGACTGATCAGAGAGAGGCGAGGCTGATGATCAACCTGCACACAGACTCACGACTGATCAGAGAGGCGGGGCTGATGCTCCAGCCTGCACTGAACTCCTGACTGATCAGAGAGGCGGGCTGGCGCTCAACCTGCATACAGACTCTGACTGATCAGAGAGAGGGGGCGGGGCTGGTGACATCACTGAGAAAGGAGGGGCTGTTTGCTTTAGTATATGCTCTCACAGTGTTCAAATTTCAGAATAAAAGTCCAGCTTCTGCTGCAAGAGCAATCTGATAAGATTTTAAAGCGGAAAACTTTAGTGTCATAAAAGCAAATGTGAACATTTGATCAAACTCGCAAAATGTATTAAAAAGTTTTTTAATAAAATTGTCAGAAGTTCTGCAATTAAAGGTATTTGTGGTATCCATGGTATACTCATAGCATACGTTTGAATTGCAAACCAAACACAGCATTTGAGCAGAACCTCATAGCAGCTGTGAAGCATGGTGGTGGGAGTGTGATGGTTTGGAGCTGCTCTGCTGCAGCAGGGAGTGTGGAGATATCTCCATCATAGAAACCACTATATAAGAGATCTTTATTGTATCAGAGGGGTTTGAGGAGAGCGGAGAAACATCTGTACAAAGGCCCAGTGCTGGAACATCCTGAAATGAAGAATTCTGCATGGAGAATTAGGGCGTCTGTCTTCCAATCGTGTCAGAGGCAGGTAGTGATTTCTAGAAACATCACACTGACTTATTTCAGACGAAGGAGGAGATACAGATATTGTGATGTTTTAAAATGACATTTCTTCTCTGTTTTCTATCAAACTCTCTCAGTATAAAATAGATGAAAAGTCAAATGTTAACGTTACTGTATGAAGCTTTGGAATTTGTATCTCCTGACCTTCCACGTGAAGGACTATACTGGGAGTAAAACCAGTCACTCACCGTTGGCCACAGCCTTGAGTTTCTTTAGCAGTTTGATGTGTGTATCGAGAGACATTGCAGACGGAGGGAAGCTGCTCATGAGGCAGTTGTCTAGCAGGGGTGTAATAGTACAGCATCCTCACAGTCCGTGCCTAATGCTTGGGTATACTTGCTCATGTGGTGTAAAAGTCCTCAGGGTTGATCTTCAGAGTGTGGAAAAGTCCCAGAGACTCAGTCCGACCCTCTATGTCCTTGGTGGAGAGGCTGGAGGGGGGGGCGGTGGGGACGGGGGGCGGACGGGGCAGAGAAACACACACTGATCAACTACCTTCTTTATAATCAGTGAAGGAAGTTCAGTTTTCATTCATCCGCAATCAACTTTCAGGTTGATATGTAAATGAAACTCTGCTCTGATTAGCCCGACCTGTAGTGCGCCATAATCAAAAAGGGGTGTGGCTCGAACATTCCTCGTGACGTTAATATAAACGAGCTAAAATACTGTAGCTTTTATGAGACAGTCACACAAACCAGAGATAGATATTGTCAGGAAATACCAGGTATTAACAGAATCAAAAATTTACTAATAAACACTTCATATCTCAGAATGTATGACATGAAATACAGAGCAGCCAATCAGAACCGAGCTCACTTATCAGTGTTACATCTAAAGGTTAAAACATGTTATGAAAATGGTTGTGATTGTCTTTAAAGCAGTCAGAGCGGACAACGGCAATGCACTGAAGGACAAATAAAAAAACACAAGAAAAATGTGGATCGAATGTGGAAAATTAGTGCCGATAAACTCGAAGGGCATCGGATCTCCAGGAGAGCGGCTGACCTTCTGCAGCTTTGTTCTGGAGCTTGTATTTGTGCAGCATTTAGCCTCTCATCATTAATCTCCCGTCCCCGGCTCTGAGGTGTCGGGATTTTATTTATTAATTTTTTCCGCACAGAATCGATTTCCATACTTTACTTTGCACTGTGATTCCATAAGCAGCTATTCCGACTGCCTCTGCACCTTTCTTCCTAATTGAATGCCTTCTTCAGCAAAGATAAACAGCCACGGCCGACACAACCCGGCCCAGATTCTGATGCAGGGAAATGTTTAATAGAGTCAAGCTATCAATAAATTACAATGTGAACCTTTAAAGGCTGCCAAGGCCACTATCTTAGTAAACACACTGATGTGTGTGTGTGTTAATAATATTAATGTGTGTGTGTGTCTTGTGAAGAGAGAGAGACAAGAGACAAAAAGAGGCCATCTCCGTCAGAGTAAAACAAAAGAACAGAACTTCAAAGGAACAAAGGAAGGCCGTGCTGAATGATCTACTGAACACCGGTGGGCGTGTCTTATACATGCCAATCAGGTCAGACACACGACTGACTAATGAGGTACAAACAGGTTGAAAACATTTGAACATTTGGGCCCAAAAAGCCGCTTCGATGTCTACAGAGGGTAACCTCTGCGGGGGGACGTGGACCTCTGTGAGCCCCTATGATATGTTTTAATGGATGTGACTTCACTAGCTGCAGGCACACTGCCCCCGGGCGAGAGAGAGAGACAGAGAGAGAGAGAAAGAGAGAGGAAGAGGGAGAGAAGCGAAGGAAGAGAGAAGAGAGAGGGAGCAAGAGGAAGATGGGGAGAGAGAGAGAGAGAGAAACAGGAAAGCTGGAGAGGTGTGGGATTTACGGTTTACGTGGGTTAAAGTGGCTCCTCTCAGGCTCTGATCACAGTGCGGAACAGTTGGTCACGTGGTCTCTTCATTAAATTCTTTTAATTATTCCACAAAGTTCTGATTTCCATAAATCCAATTCTGACATTTGACGTCCACTCTTCCTGCAATTTCTTTATTCCTGTCCGAAGCTACGTGAACCGCTGAGCTCATGGTCCTCTTCTGCTCTGAGGGTTAGTTTAATTCTGCTAGAGCTGCTGTAGAGAGTCCATGGCTGCTGATGAATCTGTTTTACAATCGTGTGAAACCAATACCCACCCCGCAAAAGCTTAGTGCTTCTGAAGATACTGAAACAGCTGGACGTTTGATCTTCATTTTAACTACAGTGAGATGGATGCAGACTTGTAAAACATAATTAGTATAAATAATTATATAACATCATCAGAAAGGCCTAACGATGTCTCCACGTCCACCACAGACTGAGGAGAGACCAACCTGCCCGACGGCTCCTCCACAGCTTCTACAGGTCCACGATGGAGAGCATCCTTGATGAGCTGCAGCACTGTTGATATACACAGTATGCAGAGGCACAGAGGAACTACAGTGTGTGATTCTGAAACTACAACCTGCTCTTGTATGGTCAGAAGACATGATCATACAAGGAGGTGGTCATAATGTTATGGCTGATTGGTGTAAACGAAGAGAACAGGCTCACTGTACACACAGAACAGAGCGCTGTGAAGAAGCTGAACCTCAGTGGACCACCATCCTGCCAAACTCATCCCAGCTCTTCTCTCAGCTCATCACACATTCATGGAGCGCAGGATCTCACCACTGATGTGAATAATAAACAAGGTGGAGAGATGATCGTCCAGAAACTCCAGACCCTAATCTAATAAATTGTTGATACGTGTAAATAAACCGTGTGTCATTTACACTTCCTCGATCAGTCATACTTGAGGCTATTTGCTGACAAATGGAGAGCAGCGAGGAGGATGTCAACAGAGTCAGTGATTGGACCCTGTGGTGGAATTCCAGTCTGATGGCAGAGCGGATTCACCAAAGAATTCCTGATTTCATGTTGCAGAGAAGAGAAAAACAAAGCCTGCATGCTGTGATGAGGATGGAGAGGGAATATGGAGAGAGAGAGAGACAGAGAGAGAGAGAGAGGGGGAGAGAGACAGAGGGAAGATGGAGAAGAAAGAGAGAGAGAGAGAGACAGAGGGAAAGGCAGAGAGAAGAAGACCAGAGAGAGAGGGAGCAGAGGGGGAGAGAGAGACGAACAGAGGGAAGATGGAGACAGAGGAGCAGAGAAAGAGACAAAGAGAGAGAGGGGAGAGGGGAACTGCAGACAGAGGGAGAAGATAGAGAGAGACAGAGGGAAGATGGAGAAGAGAGAGAGACAGAGGGAAGACGAAGAAAGAGACAGAGAGGCGAGAGACAGAGAGAGAGAGAGAGAGAGAGAGAGAGAGAGAGGGGGAGAGAGAGAGAGAGACAGACAGAGGAAGATGGAGACAGAGGAAGACAGAAAAGGAACAAAAGAAGAGAAGACACAGACAGAGGGAAGATAGAGAATAGACAGAAATCAAAATGAGCATTTCTGGATGCACCTGAAACAAGTTCTTCAAAGAACCTGCACTTCAGCTGCAGCGATGAACCACCTGATACAGGATGGTTTTATAGCTCCGATATCAGCTACAGACCACATCTGCTGATCAAATTCCAATTCAACAAACTATCAGACAGGAAAATCCTGGAACGTCCAACAAACCAAAACAACAACGTGAACTTCTCGGTTCCCGCATCATATGAGAAGACTACACAGACCCTGCATCTCCTGTGTATCAGAGACGCTCAGCAGTGGCACATCCTCACCAAGTAGACACTGAGCGACCTCAGCCTGACACTTCGCCAAACCCAGAGAGCACGTCACTGAAGGGCTGCCACGAACCACAATCGTATCCATTCGCTTATCGAATATTTTATCAGTCCGTTCATCTAAACAACGAATTTTCCTTCAAAAAGCAAAAATGTTGAAGTTATCGTATCTGATCTGCGATTAAAATCACAGGAGAAATACAATACGTTTGCTATGGTAACGTCCCTTCAAGTCTAAAGGCCAGAGACCACCGACCAAACACTCCAACTCAAACACCAGCGACAGTTCGGTGGAAACCCGATTCCATTTACCTCATAACTCATATCTACAGCGTCAGCAGTGAAGGGGTTTAGTAACCGTAGTTTAGCTGCAGGTGGGCGGAGCTACTCGCGTTTTTCCTTCAAAGCTCAGGCTGTAATTATTCCCGAGCTGTCGAGAGTCACTAACATTAGTGACCTTATTTTAGTGAAAGGTCGCGTCTGAGAACACTGCTATTAAAGATCACGTCGGAGGCGTCCCTCGTTTCCTGGACTCACCGATAGAGAATAAGAACAGTGTGAGAGAGAAAGACGAGAGAGAAAACGCTTCGGCGGTCGAGCAATAAATCACCCGACAGACACGGCACCTCAATCTGCGCCCCAGTGCATCTACACCGTCCATTACACCTACACCGGCCTTCATTACAGCTTCACAAAAGCAAACTCTGCTCTTACAAGTGGCTCCACTGAAGTTTCAGAGCCCAGAAGCTCTGATCTCATCCCTCCAGACTCGTCCTGAAGACGTCTGAAAGCTTCTTCTGCTTAGCCGACACAAAACAGCCCAAAATACAATCAGCCCAGCAGGGCAGAGAACACCCACCACACCAGCCAATCATTAAAACCACCATTAAACACCCCCACCCCACCCTCTCCTCCCCTCCTCAGAGATCACACCACCCCACCCACTCACTCCTCCGAGATCCACCTCCACCCCACCCTCTCACTCCTCCGAGATCCACCCCCACCGCACCCTCTCACTCCTCCAAGATCCACCTCCACCCCACCCTCTCACTCCTCCGAGATCCACCCACACCCTCTCACTCCTCCGAGATCCACCTCCACCCCACCCTCTCACTCCTCCGAGATCCACCCCCACCCCACCCTCTCACTTCTCCAATATCCACCCCCACCCTCTCACTCCTCAGGGAATCCACCCCACCCTCTCACTCAAGATCCACCCCATGCTCCTGAACAGTCCCAGATCCACCCCCCATCCTCTCAACCCTCAAATCCACCCCAGTCCATCCTCTCCAACCTCTAAGATCTACCCCACACCATCCCCTCTACCCTTTCGAGATCCACCCCCACTGCCATTGAGATGATGAAGAGAGAGAGAAAAAGAAAGGATGATTTGGCTGAACTGTATAGTAACAGTGTTACCTGTGTGTGTGTGTGTGTGTGTGTGTGTGTGTGTGTGTGTGTGTGTGTGTGTGTGTGTGTGTTGGGTTCCCTCATATAATATTGATCATGCCTGAGCACTTGAGAGTGGAGAGGTGGATTTTCCAATAGAAAGCGAGTGTGGCAGGTTGAGAGCAGTGATTGGCTATAAATCAATGGTGTGTATTGATCAGGGCAGCGGTTTGTATGTACAGCTGCAGGCTGCTCTGCTCCGTCTCTTCGCTCTTACAGCCAATAAAGCAGCTCAAACCAAATCAAATCATTACTGGTTGAAGCCGCCGGCACGGTTCTAAATGAAGCTTCGAGACCAGAGTCATTTTTTGTGCGGGTGTCTGACGTTCACTTTCAGTCCTGATGCGTAACGGCCTGCAGCTCCCGCCGCCCTTTCTCTCTTTTCTCAATCTTGGACTGAAGTGTCCAGATCTGCTCACTATGGGAATCAGGAGGGAATGAATCAACAGGGAACCAATAAGGTGAAGGACAAGATGGTGACCTGAAGAAATAATGTTGCTTTAAATCTTTTCATTTATTCATCTGCATCCGCTTCTTTCTGGAACACCTAGAGGGCAGGGTGCCAGCCCATCACGGGGCACCAGACATTTGCATTCACTCAAACCTGGGGGTGACCACCAGCACAACCGGTCCACTGACCGTGTCTGATTTTTGGAGGGTGAGAGGAAAATAAAGCACTTGGAACAAAGCCAACAGAACCACTGCACTCCCAGGGAATCACTGACGCAAGAATTAGACCCCACAACCCGCTGGAGCTGCACACAGAATACCTGCCGCGGCATCGTGCCACCCATTTATTAGTTTGCTATTCAATTTAGGTCCAAATGAAATACTGTAACCACAGTTACATAATGGAACATTCAGGACTGCTAGATTATTGATCATGAGGTTGTGGGCTTGATACCCACAAGTTTTATGGAGAAGCCCGATGGAGAAACCTTATAGGGAAGCCTGATGGAGAAGCCTGATGGAGAAGCGATTGTGTTGTGATGATGTCAGGGCCTGGTCCAGTGGGAGGGGCTTGGCGTCTCATCTGTAGCGTTGATGGTTGTACGGTCATTTTTTCTTTCTTTACGTGGGAGTTGCTGTTTTAATGTTTGTCATATAGCTCTCCGTTTTTTCCTTATTTTAAAACATTGACAGTATTTTGCAGAAAGTCAGCTTTTATTATTATTATTATTATTATTAAGTCACGGTTCACGGTTTTAACTCCGTAAATCACTTGTTCTCGCCACAGACAGACGCCAATCAGCTTGATCTGAGCTTAGAATTGCTGTTGCTCATAGATCATCCCAGTAGATTTGGTTCTTTGTCTGGAGGGTCATTTCTAGTTTGAAACTGATACTGATTGAGATTAGGCTGGATGGGCAACACTGGGAGACACTGGGAGACACTGGTGTTGGAAAACGCAGAATCCAACACTAATCAACTTTTGATTGAATGTTTAGAAAGTTCTTGTCAGGAGGTCTGAAATTATTCCAGCACATTACGGGAGTAATGGTCACTGATGTTCCCAGTGACCTCAAAGAGCAAACCAGTCAACAAGTCCGAAAATTCCCAAAGCCGATTGCTTCCTCCGATTCCCGAAGATGCTGTAGGAATGACTTGGTGCGACTGTGTCCACGTAAGACGAGTGTATGTGCGGATGTGTGGCAAGTGGCAGAGACGCTACACTCCCACTCGGTGACACAGGGTGGAATGGATTATCACTCTGAAAATTGTCAATGTGTGTTCACCGTGAAAGGGGACGATGTGTTCACCTTCTGCTACACCTACCTTCGCCTGCAGGGTTGTGTGTGTGGGAGTTTCTAAAGAGGCGAGGAAGTGTCTTACCCGCTGTCAGTGAACAGGAACTCCAGGTGTGTCATCTGAACCTCCCAGAGAGGAATAGTGTAGCGCTGGGCCAGGGAGCGAGAGATCCCGTACACGCTCTCGTCTAACGTCCTGAAGGTGGAAAGAGACACGTACACACCGTTATAATACACACCGATACACACGGTTCCACAGGCAGTGTTACAACCCCTTTATACTGCTGTATTAACGAGGGATTAGGGATCCCTTTCGTTTACAGCCTCTATTTAATTAATAATGAGATCAAATATAATATAAACGCTGGAACTGCAGACCACGACTCGACTAGAACATATGTAAAAACACACTCTGCCAAGCCGAGAATGGTCTCCTTCTTGTACTGGTTGTCGCTGCTGAAGCGTTGGACGTCCACTCCTCGTCCAAGGCCTTGAAGAACCTGGGCTTGAGTGAAATCCGTCAGTCGTTCACTGTAGAGCCGCAGCTGTCCAATCAGAGCCTCCAGCTCCTCATCAGCCCAATCGTGACCCTCGTGGTCAGCCACATGCTTGGTCACAAGACGAATCAGCTCCTTAGGATCAGCCTGTGGTTGCAGAGGGAAGAGTTAGTGATGCGTCTCTGTAACCGTTTAACATACTTTCTTCCCAAAGTAGCAAACACATGATTAAACAAAGTTCCTCAAACGTCCCAGAACATTTACTCATTTTTATGATCAACCCAACGCATTTCCAATTGATCAGCTCCTCTGATCACACAGGGGAACGTTGTAGTTCTACAATTCCAGACTGTAGTCCATCTGTTTCTCTGCAGGCTTTATTCTCCTCCATTCACCCTGATCTCCAATGATCAGGACCCCACAGGACCACCACAGAGCAGCTATGATGTGGGTGGTGGGTCATTCTCAGCACCGCAGTCACACTGACATGGTGGTGGTGTGTTAGTGTGTTGGGCTGGTACAGGTGGATCGGACACAGCAGTGCTGCTGGAGTGTTTAAACCCCTCATAGTCAGGAGTTTAGGACCAGAACAGCTCATGAAAACCAGAAATCACTTTAAATGTAATGAGTATAAAATATAGAGCTGTTTATTTTTTTATTTAACCATCAGAAACCTGTTTGAGATTCACTAGTAAACAAATACGAGGGGTTACGTTAAAGCTACGGCTCCGCTGACGGTTCGGACTCGGCGGTTCAGCCCGTTTACGTGTGAGGGGGTCAACAGAGAGAGATTTATACTGGGATCCCCAAAGGAACAATCACTTAAGACTCCATAAGCCCTGGTTTAACTGCAGCCAATACTGACCTATATTCCTGACCAAGCAATAGATCAGTGGCCCCTCGTGAAAAGCCTCCCAATAAATCATCTGTGGTGCATTGAAATGGGGGTATTTTATCGAGTATTTTATCGATACCATGAAAAGTAATGTGTCCTTTGGTTACTGTGTGACAGGGACTTCGTTAATGACCAGTCTGATCATAATTATTAGCATATTTGTGGGCAGATTTGTGCACAAGCATTAATGAAAACAAGACTGTACATACTGTAGTAAAGGCCGGTTCACACGGACACAGTGAGCTTGCCGTAGTGCCGGACTGTCTGCATGGATCCATGTTCACGCCTCTTGCACCGCTGTCGTTGGCAACCGCGCACTGTAGCGCCAAGCTGTCCGAGCACAAAACTGGACGCTGAATTTAATCCCAGTCTTTATGTGTAAAGGAATTTGCATATTTAAGCGCGAGACGGTGACGTTACAACGCATTTATTACGTGAATTACATTTTTATGACGTCGTCATGCTATTAAAACGCGGACCCCGTTCTAAACACAGCGACGGATGCTGAAGCCGACTGAACGCAGTGGCAACGTACGTCCGAAAAACAACCGTAATCGATCGAGGAGTGATGCCTCACCACACGGACCGGCCTAGTCGTTTTGGTTCCGGGTGGTACGCTCCCACGCGACGTACCATGGCCCCGTCCACACTAGGTATGATCCAGTACGGCATGAACCAGCCTTAAGTGTCACTTAAGACAGAAAGCGGGACGTCTCTGCTCTCCACTGTGTGTTTCGACCGTTAATGCAATAAAAGCAGTTTGTGTCACTCTTTAAACGTATCATTAAACCACTTAGAATCAAATTAGTATGTAAAAAGCATCTGTTGAGGACTAGACTGGAGAAATGAGTATGTCAAGAAGCATGATGAAGGACCACAGGCCCACGCCAGGCTCTAAACGAAATTAAAATAATTACAATGGCAGCGAGACGTTAGAAGCATTCAGGCCTACAATCCAAAAATACTGAAATAGCAATTCTAAAAAAGGACCATCGATCAGCACCGTTGCACTGGAGTGTAGCCAAGACAGGAACTCACGCTGAAATAGAAGGAAACCAGCAGGTACCAACACGGCACAAACAACCACATACTGACCAGACAGACAACTGCAGCAGGTGAGGACCAACACCGTCAGTGACTGTTGTGAGTCCAACTTTAACCTCTGCCAATGTGAAGGGAAGGAGCACGGAGAAAGAAATGAGTCCAAAACAGAGAGCTGGAGAAGGTTCAGACACATTTCTGCTGCACTGAAGATCTCAATGAGCACAGTGGCCTCCATGGAAATGGAAGAAGTTTGGAACCACCAGGACACTTCTTAGAGCTGCCCAGACAAACTGAGTGACCGTGGGAGGAGGGCCTTTGACAGAGTGACCATTCAGTTCTTGGACACCTCCCTGACTGAGTTCCAACATCACTCTGTGGAGAGAAGAGAACCTTACAGAAAGACAACCATTTCTGCAGCATTTCTGCATTTCTGAGCTCGGAGGGGAGTTCCCTTTCCCACCTTCTGACATCTACAAGGTGGAGACACTCGGTAGGAGTGTCTAATAGAGTGGACAGTGAGTGGACACAGGGTTTAAACCCTCCAGCACCACTGCTGTGTCTGATCCACTCGTACCAGCGCAACACACCCCAACACACCACCACCATGTCAGTGTCACATGAGCGTAATATGGTAGAGAAAAATGGGGCGTGTCCTAAACCAGGCGCACGGGGAGAATCCCCACGTCGCCACCTGTGGCAATCATCAGAACTGCAACAGAACACCTTTTCCATATGTGTGTGATGCTGTTCGCTGCAGGCCATGATAAATGGTTGGCAGGGAATCTCAATCTCCGTATTCAGTCGAGTGTGAGAGAACTGCTCCACGCGTACGCCGGCAATTATGCTAAACAGCATTTTGATTCTCTCCCACTCCTCGCGGTTGAGGCAGAGAGTGAGACGCAAAGAGCGAGAGAGAGAGAGAGGGAGAGGGCGGTTTTGCATGGATCAACTGATCCTGTAGCAACAACACGGCCTCTAAACAGGCAGCCGTGCGTCCCTGCCATCGGAATTAGGCAGCATTCAAAAGCTTTCAGTTTGAAAGGACAGAGGAGTGGGTTATTGATGAGTCCAGACTAGCAGGACACAAGTGACGAAAGCAGACTCTGTCCTTTGCTCAGACAAAGCCATCCATCAATAAAAATGATGGGAAAACTGTTGAGTCATGAAGAACGTCAGTGCTGGGGCTGCATCACAGGTTAACCCACACCGTGCACCGACCCTGGCCGATACAAAGACCGTAATTATCCATCACGACTCCGTTAAGGAGAGCAGGAGCATATTAGGAGAAAGAAAATGAAAAATGAGTGACGGGCAGAAAAATTTAACTAAACACATACAACTGAAGAAAAACTAGACTCTTATTTAAACCTCAGACATTAGTTTGGTTCCCTCTTGATTGTTGAAGTGAGTGGGATCACCGTGGCCAGATCTGAAGAGCTTTCTAAGGACTTCAGAAACTGGACATCACTGGACTACTACACGCAGGCTCTGGACAGATGAATCCAATGTTAAATTATTTGGCCACATTAACAGAAGACTTTGTATGAAACTCATAGCAGCTGTGAACATGGTGGTGGAGGTGTGATGGTTTGGGGCTGCTCTGCTGCAGCAGGGTGTGGAGATCTCTCCATCATAGAAACCACTATGAGATCTTTATTGTATCAGAGGGGGTTTGAGGAGAACGGAAGAGGGTCCGTACAAAGACTGACGCTGAAACATCACAGAGCTGAAAGAATTCCGCATGGAGGAGTGGGAACGTCTCTCTTCCAGTCGATGTCAGAGACGCTAGAAACATCTCACTGGCATTATTTCAGACAAACAAGGAGACACCAGCTATTAGGACAGAGGGGGTCCTAACTTTGGTAGGTCTATATAGGCTTCCACTAGAGGGCAGCCCAAGAAAAACTGACCACTTTGTCACTGTGCAGCTCCCGGCCAAAGGGGGCTGGCTTTGCCTGTCTTACCAGCATATGAGCAGTTCTCCGAGGTTTTCGATCCTGGAAGTGGCGTTGCATTGTACCATTCAGCAGTTCTCTTCGCCTGACTTTTGGGAATCTATTCTGTCTGACGAGTGTTAGTACAGAATATGAGTCTAAGAATTTATACAGCCCTGGAAATGTGGTTCAGATGACGGCTCATAATTAGAGCTCGTTACCCATCTCAGATCTGATTTGCTTATCAAGGTCTGACACCTTGTACTCGCCATATTCATGAGGGGACGAGAAGACAGGCCTTTGCAGTTTAGGGTGTTAACTAACTGTCCATCAACTGAATAATGAACTAATTACAGGAATGGAGGTCAAAGGAAATCGCTGAAGTGCAAAAAACCCCCGCGGCACCAAACAACAGGGAACGGCCGCGAACGGAGAAGATTCCAGCACAGACACCTCCGCTCGTACAAAAAGCAACATTAACAAAGCGGTCGCTCGCTGTTAGTGGGGTGTCACAGTACAAGAGGAGCACGCAGAGGGATAATTACGCACTTCGGATTCAGAGGGAACGAGATTGTTGCCTGGCTTCATTTGCAATGCGAAGATCCGGGCACGGGCCGACACAACCGCAGGCAAAAGCTCTCCACGCGTTTTACGGAGGCGTTCGTTTTCAGGAACAACACACACACTCACACACACACACACACACACTGTGATCCCAATAAGAGCGAGGAGGAGAGGATTTAGAGACCTGGTTAGAAAAATGAAGAGTCGACGGAGGGGAAAAAGAACGGATAAACAGCAGGCGAGGGGAAGAGTGGAGCGCAGATACAAAGAAAGCCAGAAGCAGGACGGGGAGGTTTAAATGGAGAGAGGCACAGCGAGGATAAACAGATTAGGGAAGAAGGAGGCTGAAGACAAGAAGAAAAAGTGAGATGCTGAGAGGTACCGGTGGAGTGAGAGATGGAGAGAAAGCCATTATTGATTACGGCTCAGCTGTCCGGTCAGGCCTTCCGAGCTTGGACAAACCTCAACGACACCTTACCTGTGTACTGTTGTGCTCCTCCAAACCCAGATGGCATGTTTACGAAGCTTCAGGAGATAATGATGCTACATCCTCCCTCGCTCAGCATCAGCACCGCTGTTCACACTACAGGAGGTTAACGATAAGAGGCTCTGAAAGGCCGGTGTCCAGAAGAGTCACAGAACACAGCGTGGTGTGGAGGGCCTCGCTAACGAGCTCATTACACTCTCACTCTTTAAAGGACACTCCAGCACTCACCAGTCCACACACAGGGACGGGCTGCTGGAGGAGAGGAGGACTAGAGAGGGACAAAGAACTGGAGTGAGAGGCAGAGAGACAAATGAGAGAGACGTTAGACAGTGGGGTGAAGTGTTTTGGAGAAAGAAAGAATGCAGAAAAAAAACGAGAGAGTGAGAGAGAGAGAGGAAGAAAGAAAGAAAGAAGCGAATAACATGAGACAGAAAGAAGGAGAAGACTAGAAGAGATCACCCAAGAGACAATGAGACGAGGAAACATGAGACAAGTAGAATAGAAGAGATGAAGAGAGATGAGACAGAAAGATGAGATGAGAATAAGAGAAGGAGGGATTAGACGAGAAGCAGATATGACATAAGGCCGGATGTGACGAGAAGGAGAGGAGATATGGAGAGATGAGACGAGAAGAGAATAAGAGATGAGATACGGAGGGATGAGACGAGGAGGAGAGATGAGGTGAGGTGAGAAGAACGGATGAGATATAGAAAGAGTGCAGAAACATCTTTCATAATGTTAGGGTTGATCGCTGCGAGCTGTTCATGTGTAATTAGAAGAAGGTAACGATGATGAGATCTATGATCAGACACACAAACACCAACGGCGCTGATTGATACACCGAAGAGCAGGTTTGACACCAAGCTTTTCTCCATTTCACAACCTGGCAATTAAACATGACGAGCAAATAAACAAAGGCATCTGATCCACGACCTCCACAGAACCCGAACCCGCAGACAGATAATGGCTTGTGTTCAGCATCTGCCAAGAGTTTCAAATCCATTCTCACTCAGTTGTGACGTAAAGGTCGAGGCCACGTCAAAGAGAGTCAAAAGTAGCTTTCACACAAAGAGTCGAGGCAGCAGTCGGTGCTGTTGACGAAGCCCACGCTGTTTATAATGGGTTATTGTTGACACAACACCGTCAACGTCGTCAGCTCCCAGAGAACGTGTGTTTAATTCTCTACTCGTCCAAGTTGGATTGTGTGAAACACAAATTTCCCAATTCACACCCAGTGTTTACAAGCCGATCCAATCAACTACAGCCTGCCAACACAGTTAATCAGCCAGAGAGAGAGAGAGAGAGGTAACAATTTCTTGCGTACCCTGTAGAGGGCGCTGCACTTGTCCTTGAAGCAGGGCGTCAGGCGAGAGTGGATCTGGAGGGAGTAGTAATAGGCAGCGAGCTGCAGAGACAAGGCCGAGGGGGGCTGCTTCTCAAAACAAGAGTTGGCATCCAGAACCTGAGAGAGAGAGAGAGAGAGAGAGAGAGAGAGAGAGAGAGAGATTAAGAGAATTCTTCTCTCAATGTGGGCAACTGTCTTTAAAAGACCTACAGTGCCAAAGAAAAGGACAGAATAAGGGTGAAGATCACGGAAGGGAGGTGAGAGAAGGAGAAGAAAAGGAGAAGAGAAGGATGAGGCAAGAAGAGACAAAAACAGAATGAGAAGAAGGAAAGCTAACAAGACACGAGACAGTAGGAGGTAAGACAAGGAGTGACCAGAAGACATTGTGGAGAGGTGAGACAAATAGAGATGAGAGAAGAATATCTAAGACAAGCAGAGAATTGAGGCGAGAGCATCCAGCACTGAATCCCCAAACAGGAGTCTCACTCTTTGTCTCGGTGAATGGAGGGAGACGGAGAAGGAGAAATCCCACATTTGGACCATCAGCTGTGGGATGAAGAGTATATCCTGATAATCCAGAGGCTGAATCAGTGGCGCCGAGCGCAGTTCAGCTGAGGCTGCTATTCAGGAGACGGGAAAGGAAGTAAACAGCCCCAATCCCGAGTTAATGCACTTGTCCGCCTGCGGCGAACGGGAACACTCTGCGGAATTAAAGTGGCTCTTTTAACATTTCCCTTTTATGTTTATTTTCCTCTTTTAAAAAAATACCAAATCCGCCTCAGTCGCTGGAAACATGGCTTAAGACCAGCTCACACTTCGAGCATGAAAAGAAGAGGATGAGAGAGAGAGAGGGAGGGAGAGAGAGAGACAGGGGGAACACGGGGAACTCGTGTTCTCAAAGGCCCACGTACTGTACATTCTGAAAAGACGGCTGGTAGACGTACCTGGGGAAGAGCGAGCAAGTACGCCAGAGCCAGCGTCGTGTCCCGGGGAAAGGCGTCGCTCGCCAGCTGGAGCAGAACTGAGGGGTGATGGATGGAGAGAGAGAGAAGGTGGAGAGAAAGCGAGAGACATGAATATTTTAGACGTATTACCTGAAAACGAGCACCGTCGTTAATCACACCACACTCCTAAATCAGACGGAGAGAGAAAGGAACGAGCACAAACGAGAACGATGATGAACACGTTTTACGACGGCGGTGGAGAACGCGGTCAGAGAGATCCAGCTGTTTACCCGTCCTGTTCAAATGTCTGTTAAACATCATTTGTTAAACATTATTAGACATTACTTCGGAGGAGGCTGCCTGATTTAGGCCTCACACATTAGTTCGATTGAGTGGAAGTGGGATCACCGTGGCCAGATCCAGAGAGCTCTCTGAGGCCTTCAGAAAGAAGGTTGTAGATGCAAGATGCCTCTGGTCAGGGATTTCGACATCATTTACAACAACTAAAACAACGACCAACATGACCAGATCAGACTGTCCTCGTCCTGGCAAGTTCAGCCCAAGAGCAGAACCACAAGATGAGTAAAGAAGATCCAACAATCCTACAATGTTCATCACAGGACCTACAGGAAGCTCTCACCACAGTTGATGTCAAAGTGCAGCTTCTACCATCAGAAACAGACCAAACCAAGTTCTCCACAGAACATCTAGCAAAAAGCAGGACTTCTGGAACAATGTGCTTTGGACAGATGAATCCAAAGTTGAATTATTTGGACACAGTAACAGAAGACATGTTTGGCACAAATCAAACACAGCATTTGAGCAGAAGAAGCGGCTGTGAACATGGTGGTGGGAGTGTGATGGTTTGGAGCTGCTCTGCTGCAGCAGGGTGTGGAGCTCTCTCCATCATAGAAACCACTATGAGATCTTTATTGTATCAGAGGGGGTTTGAGGAGAACGGAAGAGCGTCCGTACAAAGACTGACGCTGGAACGTCACAGAGCTGAAAGAATTCCGCACGGAGGAGTGGGAACGTCTTTGTTCCAGTCGATGTCAGAGACGGTAGACGGTTCTAGAAACATCTCACTGACATTATTTCAGACAAAGGAGGAGAAACAGCTATTAGGACATTCAGGCAGAAATTGCATTTTCTTAATGATGTTTAAGAGACATTTCTTCAGTTGTACGTCTTCAGTAAGATCATCTTCTCTCAGTTTAGTTACAGTGAAGATCAGATGTTTGTATTATAAAGGAACAAATCTTATACAACCAAACAGCGTCAACAGTAAACATAAACACTCAGACACTGGGAAGATCAACAGGTCGGGTCTGTGTACATGTCAGCCCCTCGTCACCACTGCTCCTCGAAGCCCCCTAATGCCCGGTGATATACTGTCAGCGATTCCGGGCTGCTGGTGTATTAGGACTGTTTCATGTGTCACCAGCGGCAACGGCTCACTCTAATCAGGAACAACAAAAGCGGAGAGAAACGCGTGTGAGATGGGCTGGAAAAGCGCCAGAGTTGGTTAAGTTCTCCTGTGCTTCAGCGGTGGGACGGCCTCAGACAGCCTGACAGCTCCTACTGACACATCTGCACTGAAAACACACCGCTTACACACACTGCAGACCACACGCCGGCACGCGAGAGCAGAGCGGGCTGTTCTGAGGGGCTTTGTGGAGACAAACGGAACGAAGACGACCAACAGTGGCACTTTTCAGCAGGTCGGTGGTAGAAAACAGGGTTTCCTGACCTGCAACAGGACCATACAAGACTCGGGGGTCATCACACGACCACTCAGAACAACTATGGGAGCACTCGTGAGGAGCTTGGCATTAAGCAAGCCTCTCGCATGCACACACACACACACACACACACACACACACACACACACACACACACACACACACCTATACGGTCACAAAGATAACAGAAGCCGTGCTTCAATATATATCATGCAGATAAAGATCTACAGCAGGAGCTCCGGCGTCTGCATATAAACAGGAAGTGTGTTTTAACTCTCCAGCCATTCATTCGGTTTTATCAGCCAAGAACAAGCTCATCTTCCACACAGAGGTCACTCCGTACTACTAACGATGGATGCAGGAGGGAGAGAGAGAGAGAGAGAGAGAGAGAGAGAGAGAGGTCAGATGTTAGAGAGAGCAGTGACAAAGAAGAGCACAAGAAAGATGGGAGAGAAAAAAAGAAAGACCATAGGAAGAGAGAGAAAAGACGAAGAACAGTGAGAAAGGGAAGAGAGAAGAGAGAAACAGAAAGAGAGAGAGAAGGGGTGGAGAGAAAACCAAAAAGGAGGCGGGGAGGCAGACAAGAGTGAGAGACTGGAGAGACAATAAATAAAGAAGAGAAAAGAGAAAGAAGAGAGAAAGACCACGAGAGAGAGAGAGGGAGAGAGAGAGAGAGAGAGAGAGAGAGAGAGAGAGAGAGAGAGAAAGAGAGATGCTGTTTGACACCATTTCCATTCTCACACCAAACTTCTTTCTTCTCTTTCATGCATTGATTCCCTCGTTCTGCTCGTCCATCTTGTGGAGAGCGGGGCTGATATTTTGTCCAGTCGTGATCTCTCTTGTATCAGGAGGGGACGCGTTATTTACCGCGGTCGACTCGTCGTGAGCACACATTAATTAATCAATATGACGTAACTCTTCCAGACACACAAGGCCGGAGAACGGCCGCGTCTGACCCAGACGGACGGCGAAGAGCAACAGCGGCCCCCTCGGGTTAAACACTCGGACCACCGGCCGCAGACACGGCTAATGAAGGCAGCAGCTACAGCCATTCTCATTAAAGGGAAGGTCACGGGGTCGGGATGACTCGGATCCTCACGAAAGATAGGTTCCAGATTCAGTAACTTCGTTATAGTTACGTCCTGCAGTCTGACCGTACGGTCGGAGGTCGGAAACGCAACTCGGAGCTGAACCATGCAAAGCTTGAAAAAAACCCAGCAACACCAGTGACACCAGTACAGGAGTAAAAATCTCCCTTTTCCTGCTACCAATCAGGAGCCTTGTAGCTGCATTTCATACCAGCTGTAACCATGACGAGCTGGACTGACTGACTCCCGAATACGATGCGTCGGTAGGAGATAAAAGCAGGAACAACAGATTCTGACGTCCTTAATCGAGGAAAGAACTCGTTACCTTCCGTCGCAGGGAAGAGATGCTGACCCTCACTCTTGGTCTCGGCAAGCTTGCCGGTGCGGAGCAGAACTTCCGCAAAGCCTTCCTGAGGGATGTAATCATATGTGGCATAGACATCCTCGAGCTGAAACACACACACACACACACACACACACACACACACACACACTTCAGCAAAGATCCTACGATGGCGTTGGCTGCCCAGGAGACGTGCTCGTCCTCACCCGGCTAGTGTCGGGAGCAATGTACGTGATGGGGGAGAGTACTAGAGGGTTGGACATCATCCAGTGCCTCTAATTGATCCTAAATAAATGACACACCCCCTCCAGCAAGCAGAACCAATTAAAAAAATGATGAAGTTGCTTAATCTTCACAATAATGTTTCACATCTCATTTAAACCTGATATGTAATGAACTTAAAATGAGCAAAGATCTGGAACAAGAAAAGCCCAGGAATAACACGGCTTTTTATCACTGTCCCAATCCGGTCCCCATTCCCAAGCCTCTGGAGATGAAATGACAAGAGCATGTAAAGCTGTAATTGTAATTGTAGTTTTTTAACCCACTGTGTTTTGCACACACGGGAATTAATCCTCTGCATTTAACCCGTCCTCACACAGTGATACACACATACACACTAGTGATTTCACACACCAGAGGGCAGTGAGCACACGTGCCCGGAGCGGTGGGCAGCCCTGGGAGCTGGGGAGTTCAGTGTCTTGCACTTCAGTCATGTCCTGCCAGTTCAGGGATTCGAACCGGCCACCTTCCAGGTCACAAGGCTGTTCCCTAAACACCAGACCACGACTGCTAGGTCACTTTCAAGAATCTGAAAAGTTTTTTTTACACATTCCACCGTTGTGGTCTTTCCAAGGAACACAAAAAGAGAGACTAACTGGACTGACGTAGGGGTCCTCCAGCAAGTCCTCATAGAAAGGGGTGCATCCCTGCTTCTCCATGAGGGTGTTCTCCACCGCTCCAGCGCGGTTTGAATCCAACCCTTGACCCTGAAGAGAGACAAAAAGCTCGTCAAGCAATTACATGACGTCCACAAACCTCACTATCGTCCACTAATGTTTCACTACAGCTCAGGACACTTCACAGCTTTCGTTCCCACAGACCGAGCAGAGGAGAGGTCACTGGTTCATGCTAGACTTCGGAGATGTTCAACTGTCTGTGAATCAGCTGTGTTTGTTTAGTGTGTGTGTTCGTGTGCGTCTTACATGCAGTGGACGGAGGTAGTTTATAGACTCCCTCCACCAGTGTGAGTCACTGACAGCAGTTAGAACAGCCTTAGTGGTCAGCGTGGTGCTGGTCAAGACCTCCATGGTGCGGGCAGTGGTCCTCTGGAATAGAGCTGCAGGCTGAGCACCTCCCAGAGACACTCCACTAACACCTACAGCAGTCTGTTACAAACACACAGCGTTAAAGCTCATATGTCACACACACACACACACACACACACACACACACACACACACACACACACACGTTCATGTCTGTCGGCCCCAGAGAGTCCTATTCTAATGATAATACGTCTCTACAATGACCAAGCAAGCTGTGTGTGCAGCTGGGGTGGACTGGGTGGACTGGGTCAATGTCTTCAAAAGAAAAGCTCCGGGTCCGCAGCTCACAGACGCCTGTGCCGACCAGCATCGTACTGGGTGATACGTGGGGAAAGCGTGCCCTCTACCCACCCAGAGACGGAACGTCCAATCCTGCTCTCTCAGAATTCGGCTGCTGATGGCAACCAGCATGACCTGGGACTCGAACCTGTGATCCTCGGATCACAGCGCCAGACCACCGACCCACTCACATCCTTTTTTTACATCAAAAATTGGTGCGTTTCATAAGTTACGTAAGTTCATTTACCACGAGCTTCTGATTGAACCAACAAACAGTACGTAGACATGTGTCTCAAAGCCACACTCACTCTCTGACACACAGACCACACACATGAATGTTTAAACACACTCTTAACAGTGAGCCACTGCCAGCCGAGGAGCTCGAAGGCCATCGCGTTTAAAGCGTATGAAAAATGCAGCAAATGCTTTATAGCCTGTTTAACCCACAGAGAACCACGAGACGTTGAACACACACACACACACACACACACACACACACACACACACACACACACACACACACACACACACACACACACAGAAACACAGATGCAATATTAAAAACATAGCTCACACACACTTCTCAAACAGTAACAAAGTGTGTAAACAATTGTTGACCGCTACCTGATCTGTATCTTCGCCCACCGCCTTGGTTTGAGAGGGGTCGATCTCGTAATTCACCGCCTGGTACAGAACCTGTTCACAAACACAGAAAAAGAAACACAGCTTTCAGACACACAATTTCTCCAGTGTCGCAGTTTTCGCTTTTAGCGTAGAAGTCGGCACGAGGGGGAAAGTGCAGAGAAGCCATGCTGTCTTACTGAAAGACAAGTGTGGACGTGGATGTGTGGAGCCAATAAAATACCCGAGAGAAAGTCAATTCCGAAAACTTTGGTTGGGGGATGTTTTCTGTCACCTGACAGGCTTAGCATTTAAAACACACGCTTATAAGGACTAAAAAACACTTTATATGAGAGAAAATGCAATAAACACAATTATTTTTGAATAGACGATATAAAAAAAAAAACAGTGGTCCAAATAAAATAAAAAGCAACCTAAAAGTCCAGGATAATTCCTTCTCAGGACTTTTATTCTGAAATTTGAACACTGTGAGCAAGGAAAGAGCGCATTTTCTTCTCATTCTCCTCTAAAATCCAATATCTGAATCAGTGATGTCATCAGCCCCGCCCCCTCTCTCTGATCAGTCAGAGTCTGTATGCAGGCTGAGCATCAGCCCCGCCCCCTCTCTCTGATCAGTCAGAGTCTGTATGCAGGTTGAGCATCAGCCCCGCCCCCTCTCTCTGATCAGTCAGAGTCTGTATGCAGATTGAAGTCTTGTGCTGTCTGTAGGTTACTCTGATCCTGAGTTATATTATACATACTGTATGTATATATAAATGTATATATACACAGACTATAAATAAATGGTTAGAATGCTCAGCCCGTCCTCTTATAGTCAGTCTGATTTTTGAAGCCCTTCTATGGTATAATTAAATATTAACGATAGTGCTGATAGTTTCCTTTTCTATATATTTTTTTTAAAGTTATGAAAAGCGTGCTTTGGCACACGGCTGGAAGCACACCGCCACGATCCCGTGTTCAAATGTGCACGCAGGCAGGGGAAGAAAAGATGAGGAGGACAGCATGACTGAGAAGAATAAAGAAAGACTGAGTTCAGGCATTCTTCAGGAGTCCCATTTTAGAAGCAGAAAGGCTTCACAGCAGGGCCTCGTTTTATGAAAGAATGCAGCTACACAAAGAGAACGTGAGAAACAGGATCGAGCGCTTTTCTGCAGCAAAATCAGGGCTGCGAGAGGAGGTTCACCAACCTGGCCTCCGTTCAGCGTATCTGCACCTACATTGTGTTCACTGGAAGCCTGTAGAAGAAAGCTCTGAGCAACAAGGCACAAAGGCCCTGCAATGAAGCTGCAGGCATCCCTAATGTACCCGAACACCGCTGAGCCATCAGAACATTTCTGAAGGTGATGGAGGTCTGACCTATACTGGAAATCTGTGGTGTACAGGGTGAAGGGTGTGTGTGTGTGTGTGTGTGTGTGTGTGTGTGTGTGTGTGTGTGTGTGTGTGTGTGTGTGTGTGTGTGTTATATTATTCTAATATTAGAATAAACACTAATAACGTTCCTACACAAAGTCGAGATTTTCCATCACTGTCTTCATTAAACATCTCCAAAGTTCTCCTCATGGACGTGTAGTGTTATTTATAGTCTATCAACACCTGCTTTGGTAAACCAGTGCTTAGTGATGGTGAATCAGATGTGCTGATGATGGAATTGAACACATCCAGGCGCTGACTGGGGCGTCCAGGAGAAATCAACCAAGCTTTGTTCTTCAGACCAGCTCAGAACATCTTACATTCTTCAGAATGAGGAATTCTTCTTCCTCTTTACTGTATTTCTGTTCTAATGGAGTGAATTTCTACACTAGTCCTCTTCTCTGATGAGAGAAGAACGGACTTGTGTTTGTTGGTGGTGATTTTGAAGAAATCTGCTTTCTCATAACCAGATTTGGAGTTTTGCAAATCTGTGCTGCTGCTGTTAATGGAGTCTATCTAGTTAGATGTTGATCTGAATCCAGTTCCACAGCTCCTCTTCTGACGGTGTTGTTAATGGTGAGCAGGGGAATCCACATTGGTCCTACACTGGTGTGAAAAGCCCACTCCTACACACACTGCTGTCGTGAGATAAACACACCTGTGTCTGCAGAGAGCTGGAGGCCGCCAGAAGGCTCTGGATGTTGGCGGGAGGGCAGTGAGTCAGAGCGAATGCCATCAGCTCCTGACGGGACGACAGCCGGGTGTAGGTCTCGCACTGACCCAGCTGAGCACACACATCCCATCCTTCACTGTAGCCTGGAGAAAGAGAGATTTAACACAGTGTGTTTAATGTGACGGTGTAGTCCGACTACAGCGGCGCTGACGGCCAACCGCATCCAACAAACTGACGTTTCTTCAAATGAACTGCCGTCGTTTCGCTGTGAACTAAAATAGAAATCACACTGCCTTCTCAATATTCCAGCCAGTACAGGGAAGTGGATATGCACAGGAAATGACCTCGAGAGACACTTCAACAAAGTAATTATACCGAGACATGAAGTGCATCCAATTACAAACTCCTTCTGTTTACAGATACAGTAAACACAATGCCACGTTCTCAACCACTTCACAGGAAAGCACGGCTGTAAACAATACGTCTCCGGCTACTAGCTTCCTTTTTTATTATTAAAGGCGTCGAACTGCTAGAACGTTTGTGAACCCTTTACAATTTTCTGCATAAATATGACTTTAAATGTGATCAGATGTTCTAAAGCTAGATAAAAAGAGTGCAGTCAACCCTTAGAACCCAACATCCGCACTATGCAGGCAGTTACATGCCGTTTTCTAAGCTTTGTAACCCAGGATCAGAGTAACCTAGAGACATGATACACACGTCATAACACACTACAACTTACTGGTTGTTTACATACAGGCTCTGACTGATCAGAGAGAGGGGGCGGGGCTGATGCTCAACCTGCACACAGACTCTGACTGATCAGAGAGAGGAGACGGGGCTGATGCTCAACCTGCACACAGACTCTGACTGATCAGAGAGAGGGGGCGGGGCTGATGCTCAACCTGCATACAGACTCAGTGATCAGAGAGAGGGGGTGGGGCTTTTATTCCAGAATAAAAGTCCTGAGAAGGGATAATACTGATACAAACACAAATATATATATATTTTGGTTGTTTTTCTGATTTTATTTGGACTCTGTCCCCTCCCTTGTCCATCTAATCATTGCGAAAAATTAAAACGTTTGCACTTTAAACTCAAAAACACACTGGATGATCAATGTCCAACGAGACATCTGAGATACAGGTGTTTTGTTAACCTTTTAAGCAAAAAAAATGCAATAAATTATAGGAGGAAATACATTTTTGATTAAGACTAATGCCTGCCTGCCCGCCGCCTTCCCACCCGCCTGCCTGCCAGTTTACCTGTCTGCCTGCCTGCCAGCCTTCCTCCCTGTCTGTCTGCCAGAGACTCCTAATAAAGCTAATGGAATGTGTTTATTTCAGCAGGGTGAGACATAACCTACCTAACACCAGTCCACCACTGTGGTGTCCTGCAGCAGGTCTGGAGCGTGAGTTCATTCCATCACCTATTAGACGCTCTGCCCCAAACTGCTTCTAATGATATCTTTAGCTCATCTCATCTGTCTTTCTAATCTTTAGCACCGTGTGTGTGTGTGTGTGTGTGTGTGTGTGTAAGTAAGAGTAATTAGGAACTGCAGCAGTAGAAAGGCTAACCTATTTTCCACTGTGTCATTATTGGGACTCAGAGACTGCTGCCGATAGCAATCAGAGATTAGCACTTTCTCTGTTCGCAACCCTGCACTAATCTACCCACTGCTGCGCACACACACACACACACACACACACACACACACACACACACACACACACACACACACACACACACACACACACACTTATCAGCTTCCCACTGATGCCCAGCTACTACGGGAGACACACAGAGACATATACAAACATCCATCTCCTCCTCCGATCTGATTCCAGAGACACCGACTCAAACACGGACAGTCGTAATGATAATTAGAGAGATCTGATTTATTTGGGAGGACATGAAAGACGACGGGGCTGCAGGACATTTAAATACGTAAATAAATAAATAAACAAATAAATAAGGCCCAGTAAACAATCCCTTACACAGCAAATAACTAAAATTAAAATTTAATTATTTTAATGCAGCTTTTTCAGCACTTTGGCCTGCCTAATTTAAACCTCAGACATTAGTTTGGTTTGCTCTTGATTGTTGAAGTGAGTGGGATCCACCATGGCCAGATCCAAAGAGCTCTCTGAGGCCTTCAGAAAAAGGCTGTGGATGTAGATGAGTCTGAGAAGGGATCTAAAAAGATCTCAAACAATTAGAAATCAGCCGTTCCACTGTCCGGAACATCATTTACAGGTGGAGAACATTTAGAACAACTGCCCACATGACCAGATCAGGTTGTTCTAGCAAGTTCAGCCCAAGAGCAGAACAAGATGAGTAAAGAAGATCCAATAATCATCATGGACCTACAGATAGCTCTCACCACAGCTGATGTCGAAGTGCAGCTTCTACCATCAGAAAGAGACCGAACCAGTTTGATCTTCATGGAAGTGTTTAAGGAGGAAACCCTTACTGTCAAAAAACATCAGGACCAGCATAAAGTTCTCCAGAGAACATCTAGACAAAGAGCAGGACTTCTGGAACAATGTGCTTTGGACAGATGAATCCAAAGTTGAATTATTTGGACACAGTAACAGAAGACATGGTAGGAACCTCATAGCAGCTGTGAAACATGGTGGTGGAAGTGTGATGGTTTGGAGCTGCTCTGCTGCAGCAGGGTGTGGAGATCTCTCCATCATAGAAACCACTATGAGATCTTTATTGTATCAGAGGGGGTTTGAGGAGAACGTAAGAGCGTCTGTACAAAGACTGACGCTGGAACATCACAGAGCTGAAAGAATTCTGCGTGGAGGAGTGGGAACGTCGTTCTTCAGTTGATGTCAGAGACGGTAGAAGATATAATATATATTCTATAAGTAAATTTTATAAATGAATTTTAAGAGTTCAGACGAAGATCAGACGTCCAGATGTTTAAATATGTTAAAGTTACAAAACTTGTTCATGTGACTGTAAATAGATCTGAGATCTTCTCTCGTCAAGGTATCATTTCCACCACAGAGCACCACCATCAAACCAGTAGCTACAGGATCGTCATTAAGACTAATTAAAAAGTCATATAGAGTGACTGGGTCTAATTCACCTCCACTAACCGAGAGCTTTAGGGTTCTGGCTTTTTTATTACGCATGGAGTTATAAGTAATGTTCAAAACTTCTGCCCACAGGGTCACATAAAGGACTGTTTCAGAAGAAGAACTGGGGCTATTGACCTTTCAGCTTAATCATACCGATCTTCTTTTTCTTCTGTGCTGACTGATATAACACCCCAGAGGGCCCAAACCAGAGACATCCATCTAATGCATCCATCCAATCACCTTCAAGCAGGTTAAAGGAAAAGTTTGGTCCCTAAAGTTTACGTACTTTTACCAAAAATGTAGCTGATGAAGATAAGCTTGCCTTGTTTCCACACTTCGCAGACATTCCATCATCTCCTCTGAGCATCAATCACAGACTCTAGTTCATCTGTTTCTCTGCAGACTTTATTCTCCTCCTTTCAGCCTGATCTTCAGTGATCAGGACCCCACAGGACCACCACAGAGCAGATATTATGTGGGTGGTGGGTCATTCTCAGCACTGCAGTCACACTGACACGGTGGTGGTGTTAGTGTATGGAGCCGATACAGTAGTGTCCACTCACTGTCCACTCTATTAGACACTCCTACCGAGTGTCTCCACCTTGTAGATGTAAAGTCAGAGACAGAAGCTCATCTGTTTCTGCAAAGTTTGTGTTGGTCGTCCTCTAGTCCTTCATCAGTGCTCACAGGATGCTGCCGGCTGGACATTTCAGGTTGGTGGACTGTTCTCGGTCCAGCAGTGACACTGAGGGGTTTAAACACTCCAGCAGCACTGCTGTGTCTGATCCACTCGTACCAGCAACACACACTAACACACCACCACCATGTCAGTGTGACTGCAGTGCTGAGAATGACCCACCACCCACATCATATCTGCTCTGTGGTGGTCCTGTGGGGTCCTGATCACTGAAGATCAGAGTGAAAGTGACTGCAGACACTGTTTCCCAAACACCTGAAGTAGAAGGAGGAATCCTGAACGCTGGTCATGGCTGGTCTGTGGAGGATCTGAAAAGGGAAAGACCTCCAGCTTACTGATGTCCGGCTTTACTGTGTCTTACCTGCAGCCATCAGGTCCTGGCAGTGGATGTAGGAGGCTTTGTAGTCATGAAACTGCAGAGCCTGTTCAGCCAGAAGAGTTAGGACCTGACCCTTCCGCCGGGCCTCATCGTCACCTACGCACACACACACACACACACACACACACACACACACACACACACACAAACACACACACACAAACACACACACACAAACACACACACACAAACACACACACACACACACACAAAATAATGGCGTCAGCAGGCTCATCAGGTTACAATCACGACACCCGTTCTCGAGCAGTAGAGGACCGGCCTGAAAAATTGATTCCCTTCAAAAGCTTTTCCCGACATAATGGACCGGCAAGTCAATCTGCCGCAAACTAATACACACATAAAATCAGAGACAGCTGATGTGGTGTTTTCTATCCTTCACCAAAAGAAATAAAGAAGAAGGCATCTGCCCGAATCAAAACACCACGAAAGAACGCTTCGGAAATCGCCCGACGAGACGAGACGAGAGAAAATATTAATTTGTTTGGCAATAAAATAAAGTCCTGGGAGACATTTACTCTTTCCCCTCCATAACGTCTGGGATGACGGCTGAGATGCTCGGTGGATTTTTCCTCCGTTGCATCAACAGCAGCACTTTCTTTGGAGATGCTTTGATCTCTGTCCAAAGTAAGCAAATGAATTAATCAAGATATCGTCTGATCAAAACACCGATGGGGCCGTTTTTCACGCAACGGTGTATCGCTGATCAAAGACCTGATGGACGTCAGACAGGAACCCGGGTCGACGCAGCGTGACGCCCGTGCTGCAGCCTTTCTTCCCATGATTGTCTTCAAAAGTTCGGGAAACATCCCGCAAATTAAATCACACACAGTTCAGGGGGACGAGAGTTTCCAATAACTCGCAGAGACACTTCTGAAATCTGTCATTTCAGAACATCTGACAGGTTGACGTGTCCCTGCAAAGGTCAACTAATAAATGTGAAGGAAAGAGATGCAGCCGTTCCAAGGTTCCACTCAATCAGATGGTAAAGGTGGAACAAATCCCGCTCTGTTTATATCCTGATATAGATATAAATATCGATATATCGCTCAGCCCGTATCCCTTTCTGTTCATATCCCGATATAGATATAAATATCGATATATCCCTCAACCCATATGCCACTCTGAATTTAATTTAATTCCACAACAGACGGACTCAAATTTATTACTAAATATCTGGTAAATAAGATGAAGTGCACTTCACATGAACCCTTGTCCTTCTGCTTCACGAAATTGGACCTGTCCTTTTTTTCCCATCGTCCACACCAGAGGGATCTGTCTCAATCCTCAACTCTATCAGAACCAAGGTAACACTGACTGAGTATGACCCTTAGAACCCAGCAGTCTTCAAAAGAAAGCATTGCTTCTTTGTCTTATTTGTCAGAACACTAATCTCACTCAGTCCAGTACAGTGAGGATCAGAACACTGACCCGATCCACACTGAGAACATCACTCAGTCCAGTACAGTGAGGATCAGAACACTGACCTGATCCACATTGAACATCACTCAGTCCAGTACAGTGAGGATCAGGACACTGACCCGATCCACACTGAGAACATCACTCAGTACAGTACAGTGAGGATCAGAACACGGTGGAGACGACAAAATAGTGAATTATTATTAAAATGAGAGTAAAATTCCGAATTCCAGGACCATCACCTTACAGCAAACCAGTGACAAGCCAGGGTTTCACAGATGCTGAAACTACAGCACTGCATCAAGAGTAACTCACGCTACCTGCATCAGCATCGGTTCACATCGAGTCGTGTGTACCTGCCTAGCGTGCTGAATCTGCCTGGGGACGGCTTGTGGCAGCACTCTTCGACTTCACCACGGTATTGCTTCTGACAGCTACACTATCGGAGTGGAATTAACTATGAAAAGGGCGCAGACAGTTTGCGCGACTGCAGCTGAAGGTCACCGATGGCCAAGATGAAAGCATTTTCCCTCATCAATAGTCCGAGTAACGGATTAAAGAAAGAAAGCTAAATGCATTATTGCTGTGCTCTGACGGATGTTACCTGCCACTCGCAGCAGCCTGGCCAGTTCCAGCAGCAGAGTGGATTGTTTGTAGGCTGTTGGACACTGTGAGATACACTCCTTGATCAGCGAGAGGCAATCATCACGTAGACGAACTGGGGAAGATGGGGGGAGAGAGAGAGAGAGAGAGAGAGAGAGAACAAAAGGTTATCCTTAAAACAAGCAGATTCTAATCATCTACTATACTTTAACACGCCTGAGTCGGTTAATCAAACCAGATGTTCATGTCACTTTGCATGAGTCTCAAGTATCTGAGGCTCAACTTGGAGAAATTAATGTCTGAGGAACACGTTTCAGTTCACGCCTGAGGTGCAAATCAGTGTCGAGTGTTTTCTGGTGCAAATACGAGTCTCCAGGCTCTCAACTGTCTTGAGCCCGAGATGCATCTCAAGCGTTTGTGGTCCGGGTCCGAGTCCAAGTCAAGATCTGAGCCCTTGAGTTGCATCTCAAGTGTTTCGGGTGCAAGTCCAAGTCGAGACTTGAGCCCGAGATGCATCTCAAATGTTTGCTGCTCGAATCCAAAACGGGTCTTGAGCTGGGTTACGCTGGGTTTTGGGCTCTTGAGTTGCATCTCCAGTGTCCAAGTTGAAGCTACAGCACCTGAGGAGCATCTCAATGTTTATGGTTCGACTCCAAATCGAGATTTGAGCCTGAGATGCACCTCAGATGTTTGAGGTTAGAGTCCAAGTCGTGTCTTTAGCCCTTGAAGTGAGTCGCAGGTGTTTGTGGTTTGAGTCAGATGCAGCTCAAGTGCGAGTCAGAGTTGAATCGTGAGTCTCTACTGTCCAGGTCAGGGTCGTCTATGAGGTGCAAGTCAAAGATCAGTCTTGAGTGAATCTGGCGAGATCTGACTCAAATCTTGAGACTCCAAGTCATGTCTAGACATGTCTTCCCTCATTTATAGAGAAATATCAATGTGTTATTTTAATAACATAAATAGAAATGACCAAGGAATTTAGACCAAAGGTTAGAATTGAAGACTTGTTTCTGAAGACGTCAGACCACATACTAGATCCCCATGTGCTGCAAAACAGTGTCCAACGATGAGATACGAGTCAGTCAACATACGGTCTTCTGAGAATTTCCACCAAAAACACTGAAACTTTCTTCATAAAAACTTTTATTTCTCCTTTAAGATCCAAAAACAAAAGCTTACATCTGCCCATAAAGCACATGCAGGGACAGACTGGGGTCAGGCCTGGTCCTCCACTGAAGCACTGAGGAGTATTGAGTGATAGTAGAGTGATGTGTGGTAATTGGGCGGCCATGTGGGGTGTCTCCTGATGCTTGAGTGATTTTTGCGTTGAAATATTGAACAGTCGGATCAGGACTGCCGCTGCGTGCCCTGCCCTGCCTGGACCAGAGAAAATTAGATCCTGAAGGAGACACAGCAGGAGCCACACCTGAGACTCACTGGCTCTGTCTCGCCACCGTCTGCGCCTGCCAAACACACTTACCACAGCTCCACTAAGTCGACCTTGCGAGTGTCTCACCCTGGAGGGCTCTGAAGTTTGGACTCAATGCTGTTAACAACGTAAAGCCCATTTTGTTCTAGAACAATCGAAAAATGAGTAAACAGATTATAAACCAACAAACCCCTTCTTTCTTATTTTGATACTGTGACTCATTCTCAATATCAGCAGTAACATGGTGGTGGTGTGTTAGTGTGTGATCAGACACAGCAGTGCTGCTGGAGTGCTTAAACCCCTCAGTGTCACTGCTGGACCGAGAACCGTCCACCAACCAGAAACGTCCAGCCGGCAGCGTCCTGTGGTCAGCGTCCTGTGAGCACTGATGAAGGACTAGAGGACGACCAACACAAACTGTGCAGAAACAGATGAGCTTCTGTCTCTGACTTTACATCTACAAGGTGGAGACACTCGGTAGGAGTGTCTAATAGAGTGGACAGGGAGTGGACACAGTGTTTAAACACTCCAGCAGCACTGCTGCGTCTGATCCACTAGTACCAGCACAACACAGACTAACACACCACCATCATGTCAGTGTGACTGCAGTGCTGAGAATGACCCACCACTGGTGGTGGTCCTGTGGGGTCCTGATAAAATGGACATTGAGTGACCATATATAATCATATATATATCGTATGTATACAGTAATATGTGCGAGTCTGCTCAGGTATTTGCTTCATTGATTTAATCTCAGCTTTAATCCCGTCTCCATCGCTTCCGGGGTCTTCCATGACGGGGCTGCAGAATAGGGGACAGAAATAGCTTCAATTTTTCCCGTTCAGAAGGAGGGAAATAGGACAGATATATCCAGGCACAGGGCAGAGAGACAGAACCCTCCCATCGGAGATGCGTAATGGAGAGACAGAACGGCTGCAAACTACAAATGAGGCACAATTTCCGTGATAGTTCCGCTTTAAATCAGCTGTAATTCAAGTGTGAAAGACGTGACATTAGTCCATTTCTCCTGTATCCTCACATTTTACATGGACATGCCCTGGAGGAAAGTGTCTTTCTCAAACTGGTAATTAAACACTAGAACCGCAGATTCTGCGAGATTTCACAGTTCCACATTAAACTGCTTGGTTTTGTTCTGAAAGTGCTCCTCACTGAAGCATGAACAATGTCCATTTGTGGACAGCGGTGCAGCAGTAAAAGCAAAGGATCGGACTGAACCTTTAGAACCCTAGCTGAACTTTGAAGGAACTTTCGAAGTCTGATGCACTTTTATTCACCATGCAATTAGAAAATGTTTATAGGAGACAAAGGAGACATCGGCTACTTACATTTGATCTGAGATGTAACTGTAAATATGTGGATCTTTATATCTCGGAATTCCTGTTAATTCCTGCAGGTTGAACATCAGCCCCGCCCCCCTCTCTCTGATCAGTCAGAGTCTGTATGCAGGTTGAGCATCAGCCCCGCCCCCTCTCTCTGATCAGTCAGAGTCTGTATGCAGGTTGAACGTCAGCCCCGCCCCCTCTCTCTGATCAGTCAGAGTCTGTATGCAGGTTGATCGTCAGCCCCGCCCCCTCTCTCTGATCAGTCAGAGTCTGTATGCAGGTTGATCGTCAGCCCCGTCCCCTCTCTCTGATCAGTCAGAGTCTGTGTGCAGGTTGATCGTCAGCCCCGCCCCTTCTCTCTGATCAGTCAGAGTCTGTATGCAGGTTGATCAGTAAACATGCACTGGAACCTCCTTTGGTTTTTAAACTGGGATTGAATTCAGTTTGTTATGATTATCAGGGATGAATGATTATGGATCACATTCCCGTGTTATTGTCCATTCGCTTTAAGGTCTTGACATCCTTAAAGAGTGACTGAAGGGTCTTTTTTACCCAACTTAACGTGAGCTTTTCCAGTCTGAACTCTCGACTCCGTCCAAACTACTTTATGATTAACACAGAACAGCAGTCATTTACATAAATCAGTCTAAACAGCACAGAACCAAACAACACTCTTCTTTCTAAAGGACGAACAGACGATGGAAAACAAACAAAAGACGTGGTTTTCTCGCAGGAAGCCACACGAGGATCTACACAGATTTCAGGGGAAAAAATAAGTGGGAAAAAACACTTCCCCGACTGCAGTGGAGCCATTACAGGCCAAAGTCGAGTTGAGCAGAGCTTAGGAACATGGTTTTACTGGCTTTATCGGAGCATTTAGGCTGGTCTTCAGTGGAGACATAAACCCTCCAGTCTTTCTCTCTAAACTCCCACAGAAGCGTCTCTCTGTTAACTTTCCAAAGGAATGTAATCAATAAAGGCTAATGGTGCAAAAAGACGAGTGTGAGAGTGCACGAAATGGGTGGAAGAGGCTCGACAGATGAGCTGATACACAGAGCCGGAGAGAGAGAGAGAGAGAGAGAGAGAGAGAGAGAGAGAGAGAAAATGAGTGGATCAGAGACAGCAGAGCTGCTGGAGTGCTTCAACACTGTGTCCACTCACTGTCCACTCTATTAGACACTCCTACCGTGTGTCTCCACCTTGTAGATGTAAAGTCAGGGTAGAAGCTCATCTGTTTCTGCACAGTTTGTGTTGGTCGTCCTCTAATCAGTGCTCACAGGATGCTGTTGGCTGGACGTTTCTGGTTGGTGGACTGTTCTCAAGCAGTGAAACCTCCAGCAGTGACACTGAGGGGTTTAAACACTCCAGCAGCACTGCTGTGTCTGATCCACTCGTACCAGCACAACACACACTAACACACCACCACCATGTCAGTGTGACTGCAGTGCTGAGAATGACCCACCACCCACATAATATCTGCTCTGTGGTGGTCCTGATCATTGAAGATCAGGGTGAAAGGAGGAGACTATAATCTGTGATTATATATATATATATATGGAGAGAGAGAGAGTGAGAGAGAGAGAAAGAGAACAGTACAAGAGGACATTTCCTGAGATGGCGAGTGAGATGTGCGAGCGAGACATGTCTTCCTGGCCACTATTCCAATTTCCATACATTTACTTTGGGTTCTCCTGCGTCCCACAATAACAGCACAGAACTGAAACATCAGCCACGCTGACCCCAACGCACCCTTTGTTCAAAGAGACTAACATTAACACACCCTCACACGTAAAATTACACCAATTACCAAACACACAGTCATTTACATGACGATCCCTCCTCTGAAAATTCAACAAAGTGTACTTCTAGCCCCGCTTCTCTACTTCAAACTTGATCAAACTTTCATTGCAGGCTCCTCTAGCTTCAGGGAGGAGAGCTTCCTTAGAACTTGCACTAGTGACCCTTCCTTTAAACAGCGCAAATGAAATAATCCAGAACAAACAGAGCTCGCGGGGGAGAGAGAGACTAAAGTTTGTGGACGCTCACCTTGTAAAGGCAGGACTTTAACACCGAAGTGTTCCAGTCGGGAGAGGGCACTGATGAGGTCGAGTTCTTCTTGGATTGGAGGAGGACAATCAGAGATCAACTGCAGACACGACCTGAGGACATACGAACACACACAGGATCAGCCAGGCGGACAGAAATCGGCATCGTTTACAAATGGAGCTCTTGGGTGATGTTTGGACGTCAACGAAACAAAACCTGCATGGCTACATTCCCATCGTAGAACAGTAGATGAGAACAATTAATAAAAAATAGATCATAAAATCTGAAGGTACGGAGGAGAACTTATTCGGTCTGAAGTATAAACAAGCTCGAGGGGTAAACGACTGGAATGGCGGTCACTGGGACTAAATAGAAGTCGTCCGAATCAGATTTTGAGATCATCGGCGTCTGACAAAGCCTCCACTCAAGACGCAGATTATCTAAAAATGCTAACGGGAGAGCCGAGGGAAGCCCCGTCAGTCGGGCTGCCGTGGAGCGATGTTGGAGCTCCCCCTTGTGTTCATGTCACCATTCTACATGCAGACATCAGTGGATGGCATAAAACATTTCCTGAGAACCACGGAAAGTCTTTATTTTTTGCTTTCAAAGCTCAACTTTTACACAAAAATTATGTTGTATCTTATTTATCATTAACTCAACTTTATTTTATTTATTTTAAGTTGCAAAAAAGCAAATAAAGAAAAACAAAACACAACAATATCTGCATTATATTTCGGTCATCTGTACCCCTGCTCTAAATATCAGCCAAGTTGACCACTACTTGGTATGCGTTGCCTAATGTACTAGGAAATCGAGGTGACCAGGGCTAAAAATGCACTGCTTCAGGTATATCGAGGTCATGTATAGAAAACTAAACCTAAAACTGGAATCTATTCAATGGACAGCAATGGAATGGACATGATTGAGTCTCAATCTGAATTCTCTCATGAATGATACGGTCACTGAAATTAATCTATGGAATTGAGGCAACGAAGGTCACTAAATTCAATTCATAAAATGGAAAAAATGGGAAAAACGTACACAGTGTGAGTAAATTCCAGTGTAAGTATATGTGAATAAAGCCATTCATTCAGAATAGAGGTCATTTGGACTCTACATCTGTCACCACGTGGACAGAGGTGACCCAAGCAGCTTTATGAAACAGAGGTCATTTGGACTAAATATACATTACCTCATGTAGAGGGAGGTCTCAGCTCTATTCAGTGGAGGTCAACAGAACGAAATCTGAATTACCATCTGCACAAGGTCATAAAACATGAAGGCCAGTGGAACCAAGTCTGCACTGCTCTGTTAAAAGTAGGTCATCCTTCATCAGGGATATGAAACAACCTGGGTTCAATTCCCAGTCTGGGCAACTGTGCAGTGTTACACCAATAAGAGTCCTTGGGTCAGACTCCTAACACCACTCTGAGCCTCCTCTGTAATAGGAGTAACCTTGTAACCTCTGCTAGATGCCATACATTTGCCTTTAAAGCAGAAGAAGTTGAAACAGAAGTAGTAGAATAGGTTGTTAGTGGTGAAAGAGAAAGTGGCTGAAGCAACAGTACTGGTAGCAGTAGTGATAGTAGAATCTGTAGTACTGGTGGCAATAGTAGTGGTGGTTGTACCAGTAGCAGTAATGGTAGTAGAAGCAGCAGTACTGGTAGCAGTAGTAGTAGTAGTAGTAGTAGTAGCAGCAGTGGTGGTTGTACCAGTAGCAGTAATGGTAGTAGTAGAAGCAGCAGTACTGGTGGCAGTAGTAGTAGTATTAGTAGTAGTAGTAGTAGCAGTGGTGGCTGTACCAGTAGCAGTAATGGTAGAAGCAGCAGTACTGGTGGCAGTAGTAGTAGTAGTAGTAGTAGTAGTAGCAGCAGTGGTGGCTGTACCAGTAGCAGTAATGGTAGTAGTAGAAGCAGCAGTACTGGTGGCAGTAGTAGTGGTGGTGGTGGTTGTACCAGTAGCAGTAATGGTAGAAGCAGCAGTACTGGTGGCAGTAGTGGTGGTGGTGGTTGTACCAGTAGCAGTAATGGTAGAAGCAGCAGTACTGGTGGCAGTAGTAGTAGTAATAGTAGTAGCAGCAGTGGTGGTTGTACCAGTAGCAGTAATGGTATTAGTAGAAGCAGCAGTACTGGTGGCAGTAGTAGTGGTGGTGGTGGTTGTACCAGTAATGGTAGAAGCAGCAGTACTGGTGGCAGTAGTAGTAGTAATAGTAGTAGCAGCAGTGGTGGTTGTACCAGTAGCAGTAATGGTAGTAGTAGAAGCAGCAGTACTGGTGGCAGTAGTTGTGGTGGTGGTGGTTGTACCAGTAGCAGTAATGGTAGAAGCAGCAGTACTGGTGGCAGTAGTGGTGGTGGTGGTTGTACCAGTAGCAGTAATGGTAGTAGTAGAAGCAGCAGTACTGGTGGCAGTGGTGGTGGTACAGACGTAAACGTATGAAATATGATGTTCTTACGTTGTAACATATCCATGTATGGCTGCTTCAGATGTGCATCCAGACACACCAGCCTCAGCTGCTCTGATAGGTCCTAAACAACAGATAAAGGAAGGGACAGGCGGCTCTCGCTTCCCCTCTGAAGACAAACCAATTGTGACACCAAGGCAGTCTGATAGACATAGCGACACAACATTTCACTCGAGACGTCCAAGAAGACCAGAGAGGTGAGAAAAACACCACCACAGAAGCAACACATGAGTCTCTGCAGAACGCTCCCCTACAGAGCTGTGAAACTTTACGTAACAGCTGAGAGGACGTCTCGCACTGAAGCTCCTCGTCCAAGATTTACCACAGTCCATCAGAGACACTGGAGAAAAAAGACTTTCGACAAACCCCCAAAAGAGCTTTAAAACCCAAAAAACACCACACAAAGACAGAAAACAGCTTCCGTACACAGTCACGGATCTAAACGTCTCTGAAGCTTCTCATTTACGTCTGATTACATGAAGAGACATTTTGCGGTTTGATGTTTTTAAGACGGTTTGGACAAAAGCAGCCTCTAGTCTTCATTCCCACAAGACATCTGAGCCCTATCAAGCAGAAACAACTTGGACATGGATGGAGTCCTGCACTGAAGAGGGTCTGGTTCACAATGTTCTCAATCCTCTCAAGGTGCTTTTGCACCATGAAGAACTCTGGATCTTGAACTGGTTCCATTTGGGCTTATACGAACCTTCCTGCATTTACACGAGTCTTACTGGAACCGAGGACACATCACAGAATAATACATCAACAGAGGGGCTGCACAGGGTCAGTAAACAGAAGTGAGAAGATGGTAGCGCATATAGATGACCTGCAAGTGTCTGATCTGTTACACACGGATTAACTTTGGACGATAAAGACGTAGAAGAACACGGTACGATACGAACGGTATGTCATTGCTCCTTGATCCTGTACAAGTAAACTTTGGTTCTCGCAGTGAACAAACTTTTCAGGTTCCACAAAAATACGCTCATAAACCGTAACGCAGCCCGTTCCGATGGCAGAAAAGCACTAATTGTACCCTGTAATTCACCCTGGATTCAAAAGAAGACATAAGAAGACAACAACAGTGTTGAACTTTATTTCCAGTCCACGCAACTGATCTAAGAATCGAGAAGGTTCTACGTGATCCGTGGTCAAACATCTCACCTCACATTCACTATTTAAGCACTCTGGAGTGACAATACAGGCGCTCTTGAGATCTGAATCGATTTTGTTGAACACTGTTCGGCGGAAGTGAGACGGCCGTTGCAGAAGGTTGTTGGGTACAGGTGAGGACAAAGTTCTAAAGGTAGGAACAGATCTGCACCAAAACCTCGACAGAAATGTGCGAAAACGCATCAAGAGCTGTTGAAAGGTCCCTGTGACCCAGTCAGAACTACATGTCAAAGCAAATGTAAGCTCTGCTCATCACGCAGTGATTGAGCCAACAGCCCTACATAAACACACTCCTACACTCATACACCCACACTCACAAAGCACTCGCGAGCCAGCTTGGGTGAGGGTTCAACTTTAAAACTGACTGCTCACTCAGTGACCGCACTGTGTTTCTGCACCAACAGGGATCCAGACTAACTTGCTGGAGGTGAGATGGTGAGATGGAGAGATGGAGAGACGGAGAGATGGAGAGACGGAGAGATGGAGGTGATACAACTGAACAAATAAAAGTCTTTAAACCATCATTTATAAAATGTAATTAACAGGAAAAGTTTGCTCTTGATTGTTGAAGTGAGTGAGATCATCATGGCCAGATCCAAAGAGCTCTCTGAGGTCTTCAGAAATAAGGTTGTAGATACAGATGAGTCGGGGAAGGAATTTGGAAAGATCTCAGAACAATTAGAAATCAGCCGTTCCACTGTCCGGAACATCGTTAAGAAGTGGAGAACATTTAAAACAACTGCACACATGACCAGATCAGGTTGTTCAGCCCAAGAGCAGAACCACAAGATGAGTAAAGAAGATCTGATAATTCATCACAGCTCCTACAGGTAGCTCTCACCACAGCTGATGTCAAAGTGCAGCTTCTACCATCAAAATGAGACCGAACCAGTTTGATCTTCATGGAGGTGTTTAAGGAGGAAACGCTTACTGTCAGAAACAGACCAGAACCAAACTGAAGTTCTCCAGAGAACATTTAGACAAAGAGCAGGACTTCTGGAACAATGTGCTTTGGACAGATGAATCCAAAGCTGAATTATTTGGACACAGTAACAGACGACATGTTTGGATCAAACCAAAGACAGCATTTGAGCAGAAGAACCTCATAGCAGCTGTGAAACATGGTGGTGGAAGTGTGATGGTTTGGAGCTGCTCTGCTGCAGCAGGGTGTGGAGATCTCTCCATCATAGAAACCACTATGAGATCTTTATTGTATCAGAGGGGGTTTGAGGAGAACGTAAGAGCGTCTGTACAAAGACTGACGCTGGAACATCACAGAGCTGAAAGAATTCCGCATGGAGGAGTGGGAATGTCGTTCGTAAGAAGATTAAATTTCTATTATTACTTTTTTATAAATGATTTTACTTTGATTTTTTTATGGACCATATTTGGCGTAAAATGTAATTAGACGGTGTCCCGCTCTGAGCTACAGCGTAAATCACTGAACACTGGCACCATAAAGCAAACACTTGTTAAATTATGCTACAAAAATCCCAAAGTTAAAAGACTGATGCCATCCCCTCTGATCCACTTAAAGATGATGCAAAGTTAACGAGAGGGATGCAATTTGTTCTGTGGGACACAGACAGGTTGCCATTCTGTGCTTATGTCCCCCGGCACGTTGTCTGGGGTCTGAACGACGCTGTTGCCAGACTAGAAGTTGTTCCTGCAACAGTATTAAACCATTCCACACAAGGTCACGTCAAAGCGCAACTACCCGAAAGTGTCCAAACCTGCAGGTGAACGAGGGCTTCTTCACGTCAGGATTCTGTTTTCGTTTCAACAGAAGAGCAGAACAGGCTGAAAAACACTCGTTTATTACAGGCGGCGGTCAGTTTGGGTCACTCTGCTCCGATCAGGTCGCAGCATCACAGACTGACAGTCCTAATTATTTTCACATTAACCTGAGAATCTCTGTTTTCTTTCTGCTGCTCCATTAACGCTGACAGTCTGTGGTTATGCTGTCCTTCACAGCTGTGTGTGTGTGTGTGTGTGTGTGTGTGTGTGTGTGTGTGTGTGTGTGAGAGTGTGAGTGTGAGAGAGTCACAGAGACTGACAGGGACGCTGGGTGGGTGTGATTGTGTACGGGTGAGACACCGGCTTCGTTTGGCAAACAGCGAACAGATTACAGCCTAATTACTGACCCACTTTACATCCTACACACCGCCCCACACCCCGAGAGAGAGAGAGAGAGAGGCAGACAGACTGACACAGAGAGAGAGAGAGAGAGAGAGAGAGAGAGAGGCAGAGACAGACTGCCAGAGAGAGAGAGAGAGAGAGAGAGAGATAGAGAATGAGAGAGAGCGCAAGAGAGAGACTGAGACAGACTGACAAATGGAGTGAGAGAGAGGCAGAGGCAGAGACAGAGAGAGACTAAGAGAGAGAGACAGACTGACACATGGAGTGAGAGAGAGAGAGAGAGAGAGAGAGAGAGAGAGAGAGAGAGAGAGAGAGTGAGAGAGTGAGAGAGAGAGAGAGAGTGAGAGTGCGAGTATCGGTGAGAGTGATGAAAGCAGGTAATTACAGTGATAACAATAGCAAACAGTCAGAGCTGAGTGTGGAGGCAGGGGGGTACGACCCTCTCAGCAGTGTTTCTGTGTGTTTCATCATTCACACTAATGCAGATACGTCCACTTTTGGTCCATTTTCACTCTGAAACAGTGTAAATCAAGACCAGCAGGCACCTCGCAATCACCCCAAACATCAATCTGACACTGAACTACAAAGAGAAGATCCGTGGAACGAGGCCAGGTCCTCCAAAACCCACAGACTGAACTGAGGGAATTTGACTCTAAATAGAGTCGGTGAATATGCTTTGATGTCTGAAGGTTTTTACTGAACCTTAACGAACAACTTGACACCATTTACAGCGAGGGCCACGCCAACGAAGCCTAATCAATAATAAACTGAGGAGGAGAAAGTGGTAAAGTGCCAAACGACCACCTTAAAACAGCACTGTGCCCTTGCAGCTGCTCCCCCTGCAGCCGGGAAGTGGAACTCAGTCTGGAACTGCAGGCACCTCAAAGGGGACCCAGGACTCATGGACGTACCGTGCCAGGTTGATGCAGGGGTCGCTGAGAGTGGCTGAGGAGTTGAAGTACTCGCGGGCCGAGGCCAGCACCAGCTCCACGCTGCGGGCGTACTCAACGCGGGGCAGAGCTTTACCCCTGAACGCAGCGCTGCCCGGGACATCCAGAGACACAGAGCTGCGCTGCATCAGCTGACCTGCCAGCTTCACGTTCTCCTCACGACCAGAGCACAGCAGACTCTCCACAAACACCTAGAGAGAGAGAGAGAGAGAGAGAGAGAGAGAGAGAGAGAGAGAGACAGAGAGACAGAGAGACAGAGAGAGAGAGAGAGAGAGACAGAGAGAGAGAGAGAGAGATTAAAGTCACTTAAGGCCATTTAAGCCATTAAAAGCAGAGCATAAAAGCAAGGAAGTTGTTTGCAATGAATATATAATGAAATAAACGAACAAATGAATAAATAAACGAGAGGAAACGCTGTTCGCAATAAAGGGATTCAGGTGTGAAGCAGAGCTCATTGTCCAGCAGTGACGATGGGTACGAGAGGTTTCGAGAGGGTTCCAGAGGGTTCAGGAGGGTACGAGAGGGTACGAGAGGGTTCGAGAGGGTACGAGAGGGTACGAGAGGGTACGAGAGGGTTCGAGAGGGTACGAGAGGGTTCGAGAGGGTACGAGTGACGTCGGTGTTTACGGGTCGATTGCCGGTTTGGCCTGAGCAAGAGTAAAAGGAATCAGCGGACGCCTGAACCTCTGGGTCTGAACAGATTTACAGAATCATTACAGTGGTTTACACAGCGCTCTCCTGTCTGGATGAACCTCAGCCCCGAGACCCAGAGCATCAGCTTGTCCACTCTGGTCCCCAGTCTTCACACAGGCTGCCTTCTGGAGACTGAGCTCAGCTCCTCTGTACTATCCAGGAGGGGCAGTCCTCTGTCCTCTCTCAGGCCTGAAGATAATCCTGGTGAAGGGGTTCTCCTCCTCTGGGCAGAGCACTCCATCACCACAGCCCTGCAGCATTGCCCAGGCTTCAGTGGAGCCAACCTTCCTTCAACCAATCCAGTCCAAACAGCTGGTCGAGTGTCAAAGCATGCGAGGACCAGAGTCCTGAGCAGCCCAGGGGAAGTGCTGGTCATTAAATCCAGCTGAGACCCATAGATGACCGGTTCCTCCAGAAGCCAGTGCAGGGAAGTGTTCAGACCCAAATTTGAAAAAGTCCACAATAATCCAGGCTCTGTCCAATCCCATTCCTTCCACTGTCTGTAAAATCCTGCATGCTGCCTCTCTCCAACTCCTCAGGGCCACGAGGAGACTCTGAATGAACTGGAGATGAAAGGCAGCAGTCCTGGCTGCTAAGTGAAGCAGTCCCTGTCCTCCCTGTTCTTCTGGAAGGTAGAGAACAGCCAGGAGTAGCCAGTGCCTTCTGTCCCAGAAGAAGTTCACTAGCACTGCCTGATTGTCCGCAAGGAGATTTGGTGGGGGATCTACACAAGCAGATAGGACAACAGATGGACCAGCCAGTTCCACCTGCTGAGACGTGCTTTCACTTTCTCAACAGTGTCCTCCCAGACAAAGAGAACGAGAGTGAAAGAGAGAGCAAATGAGACAGAGTGAAAGACAAAGAGAAAGAGTGAGAAAGAAAGACAGATAGAAAGAGGGTGACAGCAAGAGAGACAGAGAATGAGTGAAAAAAACAGTGAGAAAGAGAGCAAGAGAGACAGACATAAAGAGCCAAAGAAAAATAGAGCAAGAGACAGACAAAGAGAAATGGAACGAGAGACAGACAGACAGAGACAGAGAGACAGTGAGAGAGAGAGACAGACAGACAGAGACAGAGAGAGAAAGAGAGCGAGAGAGAGAGAGAAAAAGAGAGAGAGAGGGTTCTCTATGCAGGAGCCTGTGAGAGCTGCAGTGAGTGAGCAGTAATTAATCACTTGACCTTAATCAATAGACGGAGTGTCTTTAGGAGCCATACGGAACCTGTCTCACTCAACACACACTCCAGCTAACACGACACGAGAGAGCAGCTGCCTGACAGGTAGAAGAAGCAAGACTTATCTAACCAGGTGCTCTGGGAGTACTGGGGATACTGGGATTGTTGCTGCGAGCCTTCCAGTCCCAGTATAAACCATTCAGTTTAAAATGGTTCTGAGCAGAAGTTCTCTGTGTCCGGTTTGGTGACCTGCGGATGATATGGTCATCTTTATGCCCAGCCCTAATCTGACCTGCTGGAATCCGTATGAAATATTAAACTCCCGGAGCTGCTTGTTCATGCCATGAAATACGACACTGTTTAAACCATAAAACAGAATAAATAATACTAACATTTTAAATTTCCCCCCAAAAAAAGCCCTCCCATCTCATTTTCCTCCATGATCCAACATCTGGGTGAGTGATGTAATCAGCCCCGCCCCCTCTCTCTGATCAGTCAGAGTCTGTATGCAGGTTGAGCAGTAAACATGCACTGGAACCTCGTTTGGAATTTAAACTGGGAATTGCGGACTACCAGTTAGCCCTGTAGTTTGTTATACGTGTATAGTGTGTAGGTTACTCTGATCCTGAGTTATGAAGTAACTGCCCGTAATGTGCAGATCTCAGGTTCTAAGAGTTACCGGGCTTCCACCCTGCTGCACTTTGGCTGGCTTCTCCACCAGGGCAGACCTTTCACTGAGCCTGAAGGCAGATCAACCACCACAGCCTTCATCTAATCATCCAACCCTCCAACCAGAGAGACACAAAGAACGAGCCAGCAAGCAACAGAGAGACAGAGAGAGAATATTTTATTAATTGCAGACTTCGGTGTTTCATTTCTGCCCACATAAAGCAGAGAAATATCATCCGCAAGCGCTTTCATCTATCCGTATTACAGGAGGCAATATCTGCAGCATGCGTTGCACCTAATTCCATAATGCGGTTAACTCCCATTACGCTGCAAATGAAATATCAACTCCTACTTTATCTGCAAACGAATGAGCTGCATCTAATACACAACGGGGGGGAACAGGAGCCCGTCTGCCTGCTGGAGTTTGGACAAGTTCATTAGTTGCAGTAGTGCTGTCAATCAAACAGGCCAAGCACAGCATGCACGACTAAACCACAAATTCCTACACCAAACATCCACACCGTTAAAACCTGACGACCGTTACACTGCTACTGTACGACTCGCTCGTTACCCACTGAATTAAATCCCAGTTTAAATACCAGAGGAGCTTCCAGTGCATGTTTACTGCTCCGTCCACATGAACATGATCAACCTGCATACAGACTCTGACTGATCAGAGAGAGGGGGCGGGGCTGAGGCTCAACCTGCCTACAGACTCTGACTGATCAGAGAGAGGGGGCGGGGCTGAGGCTCAACCTGCACACAGACTCTGACTGATCAGAGAGAGGGGGCGGGGCTGATGATCAACCTGCATACAGACTGTGACTGATCAGAGAGAGGGGGCGGGGCTGATGATCAACCTGCATACAGACTCTGACTTTTTATTTAGACCACTGCTATTTAGAACCTATTATTATAAATATCTTTGTGAATTTAATCATTGCAATTAAAATTTTCAGCTGAAAATCACTCTGGATGATCAATTTCCAACAGGATTCCAAGCAAGAATGTTCTTAAGGGTAATTACAGTCATTTTAGAGCATTTCTATTGGTCCATTCATCATGAAACTCATATAACAAAGAACATCTGTTAGATTCACTTTACAGAGAAAACTAAAAATGGACAAAAATGAAGATGCATGGTTTTCATTGGACAGCGGCGATATCTATGATTAAATAGAGTCTACCCGGAGCTCTCCGTGGTGCTGAATGGAGGATTGAGGTCATACTTCAGCACCAATTTTGGGGACAGCAGCCCATGCGAAGCGAGAGAGGGGCAAATTTAACACACATACCACTGACACAAGAGACTGGAATAAAAGAGTCTCGTGCTGTTCAGCTTGGCATGTTCAGACGCTCCCCGGGAGACGCCACATGCTAATTACTCTCTTAAATCCCCAGGTTTGACATCCAAGCCAGAGGCCTAAAGCCGAGCCGCTGCAGGGTTCCTTCGCTCTGTGTTTGGTCCTCCTGCCAACAGCCACTGCTGTCGCCAACCACGGCCAGACCTCTTTACTTCAGACTGGGCCACAACTTGGCGAGTCTGTACTTACAGAGATTCAATGTCTGCTGAACTATTCAATCACGGCTGATACGGATACATTAAAATGTATTTAAATAAGCAAACATTTACTTCTTTATTTATTTCTACTGAATTAAAGTCAGGACTTTGACTGGATGGATGGATGGATGGATGGATGGATGGATGGATGGATGGATGGATGGATGGATGGATGAAAAAAACGTCTGTGCTTGAGCTCGTTGTCTTTCTGCAAGATCCACACTCTCAAGATTCAGCTCACAGGCAGACGTGCTGAAATTCTCCTTTATTTTCTGGTATAATTCAGAACTCATTGTTTCATCAACGATTCCAAACTGTCCTGTCCCAGATGCAGCAAAGCAGACCAAAAGCGTGATATTACCACCACCACGTTTGACAGATGGTTTAAGGATTATATGCTGTGATGTAGTTTCTCATTTCTCCCCATTTAAACCAAAAAGATCTATGTTGGTCTCATCTGTCCACAGAACATTGTTCCAGTATCATTTTGGCTTGTCCACGTGAACTTTAACAACCTGCAGATGGGCAGATGTTCTTTTTGGAGAGCAGCAACCCTGACATGCTCACCATTGTTGTTCAGTGGTCTCCTGATGGATCGACTCGTGAACATGAACATTAGCCAATGGAAGAAAGACCTTTGAGTAGAAGTGTCTTTGGGTTCCTTTGTGACTATTACACATTTTGCTCTTGGTGTGATCTTTGTTGGTGAGCACTCCTGGGGAGGGTAATAATGGTCTTGAATTCCCTCCATTTCTACACAATCTGTCTGACTTTGGATTGTTGGAGTCCAAACTCTTTAGAGATGGTTCTGTAACCTTTTCCTACCTGACGAGCATCAACAGCTCTTCAACCGAGCTCCTCGGAAATCTCATTTGTTCGTGATACACTTGCAGAGACGTGTCGTGAAGATCAGACTTTGACAGACCCCTGTTCTGTAAATAAAACAGGACACACTCAAACCTGGAAGTGTCCCATTGTTTGAAGACACCTGATTCTGATTTTACCTTCAGATGATCTGCTGATCCTAAAGGTTCACATACTTCTGTCCTCACAGATCTGCAATATTGGATCGTTTTCCCTCCATAAAAAAAATGAGGAAGTGGGATATTTTTGCTCATGAATGCTAAGCAGACACATAAAATGGAGGTCAATATAGAAAATAAATAAATGCTATGTAGAACAGGGACAAGAACTATAGAGAGCATTCTCGCTCTCTCTCGCTCTCTCAACTGCAGTCAGGGGTTGAGTGCTGAGGGTGACCTCTGTTCGCCTTTCGCTGTCCCAGCCTTGATTACAATGATGAGGAAATCAATGGAGGCAACGGAATGCAGGCTTGTTAGAGAACGCTTCTTAATTGTAGATGACTGGTGTGAGGTGATGTGCACCTAAATCACCAAAGAGGTTCCCTCGTGGTTCCCTTATTTTCACTCACACTCGTTGAATACATAAAACACTCCCCACCGCAGGAGTGAACAGTGAAAGGCCAAGAATGTCAGAGAATTCAAATTCACATCGACTCAGCTTGTAAGACTTCCAGCACAGTGTGGAACCGTCCTGTAATAAAGGGGTTATAGATGATTCTACCACATTTAGCCACATACGCTGATTGTTGCGAAGTGCTCAAACCCTGCTGTGAATTTGTGACAACAGTGTGCATTATTTTTAATCACATAAACACTCCAAACAAAAGAGTGAAACCAAGCCAAATGCATTAAGACCAAGTGGAAGACCTGGAGATGGAGCAGACACTTTTTGTTGCCCTGATTGCGGGCGAGCTTCAGCTGCTTTGGAGCTACTCTACCAGCGACTTTAAAAACTCAGCCCTCGCTGGCTCAGCGGGAGGACAACAGGCACAGAGACTGGAGAAGGAGCTGCAGGCTGTGCAGTGAGTGGGTGGAGTTTAATGTGTCGGTGTGTGTAAGGAGCTGGAGAAGGAGCTGCAGGCTGTGCAGTGAGTGGGTGGAGTTTACTGTGTTGGTCTGCTTTAGTAATAACTGATCAATACCTGATGGCAGGTAGCAGGTTTCAGGCAGGTGTAGACATTCTGCTGCATGTCCAGTAGATCCTGCAATAAGTCTCTCCAGACACTCTCGCTGACTGGTGGGTTCCTGGACAAATCAGAAACATGGTCAGATCTCAATGTCGGTAACATTTAATGAAAGCAGTCACTAAATACTATTATACAAATGGAATCGTGTGTGGTTGATTAAAAGATTGACCGACTGACCAACTGACTCATCTGATTGTTTATGAACGTCTAATGTTTATATAGTAACTCAGTCATCAGCCCACCAAGACCACCTCACCGATGTTCTCAGTTACTGCTCAAGTTTTTTTTGGTCCAAATCCTTTGCCCTGAACACCGGAACGATGTGAATGACCCTAAGCAGTGTGGGTTCAGCAGCGTGGGTATCTTACTTGCGTCCAGTGTGGCGAGTGAGCTTCATCATCAGCTGGTAAGCCTCCGCCTCGCTCTTCTGGCTACTCCTGACGAAGGCAATGGGCTTCTGCAGACCGTGCTTCTCCAACACCTCCGCCACACTGTGACCGATACGGAGAGAAGGCAGCAATTCATTCATCCACCAATAACCCTCAATTCCAATTTCTCAAACACCCAACCAACAAGTAGAGGAGCAATCTGCTTCCACGACCTACTGGACTGAGAGTCCACAGGCATCAGAGTCTCATTACTCAACTCAGATCAACTCAGAAACCAAAAAGAATAAAACCTTTAACTGAAATGTTTTCAAAATGTAAGATATGAAGTTTTGATACAACAGCAAATGTTTACTGGTTTGGCAGAGATTCCCAGTTTAAATTGAGTTTATTCTGCCACAGGGAACACAGCACAGATGTTTGCTGCTCACAGAACCATGTTCTCTCTCTCTCTGTCTCTCTGTCTCTGTCTCTCTGTCTCTGTCTCTCTGTCTCTGTCTCTCTGTCTCTGTCTCTCTGTCTCTGTCTCTCTGTCTCTGTCTCTCTGTCTCTGTCTCTCTGTCTCTGTCTCTCTGTCTCTGTCTCTCTGTCTCTCTCTCTCTGTCTCTCTCTCTCTGTCTCTCTCTCTCTCTCTCTGTCTCTGTCTCTCTCTCTGTCTGTCTCTCTCTCTGTCTGTCTCTCTCTCTGTCTGTCTCTCTCTCTGTCTGTCTCTCTCTCTGTCTCTCTCTCTCTCTCTCTCTGTCTCTCTCTCTCTGTCTCTCTCTCTCTGTCTTCACACAGAGACAGTAAGATCATCATCATCATCATCACCATAGGATTCAGTCTAAAACTCCAGCAGATGATTCAGCAGTGCATAATACACACACACACACACACACACACACACACACACACACACACACACACACACACACACACACACACACACACACACACACACACACACACAGTGAAGGTGTGGCCTGACCAGTGCCCTGAACAGCAACACAGGGTTAGCCCCACCCCTGCTCTTAACAGCAGCGCAGGATGGGTTCCACCCCCACCTTAAAGTGTATTACTTGTAACCCATATTGACAATTTTGCTTCTCCAAAACAAAAATTTCAACAGACAGGATCTCTGACGCCGAGTGAAGGAGTAAGGGTGTAAAAATGGGAGGGAGGTAATGAGAGCCAGAAAAAGCAGGAAAATAGAAGAAAAGAAAGGTTTGAAAAGAGCAGGAGCGAGGGGAAAGAAAAGTGTGAGAGGGAAAATGTGAGAGAATGAGACAGTGGGATAAGAGAGAGAGGGTGAAATAGGGATAAAAGAACATTTGGTGCCCCTGCTGGCACAAAATGGCCTTTTTTATGATTTTATAAACTTTTTTTTCCTTGTAGGGATGAAAATGGATTTGTGAGGTCACATGACCACTGGATTCACTAATAGACCCCTAAAGAACCCTTTCGTGTTGTCTTACCTGAGATATTTCTCCAGAGAGTCCACTTGGTCGTGTAGAGCTTTCGTGGCCTTCGTCTGTGACCTGTGATGACCAGAGAGAGAGAGAGAGAGAGAGAGAGAAAGAGAGAGGGTGAGAGAGAGAGAGAGAGAGAGGGAAGCAGAAAGAGAGAGTGAGAAGAGAGAGTGAGAGTGAGAGAGTGAGAGTGAGAGAGAGTGGCAGAGAGAGGGAGAGAGAGAGTGAGATTAAATGCTCACTAACTGCCACAAACCCTAAATTCATGTAAGTTCACAGGAAAACATCTAGTGGAGGGTTTTAACAGGTAACTGGTGAGAGTGAAACCACAGCGAGACCGGAGTGAAAGGCTCGGAGAGTGAAGCTGTAAGCAGCTTGTCTATCAGACACTAAAGGCGGCTGCAGGAGTGTAAAAGTCGTTCGCTGCGAAAGAAGAGCAATATTACCTCTGAAAATAGAACGGTCACTGGCTTTGAGCGAACGTCTCAACATGACTGCAACATTATACAGCAGGCTGAGAAAATCACACACCACAGCAATCTTCAGGGAAACATCATCAGAATGAACCAAAGAGCCTCATCATCTCCATAACTGAAGAACGTTTCAGCACTTTACGGCTGTAGTAGTTACGGAGATGAGCAGCGATTTGGGGAAATGGACTTTAAATTTCCATAAGCGCTTTTAAACGCTGTCCTTTTCAATGCTGTTTGTGTGTCTGCAGTGGTCTGACAGCAGGGATGGCCAAAAGCTCGTCCAGCTCATCATGTGACCCTGCAGGTGGCAAAGGTTGGGAAAATGACCTCGTGGTGAAACGTCCAGCAACCACTGCAGTGCGTTAACGCTGCAGCTGGAGGGTAAAGTATTGTCCATTTAATAATACAACCTAAACACACCGGACAGGTTCCTTCAGCAATAGTACACGAGGGGGGTGATATGAGGGGGGTGATATAACAACGTCCTGACGTTCTTTCAAACCTTCTCCACTTGTAGAGCTTCCAGAAAGTGCAAAGGCGGCTCCAAGATCTTTAAGATCCCTTCTCAGACTCATCTGCGTCTTCCACCTTCTTTCTGAAGACCTCAGAGAGCTCTTTGGACCTCGCCATGGCGATCCCACTCACTTCCAACAACCCGAGAGCAAACCCAATCAAATGTCCGAGGTCTGAACAAGGCAGCCGATTGTAATGTGAGCTGTTCCTACACTTTCACCAGAAAACGACACGTACGGTTACGCTGCAGCGAGATGCTTTGAAGGTGGTACACATTAATACGGACTCCAGCCGGAGGATAAGGGCCAGAGAAGCTCTGCGCATGGCTGACAGCCCAGAGCTTCACACTACACGGCATCTTTAATTAGAAAAAGGAGCTTTACGGAGTCACCCGGAGATTAAAAGAAAGGCAAGAGTCAGTGAATGAGTGTCGGCTGCTCATATCGGCAGTTTAACGGCAGCTGCTGCTTCGATGATCCTTCAGATACATTGTTTTTTAATGCTTCATCAGCTATAACTGATCGTACGGAATTAAGATTAGAGCCATCGTTTATTTTTAATTGCAGTTTAATTTAAAGCGCGTAGGGAGGATAACGGTCTAGGGGGCATAGAGAGGCGAACCCATGCAGTTTGGGGAGCTTTCTCTTTGAAGGCAGACAGAAGCATACCGAGATAATCCTCAGCTCATCAGGAGGTAGCCTACAGTGGGTTCACGCACGTAAACCCAGGCAGCCTGAGCCAATCAGCCTGTTTTGTAGGAGTGCGAGTCGTGGCAGTGAAAGAGAAGAGAGAAAGGGATGCACACATGCTGTAAAAACCGCGACGTTTCGGCGAGTTAAAGCGATACAGTAGTGCGGTGGAGGGAGGCTTTGTACGGGCAGATTACAGGGAGGTGCACGGTGGGTTTAATGCGAGGGCTGTTCAATCTTGTATGGCAGGTTTTCATTCCAAGCAGCCGATACGGCAAAACAAAATCAATAGAATTGAAGAACTCAAAACAGAAGTGGGAGCAAGTGCGACCTGCTGAAGTGGGGAATTTATGTTTGCATCAGTCAAAAAACAGAATTTGCCAAAAGACAAAGATTAAAACGTTTAAAACGGTCATCCAGCCGGACGGATCAGTAAACAGTGCTAAAGCTGCTTCTGTGAGTAATACAATGTGCCAGTTCGGCCCGACTTAAGGCCCGATTTAAGGCCCGATTTTCCTTGGATGCTTCTGACACAAGTAGGATGAGGACCAGCACATGCCTCCTTCTATACACGTGAAGTGAACCACTACCTTCTTGAACTCCCACCATTTTGTATCATTGCTCGGCAGCCAACAAACCCGGATGAAAGCGTCTGGTCCCCGGCGCCGATACAACGGCTGACAGACATCGAGTGAGACGTGGGGGGAGAGAGTGGCTCCCGATGGCAAGCAGAATGACCTGGGATTCAAACCTGACGGCTGAACGCTCAACATCACGAGCAGTTCGCTCAAAAACCATCGCGTACCTACCGTAATACAGTAATGTATGTGAACAAAAGTATTGGGACACCTGCTCATTCACTGTTCCTTCTGAAATCGTCCCTCTAGCCCACACCTTAGGCGTGCTCCAAAGGGTCTAGACAAGCTGTTTCGTGTGTGCATTCGCACATCTGCAACAGCTGCAACTTGAAGCAGCTGAATGCATTCATTAAAAGTGGTGTCCACATATATTTGGACAAGAGCAGTGCATTCATACTGACCCGTATCCTCGCTGAGGCAGGCACTCCAGTATGTCGTAGCTCAGAGCAAGCTGGTCATCTCGTTCACAGCTGTAGATACACTCCAGTGCCACTGACATCAGCTCGTCTGGATCAGCAATGATCTTCTGCTGACACTGCGCGCACGCACGCACACACACACACACACACACACACACACACACACACACACACGACCATCATCACCGGTCTCGAGTGCGGACACTGTTTTAGTTATCAGGGTGGAGTGTGGATATGTTTACATCGATATCTGCAGCTCTTAGTGGCTCTTCTAAAGTACCAGGTCCCTCAAATGACCTCTCTGTCCTTAATGCATTCAGCTTCCATAACAGGATTGCAATAACATATGAGGCACCTGGGGGGCGCTCTTACTCCCAATCTCTGATGCTTTAGATTTGTTTCATTTGGGTTGGAAAGGATTACTTCAGATTAGACACTGCGCTTCAGAACACACGGTTCATGGACATAAACAAAGATCAGTTACTACAGAAAGATTTCAACACTATAAAATAAAAAAATTAGGATTATTATTATTAATACTGTCTATAAAATATATACAGACAAAGACATGGTGTCAAAACATCAGGTACAGTTTGTAGCTCTGAAATGTAGTAGTGTTATTTATATATATATATATATATATATATATATATATATATATATATATATGAGAAGCCAGAAAACTCCTGGAACAATATGATTTCAGTGAGAACTGTTATGTTCAGAGAACAGAAAACACTGAGTTTTGGCGTAAAACCTTGTCCATCTTATCCATTCTGTGAAACGTGGTGGTGGTGGTACCAACATTTGCACCTGATTTGCAGCATCTGGCCCAGAATGTCTTGACATTTTTTGTAAATTCTGAATACCAGCAAATTGTAAAGCAAAATGTCAGGATACGCCAGTGAGCTAAAGCTTAAGAGAATGTGGGCCATGCAGCAAGACAATGACTAAGCACACAGGTTGCTATAGATCATCTTAATCCAGCACCTTGTAGATCTATAATTCAAGACTGTAGTTCATCTGTTTCTCTGATACTTTATTCTCCTCCTTTCACCCTGATCTTCAATGATCAGGACCCCACAGGACCACCACAGAGCAGCTATTATGTGGGTGGTGGGTCATTCTCAGCACTGCAGTCACACTGACATGGTGGTGTGTTAGTGTGTGTTGTGCTGGTACGAGTGGATCAGACACAGCAGTGCTGCTGGAGTGTTTGACGAGAACAGTCCACCGACCAGAAACGTCCAGCCAGCTTCCTGTGAGCACTGCTGAAGGACTAGAGGATGACCAACACAAACTGTGCAGAAACAGATGAGCTTCTGTCTCTGACTTTACATCTACAAGGTGGAGACACTCGGTAGGAGAGTCTAATAGAGTGGACAGTGAGTGGACACAGGGTTTAAACACTCCAGCAGTATTTGTTCCACTCGTACCAGCGCAACACACACTAACACCACCTGGTCATCCTCTAGTCCTTCAGCAGTGCTCACAGGAAGCTGGCTGGACGTTTCTGGTCGGTGGACTGTTCTCGTCAAACACTCCAGCAGCACTGCTGTGTCTGATCCACTCGTACCAGCACAACACACACTAACACACCACCATGTCAGTGTGACTGCAGTGCTGAGAATGACCCACCACCCACATCATAGCTGCTCTGTGGTGGTCCTGTGGGGTCCTGATCATTGAAGATGTACTACAGTCTGTAATTATAGAACCACTAAGTGCTCCTGTATGATAATCCTAACCGTAGCTAAGATAACCTTTTCACTCCTTCCTTAATAACCAAGAATTTCACTTAACCTGCTTTACTGCTGCGTTCCTTTATACGAAAAATCATCCCGTCACTTTTTTTTTGTGGACACGGAGGACAGAAGGTTAGGTGTGTGCGTCTCTTTAATCAGCGGCTGTTACGCAGCCCATTATTCTGTCTTGCAGAGAGATTAAGATGTGCTCACACGTGCTCACCCACTCCCTCTCCGAGTGTTTGCCTAATTTGCTGCGAGGGAAATTCGGTGATAGTGAGTGAGGGTGAACAGCTCATGAATTTATTATGCTTATTATGAGAGTGCTGGAACATGGACTGTGTGTGCCTGTGTGCTTGTGTGTCTTCTGAGACCCTTGCCTGAGCTGTATGATTCCGCAGGGATGGAGGCTGCAGGCTTTTATTTCCTTTCAACTGCAGAGTAAAACCCTGTGTGTGGGAGTGTGTGAGTCTGGATGTGTGGGAAGGGTAGACAAGGGAACACACTCACGCCTGGTTTGGAGTGCTGGAAGATTTTGAGTGGAAGAGCGAGGTCTTCGCAGGCGAGAGACACCAGGTACTCCCTGAGGAGAGCAGCGGCAGCTCCCGTTCTCTGACCCTCGCAGCGATGCAGGAACGGAACCATCCACTGCAGCACGTTCT